>JAEAOA010000592.1:1395000-1582500 GCA_016746295.1 Potamilus streckersoni | reverse complement strand
CTTGCAGCGTATATTATCGACGGAAATGTTTGACAATGATCGTCTGTAATTTTAAAAATGCTCTGTGGATCTTAATAAAAATATTTTTTTTATATTTAAATTCATTTAGTATATTTACTTAAGAAGCAGGTCAAAATCAGAGTTCGTTTTCCTTCAAGAGTATAACAGAAAATTCACAAAACTCATGCAAACACAGATTTATATTAATTTTCTTTATTATTTTCAGCACAAACTTCGATACATTATTTGCCTCATCCCTGGAATATATCGATTATCTGAAGTTTTGAAGAAAAAAAAAAATAATAATAATAATAATAATAATAATAATAATAATAATAATAGTAATAATATTATTATTATTATTATTATTATTATTATTATTATTATTATTAATGTTTTTATTAGTAGTATTATTGTTATTATTATTATTATTATTATTATTATTATTATTATTATTATTATTATTATTATTATTATTATTATTATTGTTTTTATTATTAATGTTTTTATTAGTAGTATTATTGTTGTTATTATTATTATTATTATTATTATTATTATTATTATTATTATTATTATTATTATTATTATTATTAGTAGTATTATTGTTATTATTATTATTATTATTATTATTATTATTATTATTATTGTTGTTGTTGTTGTTGTTGTTATTATTATTATTATTATTATTAATAATATTTTTAATTATTATTATTTAGTAGTAGTAGTAGTATTGAGCTGAATATGTACATTAAAATACATGAACTACAAGTTATTACCAGCTATAAAAACACGTTTTAGTTTAAAATAATGTTAAATCTTTGCGTTTAAAATCAGTGAGACTTATATGCGCTTTACAATCATCAGGTAAAATATTCCAGAGTAAAGCACCATTTATTTCTTAAACAGCTTAAAAGATAAGGATACAATAAATTAGGACCATAACCAAAATGAGACAACATAAGAAAATCGTAAAAATTATTTTTTATTTTATTTATTTTTTATTGTAAAAGATGTTTGGTTCATTTTAAAACAATGAACTTAGAGGAAATATGTTACATGCGCCAATGATTTGTTTGTTTTTTTGTTTTTTTCATAGAAGATTTTCGTCTTCGATTGTACAATAGTGATTAGAATGCATATATAGTGTCCACTTAACCCTGGACTTAGCATTCAGGAACGACCCTAGGCCGATTGAACCTATTTGACCCACATGGTCCTCGCGCGTTAGTATTTTTTTTTTAAATATATCTACAGAGAAAAAGTAATTTTAAAGCGATGGAAGAAACTTTTAAGTTCAATACCATATAAAACTGGTTTAAAAGTTAATTTTTCTCTCCAAAATTATCTTAATCAGGCCCCGCTTTTGCTAAGGCCGGTGTTGTTATCATTGATAAATTTTGCCTTGCAATCTTTACGCCATGTTGTGAATCCTGTTAGCCTGGAAACCGTCCAGTACCAGGCACATGTCAGCATGTTGGAGGTCATGTAACCAATCTCTATTATCGTCGCTTTCACATGCACTCACATGCACTCACATACATACATACATACATACATACATACATACATACATACATACATACATACATACATACATACATACATACATACATACATACATACATACATACATACATACATACATACATACATACATACATACATTCATACATACATACATACATACATACATACATACATACATACATACATACATACATACATACATACATACATACATACATACATACATACATACATACATACATACATACATACATACATACATACATACAGACAGACAGACAGACAGACAGACAGACAGACAGACAGAAAGACACACACAGACATACAGACAGACACACAGACAGACAATGATATAAATACTGACATTTGCAAACATTCATACTATAATAACGTACATTCCTTATTGTTTCAAATAATAAGAAAAAATATTAAAATTCTGATTTTAACATTGTAGATTTCATTTAATAATACTAATACGAATTGTCAACGAAATTTAATTCTTAATTGGTTTATTTTTTATTTTACTTTTCTATTTTCTTCTCCTCGTCAAAGGACAATGAAGTATTGTATAGATTCCAGGCAAAACATTTCATACTTTGCCAAGCTTTAATTACCAAAAAGTCAAAACACCTTCAATAATATTCTAATCGTTGTCATCAAATCAAACGGTGTATGTGTGCAAAGGTGAAATGTTGGTTTCCACTTTCCAGGAGAAACATCGATAAAGCCTACAACAGGTAACACTTGTTATTTAATTTTCATTGGCATTAAGCATAGTTAAGTAATGTGTTTGTTCAGATATCGATATATTCAGGAGGGTTGGATATTTTTAGGGAGCAATCTTTGGCATCGCTTCAACTTTATCATACCATTTAAATGTTCAGGTTGTTCTTTTTGCATTTTTTTTTTTTTGGCGATGGTATTTCCTTGCTTTCTTTTGTGTTTTTATTCTTCATTTTGTTTGTTTGGTCTTGCTTATTATTTAAAAAAAAAGTAGGAGATCTTATAAATTCTATCATCAATTCCTGATTTCTCTAAATCAAATTTAATTTTCAAAGTTTAAAATTAATGTTATGAAACTGTCTCTTACAAAAATTAAGATCGTCATTTTAAATTTAAGTATAAAACATTAATGTTGTCTTTGTTTGAATATGCAAATAATGCCGCAGTGATGTTCATGTGGTGTTTTCTCACTTACTAATCACCATATAGTGAAATAGTCTGAAAATACATATATTCTATTGCAAAGTTCAGAATTTTATTGAAGGTCAAAGAACACGCGTAACTCCCTCTGTAAAATGCAATTTACAGAAGCATGTGGAGTACGACTTTTTCAAGATTGGTTGTTGTTTTTATGTAAAGTCACAAAACTTGTGCACTCTCACATCCACCATTTTGATTCCCTAGCGATGAAAAAGGGCACATAACAGCATTGTTATTCCCTTATAAATATTAAACTCGTCTCATTTTGTATATCCGAATACATCCAATACTGTAAGTCCACCGCAATAGACCAAATTCGTTACTTTTCGCCCGTTTTCTTCAAACAAAACATTGAAATTTCGACCGTCTTTGTTAGATCCATCTGTAAACGGACGCATAAACAATTCTATACACAAAAAAGTTGAAACGTGTAATGAATTTAACTTTCACTTGTTGAAATCAATAATTCAATTATCGTTCTTGTTTTTTTTTTTAAATCGTTAACATAAAATTTCATATTTGTAAAAGCATTTTAACAATAGGGCCTACTCAGTTTTGACATTCGACACCAATTCATGTATCATTTTAATACACTGAAGATAAAACAATATCATTGAATATGTCTCGCTTTCATTCAGGACTCACTGGACAGTATTTTGGCAAATTTTCATCCGACGATGACCTATTGCAGAAAAATGATAATAATATAACATTAAAGATACAAATCAAAACTAATTAATGATTTTTTTAAAAGGATGCTTGTAAGATTCTGATTGAGGTATTAAGATTAATTCTTTATACAACTGGTGCCTTTTTTGACAGGAAAGAGCTTTTTTGAACATTTTCCTATGACATAGTGGCTATATATATATATATATATATATATATATATATATATATATATATATATATATATATATATATATATATATATATATATGGATATATATATGGATATATATATATGGCTATATCTATATGGCTATATATATGGCTATATATACATATGGCCATATATATATATATATATATATATATATATATATATATATATATATATATATATATATATATATATATATATATATAGTTTAATACAAACAATACTATCATACAGGTTAGAGAAATTAAATTCGTACTCTACCGAGTTTCGAACCCGAGTTTCGATATCGACGAAGGTTTTCCTGGAAGCAAAGTTCACTAGTACTATAACACCTTTTCAACTATCTAGATTTTTAGATATGTAGCAGACATATGTAAATACGCAAACCAAATCAGCTGCTCATTTGCAGCCCAAGTTACGCATTTGATCTCCAATGCTAGTCTAACTGTAACATGCACTCACTAACAAGCCAACCCATTTTTAAGTCTAACTCAAAGTTAATATACACTACCTTACAGATTTAGCTTATGTGTGAATTTATAAATGATGGGATTGTGATAATTGGGCTCATGCATTCTACCGTGAAAATGGTGGGGGTCAAAATACGAAAATATCCAGTGAGACCTCAGTATCATCCCCCGTCCATCATCTCCACTTCAGATACAATATTTGACAGTTCTAATTCATTTGGTTTGTCAGCTGTCTCTAGCACAAGCATGTGTATTCACGAAAAGTATTTGTGCATATAATTTCTAGCATAATATACATGTTATGAAAGTTAAATTCCGTAACTGATATCGAAGACCATATCAATCGTGGAGACATCATACCAACTTTTTTAAAAAAACAAATCACAACATTGTCAGTTTTTTTAGAAAGAACTGCATGTCCATTTGATAGCAATATGCATTGCAGCAGTTCAGTTTCATATTCCGTCTTTCAATAGAAGCCTTGAGCATCCAGTTTTGTCTTTCTTTTAATTCCAAGTACAGTCTGTGTCATTTCGATGTAGTAAATATTGTTATTGACGATTAAATCGGATTTTTATCGTGGATATGTGTGTGTGTGTGTTTCAAATTTTCAAATCAATTCTATATTTTATATTGTATGTAGAACCAACTCCAAAAACATCAAAGACACCAGGTATTCTCTCTCTCTCTCTCTCTCTCTCTCTCTCTCTCTCTCTCTCTCTCTCTCTCTCTCTCTCTCTCTCTCTCTCTCTCTCTCTCTCTCTCTCTCTCTCTCTCTCTCTCAAAACTGTATCAATTTAAGCTATATTCATAAAATAGAACAGGTAAAGCCTATTTAATGCCTTGGTTTTCATAATCTCTTTTTTGTTGGTAATTCGTGAATGATTCAATTATTGTATGATTGATTTTGTTATAAGTAACCTTACAACATTTTTCAAGTTTAAACCTGTGCCACATCACAAGGCTTGCATATGTTAATGTTTAGGACTCCAACACTTCCCCTGTATTAGGAAAAAGGATTGAGTACTCAGGTTCAAACTCTTTAATTGTGGTCCGACAAAAACGCCTAACTCACAGGTTCAACTTGTTTCATTACGGCAGACTGTTGCACTCTCAGGCGCAAACATTTACATTTGACCACCGTAAACGTTTGAACGTTCCGGCGCAGACTCTTGAATTGTACTGCGGCAACAATTAGAACTCTCGAATGCGAATGTTTTAATTGCAATACTGCAAACACGCTCAACTACCATGCTCAGACCAATTAACTGTACAATGGCAAACGTTTGTACGTTCTATATTAAACCCTTTATTAGTTCTATTGTAATAAAGAGTTAGAACTATCTGACTCAATTACTTTAATTGTATCACTTCCAATGTGTCAACAGAAATACTTAAGATCATTGACTGTATCACGTCCAACGTGACCACTTTCAGGCACAAGGTCTTTAATTTTATCATGTCCCATGTGTCAAAGGTCTGGCTCAAGATCTTTAATAACTGTACCACGGCCAACGTCTCAACCTTCAGGCTCAAGATCTTTAACTGTACCATGGCCAACTTGTCAACCTTCAGGCTCAAGATCTTTAACTGTACCACGGCCAACGTCTCAACCTTCAGGCTCAAGATCTTTAACTGTACCATGGCCAACGTGTCAACCTTCAGGCTCAAGATCTTTAACTGTACCACGGCCAACGTGTCAACCTTCAGGCTCAAGATCTTTAACTGTACCACGGCCAACGTGTCAACCTTCAGGCTCAAGATCTTTAACTGTACCACGGCCAATGTATCAACTTACAGACTCAAGATGTTTAATTGTACAATGGCCAACTTGTCAACGTTCGCGCTCAGCAATGTGAATTTTGCTATGACAAGCATATTTAAAGCTTTTGGCTCAACTTGTTCGGACCGCTCCGGTGGCCTAGTGGTTAGAGCGTCCGCCTCGGATGCGGGAGATCGTGGGTTCCATCCCCAGTCGAGTCATCTCAAAGACTTACAAAAATGGTACTAACAGCTACCTCGCTTGGCGCTCAGCATTAAGAGGTTAGTGTTAGGACTGGTTGGCCTGGTGTCAGGATAATGTAACTGGGTGAGACATCATACTACATGTCTGCGGCATGATGCCCCTGTGCTAGACATCACTATAAACTGCCACACTGCAGACATCGTAGCGATATGACTGACAAATTGTTAAAGCTGCGTTAAAAATCATAATCACATCACATTAACTCGTTCGTGGTACCACGACAAACGTTTAACTTGCACGAACCAATAATAATCTAATCTCAAAAAAATATCGGAAAACAAGCATTATCAGCCTTCTGAGATTCTTCCCCTTTCACCGTCTCTTACTATTTTAAACTTTCTCAAGGTAATCTTTGATGAATAGAATGAATAAATTATATCACAAATTCGCTATTTCGAAACATAGTATACACATAACGTATACAATACCTGATAATGTACAACATAATAATGAAACCATGTGGATGTCAAAGGACAGATTGTCAGAAATGACAGCTAACAACTATATAGAAGACTTTCCATATTTTAATTTGATTTTAGTTTCAAAACAGTGGTATTTTGAAAAGTAAATACAATGCAAAACGTTTCATCTCTTTCTGCTTAATACGTGCTCGTTTTCTCTCCGGTCAACTAAACTCAGTTACCTGATTTGTTCTTCCTTAAGTTCTTTTTACATTACGCTATGCAAGGTACAATGCAGAGGAACTGAGGGGAAACCCAAATATCATTAGTTATTCTCACACATTAAAACATTACTTTTCAATAGAAACAATAACAAAGCTTCTGTCTTCTCCCTGATTTAGTTTTTCATACATGAACGCATTTATGGTCAGGACGGTGTTAATAATAATAGAGGACCGTAAAGGTACTGCAAGATATAAACAATAATGTTTGCTAGTATTTGCTCTGTCAATGACTGACTTTTTTCATACTAATTGCTTTCAGTTTTTCTTTGATTTTCAGCCCAAGCTATTATTTCGGAGAATACGAGAAAACAATATATCAAAGAAATTGAACTGGGTAAATACAAGTATCTACAATTAAATAAAATTACTTTTCCAAGAATTGTTCAGTATTTGTTTTTCAAATTGATGAATAAAAAAGAAGTGTATACCAAGGGATGAATTTCACTTGACTGGGTACCATCGTAAGAGGTGACTTGATTTATTGATATTTCAAAATTATAGCTTAAGAAATGGATAAGTGGACATAGAGGAAAATAAAATATTCTCTGCATATGTGTCATGAATTGATTTACTGGGTGAATATAGATTTTACCAGATCCTTGAATTGATATACTAAGTGAATATAAATATTATCATGGAAATTTTATATGAACTGATATACCAAGTGAGTGGAAATTGCATATGTGTCTTGAATTGATATACTAAGTGAATTGAAATTGCATATGTCTTGAATTGATATACTAAGGGAATGGAAATTGCATATGTCTTGAATTGATATACTCAGGGAATTGAAATTGCATATGTGTCTTGAATTGATATACTAAGGGAATTGAAATTGCATATGTGTCTTGAATTGATATACTAAGGGAATGGAAATTGCATATGTGTCTTGAATTGATATACTAAGGGAATTGAAATTGCATATGTGTCTTGAATTGATATACTAAGGGAATGGAAATTGCATATGTCATGAATTGATATACTAATGGAATGGAAATTGCATATGTCATGAATTGATATACTAAGGGAATTGAAATTGCATATGTGTCTTGAATTGATATACTAAGGGAATTGAAATTGCATATGTCTTGAATTGATATACTAAGGGAATTTAAATTGCATATATGTCTTGAATTGATATACTAAGGGAATTGAAATTGCATATGTGTCTTGAATTGATATACTAAGAGAATGGAAATTGCATATGTCTTGAATTGATACACTAAGGGAATTGAAATTGCATATGTGTCTTGAATTGATATACTAAGGGAATTGAAATTGCATATGTATCTTGAATTGATATACTAAGGGAATGGAAATTGCATATGTCTTGAATTGATATACTAAGGGAATTGAAATTGCATATGTGTCTTGAATTGATATACTAAGGGAATGGAAATTGCATATGTGTCTTGAATTGATATACTAAGGGAATTGAAATTGCATATGTGTCTTGAATTGATATACTAAGGGAATGGAAATTGCATATGTCATGAATTGATATACTAATGGAATGGAAATTGCATATGTCATGAATTGATATACTAAGGGAATTGAAATTGCATATGTGTCTTGAATTGATATACTAAGGGAATTGAAATTGCATATGTCTTGAATTGATATACTAAGGGAATTTAAATTGCATATATGTCTTGAATTGATATACTAAGGGAATTGAAATTGCATATGTGTCTTGAATTGATATACTAAGAGAATGGAAATTGCATATGTCTTGAATTGATACACTAAGGGAATTGAAATTGCATATGTGTCTTGAATTGATATACTAAAGGAATTGAAATTGCATATGTATCTTGAATTGATATACTAAGGGAATGGAAATTGCATATGTCTTGAATTGATATACTAAGGGAATTGAAATTGCATATGTGTCTTGAATTGATATACTAAGGGAATGGAAATTGCATATGTCTTGAATTGATACACTAAGGGAATTGAAATTGCATATGTATCTTGAATTGATATACTAAGGGAATGGAAACTGCATATGTCTTGAATTGATATACTAAGGGAATTTAAATTGCATGTGTCTTGAATTGATATACTAAGGAAATGGAAATTGCATATGTGCCTTGAATTGATATACTAATGGGATGGAAATTGGATATGTGTCTTGAGTTGATATACTAAGTGAATGGAAATTGAATATGTGTCTTGAATTGATATACTAAGTGAATGGAAATTACATATGTGTCTTAAATTGATAAACCAAGTGAATGGGAATTGCAAATATGTGCCTTGAATTGATATACTAAAGGAATGGAAATTGCATGTGTCTTGAATTGATATACTAAGTGAGTGGAAATTGCATATGTGCCTTGAATTGATATACTAAGCGAATCGAAATATTATCAGTGCTTTGAATTGATATACTAAGTGATTCAAATATGTATCAGATAGTTACTGTTTGGTTTAAAAACATGGACGACTAATTTCAAACGTGCGTTGGCAGTATGTATGGATTTAGCTTTGACATAACTAATTTGCCTCGGATGTCTCACTGATTCCCATTGCCATAAATTTAATCTTTTAAGAGTCTTTCAAACACTGACAAGAACAGTAATTTTTAAAAATATAGCAAACAACGAAGATGAACACAGACTATAGAGGTCCACGAAAAACCATTTTAAAAGGTTGTCAAATGTGTGAAAATACTCAGAAACCCTGCCGTTTTCACTAAGACAAGCAGTGGCGTACTAGTTGTAAATGGTGCCTATGGTGACGATTCTGGCCCAAAGGGGTTTTTAGCCCCAAGACTTCTAGCGCATTGTTCGCCCTACAACCCCTACCCGGTTAGAACACTACTAAAGACAAGATAAATACACATTACTGCGTTACGTAAATTCCATTCAAGATACTCCAAGAAACTGCTAAGACGAGAGCTTTTATATGCGATTAGATCATTTCCAACTCAAATAAATGCTTTCTAAATCCTATCAAAATTTCTAATCAATTTTATCTAAATTTCATCTCGTCGCATAATCCGAATGGAATAAACAATTTCGAGTGCTAACACCTACTGCTTTCATAAGTTAATTACTTACAGACTCGGCTAAATCGTTATTGATGTCAGCAGTTGTGGGAAGAACTCGAGAAAAATTGCTTTAAAAAAAAAACATGGCTTCTTAGTGATTCCTGTTCAAAATGAGTGAGTGCTTCGTGATCCTGCATTCTATCCCGGAAACATTTTAATGCATACACCTTCCCTCGGAATGATGAATACTTTGTTATGAAGCTGACTGATGCCAAAATTGTATAATTGCTTTTTTTCTGTGTAGATCAAACAAAGGCGGAGCTGGGATTATCTGTTTCTGTTCCCCTAATCTTTAATGAGGACCTCAGAAAGAAAACTTCAGAACATTACATTAAGCTTGAATACGAATTTAAACAACAGGTATATTATTATTATTATTATTATTATTATTATTATTATTATTATTATTATTATTATTATTATTATTATTATTATTATTATCGTCGTCGTCATCATCATCGTCGTCGTCGTTGTCATCATCATTATTATTATTATTATTATTATTATTATTATTATTATTATTATTATTATTATTATTTGCAAGCTTCTGCTACAAAAGCAACCGTTCTTAAGTGTTTGAAAAATGGACTTGTGCAGTGTTCACATACATATATACAAACATACTGAGGGACAGAAGGTAAAGTAGTTAATTGTGGTAGCATCATGACATATATTAGAATATCTCTGGACGAATGGGCAGGTGGACAAACAGACAGATAGACGGATGGGTGGAAGGATGGATAGGAACATAAATACATACATGCATGCATACATACATACATACATACATACATGCATGCATGCATGCATGCATGCATGCATGCATGCATGCATGCATACATACATACATACATACATACATACATACATACATACATACATACATACATACATACATACATACATACATACATACATACATACATACATACATACATACATCCATGCATGCATGCATGCATGCACACATGCATGCATACATACATACATACATACATACATACATACATACATACATACATACATACATACATACATACATACATACATACATACATACATACATACATACATACATACATACATACATACATACATACATACATACATACATGCATTTTTTTATTTTGTTACAGCTTACGGGAGTCTTCAAGCTGATACCTGGATTTCTATCGATAGATATTTTACAATTTGTGTAAGTTGCCTTTAGTAACATCATCAATTAGTAGTAGTAGTAGTAGTAGTAGCAGCAGCAATAGTAGTACTAGTAGTAGTAGTAGTAGTAGTAGTAGTAGGCTTTGTTGTTTCTAGCAGCAGAATTAGACGTAGCAAGCGCAATGGCTGCAGTAGTAGTAGTGGTGGTAGTGTTAGTGGAGATAGTGGTAGTTGTAATCAGAGCAATTGTGGCAGTAGTAATAGTAATTGTGGTTGTGGTGTTAGTGGTCTCGATGTTTTTAATAATGGCTGCAGCAACAGTAATAGCACCATCACCATCGATGATAGTAGTGACATTAGTAGTGGTGCTAGCAGTAGAAGTAGCTGTGGGAAAAGTAGCAGTGGTGGAGGTGTCACTGGTTGAAGGCAGAGAAAGTAATCATGTAATGATAGTGTGGGAATAGAAGTATTTGGCAACGTAATAACCGGTGGATTCAGAAAATAATAAATGGTACAATGTATAGGGACGTGGTCTACCTTGTAAACAACAAGGTTAAAATGCCGCCAGCTTTAGAAGAGGGCACTATCGCCCTGACCGACGCTATCCTGAGGGTAGTTTGGTCCCTTTGGTACACTCTCTTCGGATGTATTCTTTACTTTAATAGCATTGAACGAGTTATATTCATATTTATGAAAATTTTTAAATTGGTTTTTATCTGGCGTAAACCAACTTATTGATAAAATACGTATTCTTTGTGATATACATTTTAGTCATTAAAGCCAAGTAGTATATCATATATATGAAAAAAATTCGAAAGCCCTCGCAAATTATTGGCATTTGTAAAAAAAACAAATTAATAATATTTTTATGTATATAAATACAGCATATACCTGGGCAATGTATGAAACGCCAGCCATGCCATAAATGTTAACATTAATACTGTTCTAGAAGTTGGACCCACAAAATGGCGGACAACTATTTCCAGTAGAAGTAAATGAGACTGGAATAAGAACCTCTCTATAAAAAAAAAAACTTCAGATAATGACACTGTTAATCTGTTAACGAATAATGGCATTCTAGAAAACCTATGATGCACCAGACTGTTTCTTATTCCTCTTTCAGAAATGGTAGCGTTGTTGCCGATTTGATGGTAAATTTTAGACCAGACATGGGTATAATCCAAAATGCAATAAAATTTATAGTGAATAATGCCTCAGCATTACTAAAGGATTTGAACATATATGGCCAATATCCAAGGATACTTGAAATGAATTCCTATTTCTACCAGTTAGAAGGTAAGATAATTTGTGTGCGTTTTATACTTTGTCAGAAATGATACTTGATAACGTCAGTGCGTAGTTCAGTTAATCTGAAAAACGCTTTTATCCGACAGAAAGACTAGAAACCATTGTATTCCTTTATATTTTGTCTCGTTAATGCAGTAATTTTTATTTCCATCTTCATCCCTGTAATTTAAGCAAATTATAACAAATCTAACGTCATAGGTATTATTTTATTTGGCAATCAGACAAGCGGATCGTCATGTCAATTGAACCGCAACATTAGACTAGCCAGTAAAGCAGGCTTAACCTACTCAATATTTTATAAGCTTTACCGACTAGCTTGATTGTACTGAAATTTCAGTGATTTCATTTATTACGGTGCTATGCTTCCAAACAGATAAAGTGAATATAGCAATTCAGTAACGGAATATGGCATATGATTTTTATTCAAAATTCTATCTTCATTCCTTAACGTTTTTTCTTTCACGCAATTAAAATGTCAACACAAATAACATTTTCATTCCCTCTACATCCAATTTCTTATATATTTTATAATACAATTAAACTCGCCTAAATGATAATTTCATTCATTCGTATTCTCATCTTCATGGAATGTTCAATGTGTTTTGTTAATCTTCTATTTTATGTGCAATTTACGGAATTTATATATCTTAATATTTCATGATTTACTTTGGAAAGAATTTTAAACTATTTTTCGATATATATATATATATATATATATATATATATATATATATATATATATATATATATATATATATATATATATATATATATATATATATATATATATATATATTTATATATATATATATATATATATATATATATATATATATATATATATATATATATATATATATATATATATAGAGAGAGAGAGAGAGAGAGAGAGAGAGAGAGAGAGAGAGAGAGATCTTATATGTTCGATCTGCTGATCAATCCATACTTCTTGTCTAAAAGTTAAGGGCTCATGGTGTGTCAGAGCTATATGTCACATCGAAAGCAGCAAATTAAGTTTTTCGCTGTCTCGAGTACTTAGACGGGAATTTAGAAATGGGTTCATCAGGGATCGATTTTCAGTCAATTAATGTTATAATATGTTTATCAATGTTATCTTCTATTTTATCACAACTAGTTCTTTATATAACTATCCGACGACAACATCGTGTCCTTTTCATCATTGGATTTTAATACACTGATTAATACACATGAAGCTAAGTCCATCAGTTTGATTGATTGGTTCCCATCTAACAAAATGCAATGTTAACCAATCCTAACAAATCTCCAGCACTAGCTGTGGGTAATATGACATTAAGCAAAATAAATAAAGCATTTAATAAACACAAGCAGCGATTTCATAAGCTGTGAAGAAACTACTCCTAGCCATATCCATCAAATGCAATTCGGTTCACATGCAAGTAATCAACGTAATAAAGATTCAAGCATGTCTATGTTGAAAGGTATTAGTTAGAATCTAATTAGACTCAATAAACTGACAATCGTACAAAGATTTATCCTTTTTATTTCAGTTTCTGTCAAATATCCTGGCATTCCTGCATTAACTTGAACACTACTAAACTTGAAAAAAAAATACAAGAACGTGTTCTGCGATTAGTGTATGACGGCTTCATACGCATTCATTATCAACTCTTACTTATGGCAAAGACTGTAAATATAATATCTGTAGATAATCACCCCCATCCCTCTACATGATGACGGCAGTAAATGCTTGTGTTAGCATTTGCTTTTGTTTTGTTTATCTGTCCTTGTCTTATGTACAATCAAGTGCCCTATAGTTAGCTCCTTTCTTTTTGAGTAAGGTTTATGCTGCATCACTGCATGTTTTTAGTTCTAATTTGGCGCTTTTTTATTTGATTTAAACTTAATTTTTTAACAATTGTTTTTCAAGTTATATTCTTGTTTTAATGTATACAGATACTAAATACACTTTCAATCACTGCTTTTTAAAATGCTTTTCTTGCTCGTGTTTAAAGTTTGCGATGTGTGTTTAACCTGTATCTGTGTACTATGCTGTGCTTGGATTTCTTGTTGTGATGATTGTTTTGTTTTGTGTAGTGTCACTTCAAAGCTCATTATAGATTATGATGAACTTTTATTTTAAATCACGAGAAATTAAATGAATCTTATCTTATCTTATTGCCTTATCGTATACCCATAATCGGATTACTTTAATTCTTTTTTTATTCCTGCGCGCAGATATTTTTTCAGACCCAATGAATCGAACTTTTATAAAAAAAAAACCAGTTTGTTTTGAACATTATTCATAAAATAAAGCGTCAAAGAAAAGGCTTGTAATAAATACAAACCCGCATTCGTGTTTTGTTCCTAGTTGGAGAAAGAGCTTGTCTGCAATAACCAATGAATGTTTTCGAGCTATCCCTACGCCATATCAAACTAATTAATTTTCTCCCACTCAAAACAAAATACGCATGCATGAGTACAGACACATAAACACACACTCACACATATATATATATATATATATATATATATATATATATATATATATATATATATATATATATATATATATATATATATATATATATATATATATATTGGTGCAAATCGAGTGTGTAATTATAATATGAGGTAGAAATTAGCATGCTAATTAGGAGAAAGAGAATATGTCAGAAGAAAACCAAGATTTTTTATGATGACGACGATGTCGAAGACCATGATTTTTTATGATGAATCTGGTGGTGATAAGGCTAGCGGATGATGATTGATGATCGTGATGGATATGATAATGATGTTCGTCATGATGATTATGACAACGATCGATGAAGATGAGAATGATGAAGATAACTGTTATATTCATTTTTTAGCAGTTTATCTGGGGTTTTTATATACTGCAATCTTAACTTTCTCTCCCAAAGATTTGGATGTTTGCATTATACATTACTGCATGCATGCAGTACCGCATTTCAACGTCACGCAAGCGAACAATTTAGAATGACGATGAGACAGCAAACTCTCCTTGTTTATTTTTTGGTATAACAGATGCCAGCAGGAGAAGCCTATGTTCCTTTCTTGCACCGACAGCGTGCACTTTTGGATACATATGCCAACAGTCCTCTGAGGGAAAGATATATTGTGCAGACAGATGCAATCTTAACCGGACATTCTGTCACAATGACGGAGAGTGCTATGTTGACCATCGAGATGGCATGTTGAAGTGCAGGTAACAAAAATGTGTTTTCAAAATGGCTTTCAAACTAAACAATGATATTAAACAATGTTCTTATTATTTTAACTCAGTAGAACAATTACAAACCTATTAAGCAATTCCATGAGATGGTACCTGAGGTAAAGAAAACGGGAGATATCGTAACAAAAGTAAGTACCCTGTTTGTGTACCACCAATCTTCATTTGTGTTGGCATCCATAACGAAAATACATTTAAAATTAAAACAGAAATTTTATTGAAGCCAACAAATCCAGTCTTGTATAAAAAAAAAAAAATTCATGGTACTATTATGCGTTTGTAAAACAGTCTTAAAGAGCAAAAAGCAGATAATTAAATAATCTAATGTTAAACAAATACCTACAATACATAACTATAAAAAAGTGGTTTATGATCGCGCATGAAAAATAACATTGTCGGCATGCTGCGACCCAATAAAATATTATTGGACTAAAATCAATGCTAAAAATTAAATTAAAAAAATAGCTTACCCAGAATTATATTGGTTTTAATTCTGATATCATATGAGACTGATGACACCTCTCCTAGACTCCAGATGGTGGACATTCGTTTCAGCAGATATGGTTTAATTATGTGCGTAACATAGATAGAGACAGAGAAAGAAAAAGAAAGAACTTAAGTCAGTTACAGTAGATATTTATAATATTTAAGGATTTTGACGACAATAAACCTTTTTAACCAACAGCCGTTTAAATGTCCCTTAAGAGATCAGTACAGTTTTTGTTTTATAATTTATAATATTTGTACTGTTTAATTTTATACGACAGCCTCTCACAGCAGTCAACATCAGACTGCCTAAACAAAGAGAGACAGACAGACAAACGAAGTAATAACTGGCACATAGATAAACAACGAAGACTCATTTATGATCTTACATATGTTTAATCAACTTGATACATACTAGTCTTAAAACAAAGGAGTAATCAAAATGAAACTGAAGACATGCATATCGTTCCCGAAAGTAAAATGCAAATTTAACATTACAATTTGATTTTAAAATATCTTATTTAAAAATAATTTTTATTGCAAGGAGTCGAGTACATATTATAAAATCACATGCATGTAAATTTAAAGAAATATGTACACAGCGTCAGCTTTTTCTTTGCATCCGACATTTTTCTATCCGTCACTAATAGAACCACCTGGTAGGTACTACACATTACCTCCATATACCCCACGAGGCATCCCCATCAAATATATGCATGGGTTTTTTTTCTGCTTTATGATGGCCCTGATACGGTCAAAATACCTTTATTAAATTTACGTGAATAAAATATATAGAGCATTTTGTTTTTCTTCACTTTGTCCATTTTTTCTCCATCCATTGATCCACTCATTAGATACGCAAGACAGAATTTTGGAGACTGCCTGACATTAAGCACGATTGATTAATTACGATCAAATATATCCATTATTGAACACTTAAGAGGGAGGTCAAATGACTTCTGCAACTTTTTCGAATTTTTCCATTTTGTCATATATATTATGTATAACTGGCATTGTAATTGCATCAACATTGGAATGGTTCATTTTATTTCCGTGGCAGTAACTAACAATCTATGATTCCACATGGTAATGCTCATTTAACATGGCCACAAAAAGTCATCTTTAACATTAGCTGAATGATTATGATACGGATTAAATTCGGAACATCCATATATTTTTCTACACATATGGAGAAAATACTAAACAGTTTTTCAGATGTACTGTCATAATTGAATCAGACCTTCGGTGCTTGTCAAATCAAACAATATATCTGAAGAAATGTAGAATTATTTCCTAATTCAAGTATAAAAGTACGGATATATCTATTAAAAATAAGTAATCAGGGGTTGATTCCGATTTTGAATAGAGTTTGGTTTGATCCTCTTAAAAAGACTCACTTGTCTCTGGTTTTCAGTGACAAGTATACAATTATAATTGTATCTTGTAAATAATGCAATTTTATAAGCCACTTCAAATCCTCACTGCATAATTATCTCTATATCGTGCAATTGACTTGTTTACGTATTTTTACTCGTACGGGTGTCTGGTCAGAAATCCCCAATTGAGTAATAGTTTGTATATCGTGTAATTGACATGCCCACAGATTTTACACACAGGTGACTGGTTACAAATCCAACACTAATAATTTGTATATCGGGTAATTTCTGGTCTACACATACATACATACATACATACATACATACATACATACATACATACATACATACATACATACATACATACATACATACATACATACATACATACATACATACATACATACATACAGACAGACAGACAGACAGACAGACAGACAGAAACATACATACATACATACATACATACATACATACATACATACATACATACATACATACATACAGACAGACAGACAGACAGACAGACAGACAGACAGACAGACAGACAGACATACATACATACATACATACATACATACATACATACATACATACATACATACATACATACATACATACATACATACATACATACATACATACATACATACATACATACATACATACATACATACATATGTGTAATTGACTGGTCTATACATTTTTGCACATACATGTAACATCATGAAAATCTGTCACTGTGTAATAACTTACATATCATATAGGCTAACTGACTGGTCTGCATATCTTTACACACACGGGCGTCTGGTTACAAATCCGATACTGTGTAATAATTTGTGTATCTTGTAATTGATTTATCTATACAATTTTACACGTACTTGTGACTTGATACACTGCGTAATAATTTGTATATAGAGTAATTGACTTGTCTACATACTTTTACTTATAGGACTGTTTGTTACAAATCAGACTCTAGGTAATAATTTGTATATCGAGTACTAGACTTATCTATATATTTTTACACATACAGGTGTCTGGATACTAATTCAGACTACTACTTTTCTGGAGAGAACTGCGAGTTCATCAAACCCAAAGGAAACCCCGTTCCTTCTTCTCTCTCGGTCAAGGATTACGCCATTATTGGCGGCGTCGCAGCTGTTGGAATTGTAGTCGTAATATTTCTTTTTCTTGGAGGCAGGGCTTTGAGAAAAGCATGCATGGATTCCAAGGATAATGACACCGAAAAGGACGTTGAGTTAGTATCACTATGGTTGACAGAGTTTAATGCGCTATGAAATATATATATATATATATATATATATATATGTATATATATATATATATATATATATATGTATATATATATATATATATATATATATATACATATATATATATATACATATATATATATATATATACATATATATATACATATATATATATATACATATCTATATATATATATACATATATATACATATATATACATATATATATATACATATATATATATATATATACATATATATATATATATACATATATATATATACATATATATATATATATATATATATATAATGTTTACTTAGCAAACATTCGTTCATAATTGTAAGATGTAAATGGAATGTTTACATAGGATCTGAGGCCCCTTCAAGTTTTCAATTAGATTGGAATTTTCCATTGGAATGATTCACATCAAGGTCAAGCGAAAAACTATAAATCTGAAAGAAAAAAATTCATTCTTGTCCTATATCAAACTGTGCGAATCCATGATTAGAGTTTACCTTTGTACTGTTGATATAAAATATGATTTAAAAGAATATTCATTGGAATAACTGTGATGCCCATTCTTCTTTTAGATAATGCGTACTATTTTGGATTATTGTCAACTCATTAAAAGACAATTTCGATTGCATCAGTATGTTATATCAGGAGATTCAAGGCTAATGGAATTCATGCGGAACATTCAAAATATTCTGGACTTGTCATAGGACACCCAGGATTATTTGAGATTTAATTCGAAATTTTGTAATTTTCTCATGAGATTTTGTGCCTTATGTTGAAGACAAATAAACGACTGGCTGATTTTACTTAAAGCGTTGCTTAAATAGATGGCTTCAATTATTTCTATTAGATAATTTAAAATATATTTGTAATTATATATCGGCTGTTGGGTAAGTCATAGGATGGGAGGTAGATAAATAGAATAAAATTGGCGCTTAAGTAAACAATGCAATACACTTCAAAGAACAAATACAATATTTTCAATATGTGTGCTTTTCCATCACTCGAATTGTATAATTAGAAAAAGAAGTAGCAATTAGATTTGTAGTTGTTACCATCCAATAACTTAGATGGTGAATTAACGTTCGTTTATTACTAGTAGGTGATATCTAAAAGATTAAAGTCGATATCAAACAAGCAAAATACCAATGAGTAGGAAAATCAATGGTCTGATCTTTGCCAATATTGGCCTCGTAATTTGGATATTAATGTGTGTGTGTGTGTGTCTATTAAGAAAAAATTAAGTCTTAACACTATTTATTTATAATGAACGATGACCAAAGACCGCTCCGGACGCCCAGTGGTTAGAGCATTGGCCTCAGCTGCGAGAGGTCGAGGATTCGAATCCCTGCTTAGTAATACCAACGACTTATTTTTAAAAAAAAAACGGTACTTACATCCTCCTTGCTAGGAGCCCAGTATTAAGAGGCTAAAGTTAGGACTGGTCGTCCTGATGTCAGGATAATACAACTGGGTGAAACATGCTCCATGTCTACAGCATGATGGCCCAGTGCTAGACATCACTATAAACTGCCACACTGCAAACCTTGTAGCCATATGACTGAAACAATTTTAAAGCTACGTCAAAAATGCAAATCACACACACACACACATACACACACAAATACATAGGATAAAAAAGACTTTTCAACGCCATACGCTGTGAAAGTCGTTGAAAAAAATAATATAATCATAAGCCTGAAGATGCAGTTTCTCATCCTTTTTTATTATTTCCCCCATTTGCTTCAGAAATCAGATTTCAGTGGTCTTTAATTTTTACTTGTAGGTCATTCCGTTCAAATATAAGTGTGACCCATGCATCAGTGCATATGTCTCACCTGGATGGGTCTAACCAGCACGAGCGGCACGGGATTGATAACACAGCCCACGTGTTCGATTCGGGTCTGCCTCAACTTACCACAAATGATCAGAAACTTTACAGGGACTCACAAACTAACAGGGACTCACAAGCAAAGCATGAGGTCAATATTTAATTTCATTTTGGCCTGGTTGTCTTTGTATGCAATTATTTTGTTTTTAATTTGTTTCGTTTTCATTTGTCAAGGTTTATTTGTGATAAACAAGACTCTGGAACTTTTCGTATCATTTCATCGTAGAGTTATAATCCCATTAGAAAGGTTTGTTTCGCTTTGTATTTTTCATTGTTCGTTTCTGTTTTATAGTAGGCCACGTGTTACAATAGCAAAAAGGGGGAGGGGATTCACTTCACTTCTTTGATTCATATTTTTTTCACTTTTTATATTTAAATACATGGTTTGGTCAAACCTTATATTGATCAGTAAATGAGGAAGCGCGAAGTTTGTGTCACTCCATTTAGTTATATTTAATTGTTAAAGAGCCAGAATCAGTTTAAGCTAAATTTACTGATATCGATTAAACAAGGTTGTATAACTCTCAAATCATTGTTAGTCTATCTTAATAAGCTTTGTAAGTTTGTATTCCTATTTGTTTAATAGTTATTTTGAATTTATCTAAGTTTTATTCACTTTTTGTAACATGACTGAATCTTCCTCACCAAATCTATTATAAAACTAGTATTTATGTTCACGCGACTAAACTCGGATGTGCAAGCAGTTAACAGTTCTTACTAATATTGTAAAGGTGACCGAGAAAGTCAAATAGAATTTTACTCGGTACTCTTTACTCCAGTCTTCAAACGTATTCACTCTCGACCTCAATGGTTATACTGGTTATTTATAAACGACCTTTTATATCTTAGGTATTGTTCAAAGAACCTTTGTTTCCCTTTATATTTGGTGTATGATTTATGGATGTAATATGGGTTATAGAGTATACAGCTTGACCTTACTCCAGATGTGCACCTTTTCAAAAAGTGCTAGCTACACATGCGCATTTTCACTTCTCGAACTTCAGAGGTAAATTGTAAAAAAAGAGCAGATAATTTTTTCACATTTTATATATTTGGTAAATCATTCATTGCACGTTCACAAGCTGGTATAATCTAGTCTGGCAAAATTCATTTTCTCTATTTTAATAGCTGCTAAGGATACTGTACTTTTGACAAATTCAGGTTGATTTTTAGAGCACAATGGAGCAGTCATTTTAATTAGCAGTGTGTTAAGATCATTTACAATTTCCAATCGTACAATATCCAAAGAAATGTCAGCCACATTACATGAAATTTGTATTGAGGTGTGCCAACATTCTCTCCACTGTGCATGTTTTAAATGTAAACAACTTCACATTATATACATCACAATCTCAACAGTACATAATAACTGGTGAGCGCCAACATAATGTTCACATCCAGTCCTCTATAATATTCACTCTGGACCTCAAAAATATTCATTCAAGTCCTTTATAATATTCACTCTGGACCTCAAAAATATTCATTCAAGTCCTTTATAATATTCACTCTGGACCTCATAAATATTCATTCAAGTCCTTTATAATATTCACTCTGGACCTCAAAAATATTCAAGTCCTTTATAATATTCAATGTTCGCTAAGTCATCCATAATTTTCAACCCGACCTCAGTAATCTTCGCAGCGGTCTTCAATAATTTTCATTCCAGTTTATAAAGCATCACGAGATAAATAAGTGCTGTACTTGAAATGGCAAATAGGTGAAAATGCCAGTTTCAATTTACTTTCTTTCCATTCACAGAAAAATTAAGTCTTTGCACACAATTTATTAGATTGTTGTTTTTTATATTTTGTTTTATTAGTTTGTTGTTGTTTTTTTTTTTGTTTGTTTTTTTTTTATTTTAATTTATGCTTAGGGTTTGGTTGTAATAACATATCTCAATTTTTTTTTTGAAAAAACTGCATTTTTGTGTAATATCCTAAGATAACATATGCACACCTTTCAAATTTGACTGCGCCCAGGGTAGCCCTTGGTAGCCCTGGGTAGCCGAGTAGACTAAGGTCTTCGCCTTTAGAGATCATTCAGATCTCATGGTTCGAGTGACGACATGGTCAACTTGGGAGTGTGAGAAAGCTTGCCAGTAGCTTCCTATGACACGATAGTTTTTCCCATTGTCGTCACGTGTTCTTCCACCACCAATTATACTGGCCTCCATGCATACCTTAACATGTGATGAAAATGGCGTAAAACCCACAAAACACAAAAACACTAAGCAACAGAATACTAGCCAAAAAATATTTCTATGAATGATGTGGGGATAGAACGCTTGCATAACTCATTCTAATTCTGAGGTGGTGATTTAAGTAAAGTTAAGAACAGATAGATTTCTCAAGATGTATCTAAATTTAATCAATATAATATTCATCATGTACATTGTTTTAAATCCAGCAATAAATCGAATAATATTAATTAAATATATATTATTTGCAAGCTAGGTCCATGAAAACTTACGTCCGACGGAAAATAGAGTAGGAAAAGATATCTGCCTTAATTTACCGTTTTGTAACTGTATTATGTCATATCTTCAATCTACAAATCGCCGATATACAGCCTAAATGTAACCCAAGTTATTTAATGCTGAAGTGTAGAGATCTGATGAAGCAAATGTTACAAACGGAGAAAGGGGTGGAGGTTATAAAGCTCATATTAACTTGGTTCTGATTTATTATACAATCGTGTGTTCATACGGTTCCTAGTAAGGACTTTAGCACTCTTAACCGTTTGATTAAATTGGTGTGTTTATATCACTGTCTAGAAAAACGAAAACTGCCAACAGGTAAATATTATTGGATGGAAATTATTTAATTGCCATTTACTAATCAATGAAAAAGAACTTCTGCAGTGTCATTTACTCCAATGGAATTTTTTGGTTTTCAGCTGATATGACTTATAACAATATTATACCTTCTCTGGATTTTGTTTTTTGTATTTTTTTTGGAAGGGGGTGCTTTTTTGACTACTATTTCAATAAATTTTCAAGTAAAATTTTTCTTAGGGAATGTAGATCCTTAAATAGGGACAGGATAGAATGGTTATCCACTTAAACTCACTCCCGCTTGCATCCACCATTATGCGACATCGCCTGGGTTACTCGTAGCACACTGCACAAGCCATGGTCTAATGACGTAAAATTAATGAAAAACGCCGGTGTTATCTATTGCACATTTTTAAAAGACTGGATATTTAAAAATGTCATATCTGCACACCACAGCATCCATTCCAGGCATTCTGAATGATTTCTTTTTCTTATTAAGACGTAAGTTTGATAACGAACAATTAAAAATTACATTGGACGATTAAGATGGCTATAACCCAAGGTAGCTGCATTCACATTAAGGCTAATCTTAATCCAGTTTAATCTTTTGAATTGATTTGACCGTATACACTATTTACTACTGCTTTGACTGACCGTAGAGTTCATCTCTGCTGATTCAATGGAAAGCAGTTCTATTTAAAAAATGTTATAGTCTGCTCTTGTAATGGAATGTACTGAAAAAAAAAAGCAAAAGGTCTAGTATCTCTAATGTACGATTTGTATAATATTCGTCAAATGAAGAAATTATGACAAACTGAACATGAAGGTGTTATATCTTGGGAGTCAGATGCTAGACCTTCAGCAACAAAATATTCAATACGAGTTAACATAAACATATAGCGAGTGACATCAGAGGTCAGTGGTATGCATTGTTGTAACATAAACACATAGCCGGTGATATCAGAGGTCAATTATATGCACTGTTTTAACGTTTGGCTATAGGGTGCGAGAAGTCGCTGATCCATCAGTTGAAAGTTTGTAAGCTTCAGTCGCTGCTAAGTTCAATCAGAAAAAGTGGTGCTTACAGTTATTAGAATTTGAATTTTTTTTTTAATTTTATTAAAAAAGTCATCAGCACATTAACTTTGTTACTTCGATTAAGGAGAAATTAGCGACATTTAGTGACATTTTGAATGTATTCAATGTGAGTAATAAATGAAATTATTTTTGCATGTTTCCAGGCTTTTCTCTACCAACCAACAAACGTAAATGGGCCGTTGTCAAGAATCAGTAAAGAATTCGATTTACCAGAGATTGATAGAAAACTAGGCCATACATACTAAAATGTGATCGACTTTGAGCAAAATGTAATCTCTCTCTCTCTCTCTCTCTCTCTCTCTCTCTCTCTCTCTCTCTCTCTCTCTCTCTCTCTCTCTCTCTCTCTCTCTCTCTCTCTCTCTGGCCTATATTATCATAAATTGTTTGATTTTATGAAATGCCATAACTATTATCTTGTTCGTCCGCCTCGGATGCAGAGGTCACGGGTTCGAATCCCGGCTGATGAGTAATACCAAAGACTTATAAAATGGCACTCGGCACTAAGAGTTTGGAGTTAGGACTGGTCGGCCGGCCTGGTGTCAGGATAATGTGACTGCGGCATGAGGCATGATAACCAGATGTTGTGCATCACTATAAACTGTCACACTGCAGTCATCGTAGCGATTATGACTGAAAAAGTTTTAAATCTACGTTAAATATCCAGATCACATACACAAACGCGCATGCGCAGACACATGTGGTTATATGTGGTGGTGTCATTATATGCATTGTTTTCGTCATTATATGCGGGAGGGGGTCATCATATGCAGTTGTGTTATTATATGATGTTGTTTATGTTGTTTTTTCAATTATGTTTGGTGCATGTCTCTATATTCGGTGGTCAGGTCCTTTTCCTTTATATGTTATGACTATATGCGGTACTTGTATCTTGTTGGGTTGTTTAATCAGCATATATATATATATATATATATATATATATATATATATATATATATATATATATATATATATATATATATATATATATATATATATATATATATAAGGCGATTATTTCATTATAAGATATTTTGCTACGATGATAATAATCCTGATAGTCGGAAAACTTCGTGAAACGACCGAATGATACCTATATAAGATTATTTCTGACGGCTTCAAAGTACTTCTACACCGATGTTCCAGACGCTTTAATTACCAACTTTTACAACTTTTTGAAAGATACAAAATGACAATGCAGTGGAGAGAGAGAGAGAGAGAGAGAGAGAGAGAGAGAGAGAGAGAGAGAGAGAGAGAGAGAGAGAGAGAGAGAGAGAGAGAGAGAGAGAGAGAGAGAGAGAGAACACAGTACAATATATTGTTGGTAAACTTTCAAGGTATGATATGATAACACTGTGTTAAAAAAAATCTGTCCTAATGAACGTGAGCACAGCCTGCATCAATTTTCTAGCAGGTCAAAATGAATTAGGTTTGTATGTGCAACTACAAGTCGACTACTTAGAAAATTCAGTTAACATGAACTTATTTCATGAAGACATTATGACTTTAGGTCTTAAAATATGTAACAGAAAAAGTGAAACTAGCAATTTAAGTAAAATCAATAAACGATTTATCTCACTACTGTACAAGTTGAAATTCAAGAGACACTTTTTGTGAATTAGATTCCAATTAATTCTAAATATTCTATGACAAATCTAAATGAATAGAATGTTTCGAATGAATTCCAATATTATTGAACGTCCAGATATAACACAATTATACAATCCAGAATTTCTTCGAATTGGTTGTCAATAATCCCATTTTAATAATTCCGATGTATATTTTAAATAATTCCTCTCAAAGCAAAACACAACTATAAAGGATTCCAACAGAGTGATCTTAAAAAAGGAATGAATTATTTGCTTATCAAATCCCTATTTATAAACATTTTCACTTGACTCCGATGTGAATCATTTCAATGGAAAATGCCAGTCTAAATTGTAAACGAGACCGGACCCTGAAAGTTTTGACATGTTTACATCTTACCAAATAACAATTACAGTAACGGACAAATAATAGCTATATAAATATGCTGCTTATATTAACTACATCTAACAACCATGGTCAAACGTTAAGCACACACCAACAAATATACATAACATTACCTTGAATGTTCATTACTATAGTATTCGAAACCCTCCAAATTCTTTGTTTCCCTTACCAATTGTAGAAATTAATAGCATTACGGATATAGAAAAATGAACAAGTCTTTGTAATTTCATTCATCAATTTATAATTTCTAACATGATTGTCGCCAGGGTGAACTAACATAATCATTTTACTGACGTTTCAAACCAAACGGACTTTCTTAATGTAAGCAAGCATACAGACTGGTTATTATCCTTTTCTGTGTTTTAGGAAAGTTCAATTCAGTAAATACTGTGTCGTCTGCGTCATATATGTAATGTCTGGTTTAAAAATATTTGTTTTTAAATTTAACAAATACAAGGAAGGAACGTTTCTCCAAAATTTACAGGAAAAGTGAGGTTATCAAAAAGGTGAACCTATTGCTTGTAAACCAGATTAATTCATACAGGTATGTCGACAATGTTATTAAAGATACCCTCATTTGATTCAAATAGTCTACAAGCTGAGCGTTTCTGACACCCTAGAAATAATCGGGTTAGAAATTATAAATTGATAGATGGAATGACTACGTTTTATGTCCTTGATGCCTTTTGTTTTCCAAATCGATAGTGGTGGAACCAAACTGGAAGGTTTCGAATGCAGTACCTACTGATTCGGTTAAAAAAAAATGTTCATGCCAGACTGGCTTCTCACTACCGCACATGAACTCCAGGGTGGGGTGGGAGTGATCAGATTCAATGAACAATTCACAATCTCTCGCGACCCTTTTTTCGGAGGAGGGAAGTAGATGGCAGTAAATAAATCGCTTTTAAAATGCATTATTTAAAAAAAACTTCACAAAATTAATATATAGTTAATTTGTTACGTAAGTTCCGATTGTGGTAGTCATATTGAACGAGCTGTAATACCATGATACTGCTTCAGAATACGAAATGACCGTAATAAGTAAGAGACGTTGTGAGTAAAGAGACTTGCCATATTAATACATTAGGCTCGGTCAGAGACAAACATGGGATACTGCTTTAATTTGATTAAAATGATGAATGAGTCTGTATTCTGGACATGAGCACAATATCCCTAAGTACAAAATACTGCATTATACCATGTTTTACGAACATGAGCACGATGTACCAGTGTACAAAATACTGCATTTTACCATGTTTTACGGACATGAGCACGATGTTCCAGTGTACAAAATACTGCATTATAGCATGTTTTATGGACATGTACAAAATACTGTATTACAATCTCTTTTACGGATGTGAGAACAAATGTCCGTGTACAAAATACTGTATTAGAATCTATTTTACGGACATGAGCAGGATGTCCCTGTATGCAACATACTGCATTATCATATTTTACGGACATGAGAACAATGCACCCGTACAAAATACTGTATTAGAATCTGTTTACGGATGTGAGTACAAATGCCCGTGTACAAAATACTGTATTAGAATCTCTTTTACGGATGTGAGTATAATGCCCATGTACAAAATACTGTATTAGAATCTGTTCTACGGACATAAGTACAATATCTTTTACGTACATGAGCACAGTGCTCCTGTGTGCAAAAATACTGTATTAGAATCTTTTGCGGACATGAGCACAAGGCCCCTGCATACAAAGTACTGTATTATCTCTTTTACGGACATGATCTATCGAGGTAGAACAATTATCCTTTGTACAAAAAATCCCCACAAAAGCAAAAGCAAATTATGGATTTACAAAGACAGTTATTTATACTTAAGATTTATATAATAGTAACCAGGTTAGAAATTTTAAAAAAATCATGAATTAAATTAATTGTGCACTTTTATATCGTTGAGGCTTTCTTTTGTTAAAAGCGATAAGGTGTGCAAACAAACGGAATTGTGTGCATGCTAGATGCTAGATGAAATTAGTTCATGTTAGCTGAATTTTGAAAGTAGTTGAGACAAAGCTGTACACACAAAACTTCTTCACTTTGACAGATTTTCTTGATCCAAAATGGTACACTCTGAATGCGTATTCCTAGCGTCAGATCTGTTTGTAACACCCAGTGAGATTTGTCATACCTCGAAGTGTACTAATATTATCTGGTGTTATTCTCTCTCTCTCTCTCTCTCTCTCTCTCTCTCTCTCTCTCTCTCTCTCTCTCTCTCTCTCTCTCTCTCTCTCTCTCTCTCTCTCTCTCTCTCTCTCTCTCTCTCTCTCTCTCTCTCTCTCATTACCAATAATGTTTTTGTTTATAAGTAAAATCTTTCAAGGATATCATGCACTTGTTTTGTATGATTCTAAAGCGTGTAAAAGAACAATCAAAAATTAAAAAAAACTTATAAAACATCGGTGTATTCGTAATTTGAATCCTTTATCAGTAACATTCGGTCGTTTGACGATGTTTACCGGCTATCATCAATATTTTTGTAGTAACATTGTATAAAGAGAAAAGCATATTATATATCGATTACACCATCTAACATAAAGCTTTATAAATACCACATCTCTATAGTCATAATTACCGAACATAAAGGAAAAAAACTTAAGCACCTAATGTAAGGAATCATCCACTAAATATAACTGAAAGCACCAATCTTACTGAGGAAACCACCGCATTGAATAACGTCACTACCGCATATAATGGCAAAACCACCACATATAATATTACGACTGACCAAATAACCACATATAATTAATTGCCTTGTTTAAGTAAAAATTCATTCAGCTAATACAATAAGAACGAACGACATAAGACAGTTCTGGCGTTCCATAACGATATCTTGTGTATAAAAACAAGCTATAAAAAGCATATTGTGGTGTAACGGAAAGGGTGGAATGCAACCCACTTGGTAGTAGGTTGAGTTGCTACAAGTTGTTAGATGGAAGTAGTTATATGGGAGAACCGGGTGACATAATTATATAGGTGCCAATAAATGTAATGGTAAGATGAAATCGACTGTTGAATAGATCCGTAGGTTTACCCCCATTGGTGGTAAATTGCAAGGTTAGAAGTGGTTGACGTAAATTTATGGGGACTACGGGGAAATCTTAAGTTAAAATTGTCCTTGGGGTTTACAATGCAGATTATATCGTAACATTGTTAGAAGTGGCTCACACCAGTTTGTGTTACTAAAACTGAATCATTTCCAGTGCCAAGAATAGATAACTGCATTGAAAAATAAAAAAATGTAAATGCTGTACTTTGACCTTTGCAAAGGATTCTGTCAAATTTCACTCGAATAAAGAGTAAAAGAATGTTGGTATTTTGCTAATGCAGATAGACTTTATAAATATAAAGTAATGCCATTTGTTATGAAGAATTATCCGTCAACATTCCAGTGTTAAATGAACATACTATCATCTGATCTAAATAATTGTGATACATTTTCGATAACATCTTCATCTAAAAGTCGTCTGGAAAGATTGCTTGGAAACCACTCTAAAATGCTTTGATCGACTCGGTGATGCACATTTTACAATTAAGATGAAAGTAAGTTTGCTATGCTTGTATTACAATCGTAGGACATATTATTGAACATTGTCAAGTTAACCCGAAGTTAAGGTCATTGTTATCTCTAAATGCATAGTGCTTGAAAGTGCAAAGCAGCTGTTTCGAGAATTAGGTATGGCTTGATATTATGGGAAATTTTGCTCACATTTCTCTAACTGACGATCCTCTTGACAAATTTCTTGAGTAAGTTCTCAAAATTTACCTTGGTCTGACAAGTGTCAGGAATCTTTTGACAAAATGACAAAAGTATATATCCAGACTTTATGGTACATTCATCTCCAAATTTCAATTATTTAAAATATTTTCTGACGAAAGTGTCGTAGTGGTTGGACTAGTATTAATCCAAGAAGACAAAACTGTTGTGGATCATCTAATGTGATGCTTTTCTAACAAAATTAAACAATAAACCACATAAATTATTCCACAGTCTATAAGAAATACTTGGCTTTGATATTGGCTTTGACACGCTTAGTTCAGCTCTTTCCCCCATTACTGAATTCGGTGATAACAACCACCTTACTTTCATTACCATCAGAATTACAAGTGTTCGTTGACGTTTTGGGAACAAAATATCACTTTGGGATTAATGATGACCCGTTCAAGGTCATTTTGGATTATATATTTACCGGTATATGCAAAAATATTGGTACATCAATACGTTCAAAACTATTGGAATTCATTTTGAGCCTTATATACCTTTGGACATTTGATAGAACATTTATGATTATTAGGATTTTTAATTATTACCTTCCTGCCCATTTCCAAAGTTCACTCGTTCTGAGGTGTACACTGTATTTGCAACTTCACCACTTTATTCAACATTTATTTATTTTCAGGACACCAAAAAGAGATCGAGTAACAAGAACTCCAAGAATTATATTTCATAGTATGGTTCTACTCTGTATGCAACAAACTAAAGCGCATTCTACAACTCTGTGAGAGATTGAACATTATTATGAGAGCCGTACGCTGCTTTATCATATATTGTTGTTTATGCATTATTTGAACAAACTTTATATTCATGCTGTATACACACATCTATAAGCAATCTTCATTCTCCTAAATATATTGTAAAAGGTTTTCTCTATAATTGACAATTTTCACATATCTAGACGCGTTTGAGTATTTTGTCGTACATTTTCTGTTATATTTTAAACACTTTTAATAAAGATGTACCAACTTGCTGAAAACATATATGTAAAACGCACATGTCTATCAGTTTCCTGCTATCCGAGCTAAATGTCGTCTGTATGTTCATTCCTTCAAATAACCTGTCACATTTAAATAGAATGCTCTTTCAGCTAAATATGGTAGCGCTTTCTTTAAAATCTTAGTTAATTTCATTGAAAAAGAGTCATGGAAATTGACAGATGACATTTAAGCTTGTGGTGAAAATTTTATTAAAAATGGATGACATATTTATAAAGTTATATTTTTTTAATTTTTATGTGGTATATACTAAAATCCCAGTGTAGGTGAATCACGAAGAGCTCATAACTTGCCGCTTGACTGCCCCACAAGTTGGCAAAACAAATGTCTGGTAGACGCCAGCTATCATATTTGCTAGCTAAGGTCGGATATGTTAATCTATCTACATCTTAGCGGATCGATCTGATATTTCAGTGATTTTTTTCTGGTGACCTCTATTGCATAACACAAGTTGTCTCCCTTGGTTTGTAAAATTCATTGATAATATATTACTGTCTAATACTCAAACTGGATTCAGGAACGGATATTTCACAATATACAATCTATTTCTTTTGGATAACATTACTGAATTTATAAAACATTTCAACATGACCATTTTGTACTTTTGTTTATTTTAAGTGTGTTTGATAATGTATGAAGAGGTGGAACATGGCATATATTGTATTAGATATGCATCAGTCGAATATGTAAAAATGCTATATTAAATATTTATAATTAAATCAAATCTGCCTCTGAAAAAAATGCATTTTCTGTGCTTATTTGTATTTTGTTCTCGTGATATTTTTTCGTTTCGTTTTGTTTTTGTATATTGTTCAGGTGTAAGTTAAGGAGAAAGTTTATCTCCATTATTGTTTTCTTTATGCTTAAATGAACTAGAATTATTTGTATTGGTAAATTGGTGTACAGGTTGTGGTGTACTACAGACATACTGATTTGAAACTATGTTAATGTTCTGCTACTTTCTATGATGACGACACAATACTTGTGCAGACATTCTTGTTGAGTTGCAATATACTATTGGTATGTTTAATATGTTTAAACAGATATTGTGATAACGTTTAACGTAAATTCGATACAAAGAAAACAAAAAATATTGTATTGGTTCAAAAAATAAGATCAGACATAATAAATTAAATTCCTCTCTTGGTCGCACAGATGAATATAAATACTTAAGCCTGATATTTCACAAGAATGAAACGCTTTCCAATGACTTAGGTTTCCTAATGAATCTGGTATATAGTCTAAATGTTGTATACTGTTAGTCGCAAGAAATCGGCGATGACTGTTACTAATTTCCGTCGCGTTATTATGTTCATAAATGTATACCTCATTGTTACGTCTCCAGGACTAAAGTTTAAAATTAGTCGGTTAATGAATACGTGCAATATACGACTCTTGTAACATATTCACAAATTCTTAGATTATGTTGTTGTTTCTATGTAATCCCTTTCAAACATTATGTAATATCACACGCTATCGCCGTGTTCTTTTTTACATGCATATCTTGTTGTAAACGTTCCAACGTAAGTGTAATAATGTTTTGTCTAGTATTGGATTGACGAAACTAAAAGATATCTTACTTCATTTCGGGGGGGGGTCTCTGCTTTCACTCAATATCTTATAAAAAAAACAAAGCATTCATTCCGCTGCATCATCCATAATGATTTTAACTTTGACATCAAGGTCACAAACTTTGAAAATATGCATTAATCTTTTGATAGAAATTTAGCATTTGCTTATATTTTAGTAAATATGGTTTCTATTCATACATGAAATATCGTATTAGGACGTAAAATAACTCTGCTGCACATAGCTTCAATAATTTAACCTTGGATAAATTCAAAATAGTTTCACTTTTTTTGTACCACTAGCTCTACAAGAAAGTCCCGGCCCATCTGTTGTAAAGTTCCGTATTTACATTGCACATGTTGAGCTTGCATTATATTTCCGCATATCTTCAAAATGGATTCTTGTTTTTATGAGAACTTTTTAAGTTTGTCATTAAACAATTGCATCCAAATTAATCGGAACATATTTTGTTCTTATACTTATCTGCTCTTTTCTTCACAGAAATTATCTCAGAAAAAAAACATCTGCCATTAAATACTGCATTCTTTCTAAATACGTCGTATAAGTGTCGAGCATGTAGACATATGGATAAGTGAAAGGACTTCCAAATATTAGTAGAAATGTATGTTTTCTGTGTGGGACACGTTATGAATAACGATAATTCAATAGTCAAACTATTAAAATCCTACAGTAAGATTCCTGGGTACAAATTACTGACGGGACACTTTGTATTGCGTTATGCATGAATATGCAGCTCTTTCTCTCAGGTGTACCAAATACACTTGCGCGCGCACCCATACACACACATTTACCTGCTTAGCGTATTTACTGTGCGTTCTTACAAAGTCTCTCATTACTATGTAACTTTTTTTTCTTCTCTTCATGTAGTTCATTCGTGGTTTACCAGTCGCGTGGCCATTGGTTTCATTCACAATGTAAACCAGGCACGTGCAACCTACATCCCGCAATTTGCTTTTCTCCACTTATTTACAAAATAAATGACTTAAACATGGCTTATCTTGCCCGCGGACTGGGGGAAGTAGCACATGTCGTGAGTGCGACATTGGTGACTGTAATCATTGCCGTTTCCACACTGACGTGAGCCCATGATTCAAGTGCACGAGTTTGTCGTCTTATCAACAAAAAACAAAGTGATAACATTCTTTGCTCTATACATCGATGAAGGATGCAATACAATGGAAAATATTCATTGCTCAAAAGTATTAAATTGTTCCTAATTTATCAGGATACATGTAAGGGAATATAACATTAGATACCACGATAAAAAATATCACGATTTAATTTTTTTAGAAAAAGGTCTTTTGTTGTTTGAGATATTTTGTGGCTGGATACTAACTTATAAACTACTGTGGTCTAATTACATGTCATCAATTTCTTATGATTACATTCATGTTTTTCATTACTTAACTGCGGAGAGGATCTTCTATTAGTATTTTAATGTGGTCATGTTTTCAAAGTTGTTACCATGGGAAGTAACTCGTGGATGCCTACTGATTAATCTCTCATCACTTCCCTTTAGAAAGAAAAATGATTTTAAAGCCCCTTATGTTTAGAGTATCCAAAACATCCAGTGAATTGATGCATATTTATTAGTTTGTAAGACATATTTTATTTAGCGTTAAACATAACAATAAATAACACCTGCTAAAGAACTATTACTTAGACAAATGATTACAAGCCTATACATATGTAAGAAACATAACGTTTTATTGATGAAGAAACATTACATTTTTTAAACTTTTTACAATAACCATAACACATTATTGAGCAGGACACTCCAATGAAGTCAACCCTGACTGGTCTGGACGCATGTTGAAGCCAATACCCTTGGATTACGATTTCGACACGTGCAAAGCTATAACAGCTCCATATATTATACAGATACTAGTATGCACCAAATCCATGACAGTCATTGAGATATTAGTATACACGGATACATAAGTCATAGATTTACTAGCATACACCGATGCATAACAACCATAGCGATGACAGCATAGACTGATACACAAGTCATAGACAGGACAGTATAACGATGCGAGCTCAACAACCCCCTCCAGACCATCCAAACACATACAAAATACCTAGGTAACGTAATAGCAAAACCTATTGCCAATCAATAATTGCCGTTAAGAATACCGGGAGCTCAACAAATACAAAATACCTAGGTAACGTAATAGAAAACCTATTTGCCAATCATAAGGTTGCGTTAAGAATCCGGCGAGCAAATCAAAAATACAACCCTAATAGATCTCCTGTTCAATCATTAATTGTGGGTAAGAAATCCGAGCTCAACAACCCCTCCCTCCAAACAAATACAATTAGAACACCTGTTGCAAAATACCTAGGTAACAGGTAAAATTTAATTACGTGATCTTCCAGAATAAGCAGAATGATGTGTCAGACTCAATCTTCCAAATCACTTACGATTTAGCATAGCGTGAGGCGATTGTGGACTAAATTACGCATTAAGAATTCCAATAAGGTAAGTGGTTTATATAAAATTTTATGTTATATCATACTTCTTTTTGATAATCTTTCTCTATATTTGCTGATCCTCATGGGAAGAAATCATCTGTTAACATACTTGTTGTCAATAATACGAAATTCACGTATTAAATCGTCCATACTATATTTTAGTCCTCGTAGGTAAGGATCTTATTTGATCAAGTAGTTTTTTTTGTAAGTTATAATTGATGTTTTAAGCAGCCGTGCTTTTTTATCAAAAATTTTAAGGTTTCAACTTTTTTACAAAGCTGCTGTAAGAGAAACACCAACACCGGATATGATTAACAAAAACGGTTTTAATGATATACCAACTTGAAATTATGCCCAGAACTAGTCATTAACAAGGGTAGATATGATATTACTCGAAGTATTTTGTTATAATATTTGTAACATTTTTTAACGCACCAAAGTTTTTATGATAATATTTGTAGTATTGTATTAGTGCGTCCACATCCTGTTCTGGAATACCTTTGAAATATGATTGAAATCAACTATACTTTTTTCATTATAATATTTGTTCACATAATCTCAGGTTTTGATTAAGTAACTAGTTGAGCGGTGTATCAGCCACAAATTCAGGACAATACCAATTGACGAAAAGCCAGTTAATTTTTTGTTCATCTGCTATTAGCATAAAAAGTTTTCTTCAACTTTTAAAATCTTTGTTTTAACACAATAGACACGGTTCCAGAGAAATCATCAGTCGAGTGACGCCATGGAAATAAGGTAAAAATATTAAACTTAGCACTGCTAAACCACGGTACAATCTATACACACCGATGTAACCTCTGCCAGTATGTTTGAGAGTGATATTTTGCGGCGACCCAAGTAGACATTCCAGAAGCACAACAGTATAGACAATATTTTTAATCTGCTTGTGAGGAATATTAATATACTCGTTTTCTCAACAATACTAGGAATTTCCACTAATAATATCGTTGAGATTTTGTGGTTAATAATATCGAGTGTAATATCAACAGACGGATGGACTTCGAAAAAAAATTCGTTATTTGGTTTTGTTTATGTTTCTACGAAAAATTTAAAAACCGTGGTGATGTGATTATAAAATCAGTTTTGAACTTTTCTTATTTTGTGATTTCATTCGTTGATATCATGCCAACATATTTCTTTGTTACCTAGACATCAAAAAATCAGACTTGGTGTTCTAAGATTATTGAAATGCCATTATTGTTCATGTTGAGAAATGCACGCATATATACCACCATGCCCCCGACACGTACTTTGAATTCCTGATCATCAACATAAATTTCTTTGTAGCAGCGTCATTAAATCTCAGTTGGGTTTTCCTAAGGTATGTGAATCTTGTTTCTGGTTCATACAATGTTCCCCGTACATAAATCACCTGCTTGTCTAGCATAATCGTTCACTGTCCTACCCGAATCTTCTATCTTACCTTGATTATTAAAAGTAACAATATTAGTAGACAACTGCAGTTGTGATTTAGTACTAGTACATCTGACTCGTAGTTGTACGTTTACTCGTTCTTTAATCGTCCTTGTTTAGTCCCTGAAAACGACAACTTCCATTTGGATTACACTTGAACGTTTAACAAATTGTTGATTTCAGTTTTTAAGCCCCCGGAGATTACTCAACATGCATAAGAGTGCGTATTTGGATCAAGCACCCTGCTGTAACCTTCTGCTTAATAAATCTACTGCTAAATGTTCCAAAACTTTGTATAGTTAGCTCATTATACTATAACGTTCTACACAAAATTGTTGGTTTTATATATACATAAAATTATACGCTGGCGACAGGATAATAACTTTGGACACCGAGCGATTGGTGAAGCATAAAATAACAATGAACTTCCAGACTGTCACTTAATCTTATTTGTTGGGCGAAGATGGATACTGGAAAAACAAATTTGTTATTACAATCTTTTACTCACTAATAACTTTAACTATGAATAAGGTGTATTATTTATCACCATCACCCCCCAACAAGACAAATACAAAAATTATTAAACGAGTATACATGATAAACCTTCGTGATGAACTTGCATTGGTGATGATATATTTGATGATTACAAACAACCAGAAGAACTCCGTTGCAGTGAATGAACTCGATTGTCTGAGCGGAAGATAATCGTCTTTGATGATATTCCGCTAAACAAATGATGGAAATGAACAAGATTAAATCATAATTTTCCCTATCACGTAATGAAAGATGTAATTTTGTTTCATCTTGCCCAAGGTTTTTATAATGTTGATAGGTTTTATTAGGCGAAATACGGGTTGTTTTGTATGATTTACCGGACTATAAAATGTGGATGTGAGAAATATTTCATACGATCTATATGCGATGGACGTTACAAAAGATACATTAATTGAAATTATAGCGTTATGCGCCACCAGAGATCGATACAATTCATTTTTATTATTGACAAGCTAGCGCGTGACCCCAACCAAAGATGGTTTCGTTGTTGCTTGGCATTGACCCCGTTTTTCTGATCAGATTTATGTTAAAGAGTATCAAACAATTAATGGACAAAGATCAATAGAGAAAACGAATTTGCTCAAAGACAATTTTCACTCAAACTCGAGCGGCTTTTTAAAGAAAATCGGTGGAAAGACGCTCGACGTGGACAAGATCAAGGCAGAGAGGAAACCACCAACATTTTTTAAAACTGTTACTGAGGCGAATGCTTGGCTAGCAACCCAGAAATACAAACATTTAATCTCCTAGGAAGAAGAGCAAGAAAGGAAAGAATAAGGGTATGCTTGGTTTTACATGGAGAAAGAACGATCAAGAAGAAACAAACTGTAAACATTGTATACGTACTTTAGAATAAATATTGCGATCCTGCTGCACGACAAACTGAGATTGACAGGGTAATTAACAATCCTCTTGCACTTTAACACTGCCTAATAAAAGAATGACGGGTTTAATCCAAATGGTTTAAGAAGGATGATGTAACCACGAATTATCAGGAGAAAACTGAAAGAGTTGTGCTGGTAGAAACAAATAATAGTGCAAGAAGTTGATAAAGTGGTACCTGTTGAAGATCAGATAATATATTATTTACAGAAAAATGCCGAGATCTAAAATACACATGATTGGAGAATTTGAAATTTGTTTATGGGCATAATTGAAAGATAAAAAAATTAACATCTTTATAATAATCTAGAATTGAGGCACAAGATGATTACGAATAAACGAAAAAACTAAAAATTATTTTAGAGAAGACTTACACGAAGTTGGTATATGAAAGGATGATGATAGAAATTAAAGATAGCTACAAGATGACAAAAGAAATAATGTAACTTGTACTGATTAGAATAAGAGATGGAAATATATCAATGAGAGTTTTTAATAAAGCAGCAGTACTGTATACCACGAGTAAAGGAAGGAGGTTATGGTAAAAGGTGGGACATGTTAAAAGTACTACTAGCAAGTACTGAAATAATTGCGAAATAAAACATAATCAAGAGGAAAGAATCTGATCTGGAGTCAAAGTGTTTTAATCAAACGGCAGAAATATTCGGATCGGGTTAATGCTATTGCTATCCTCTAGAAGACGCTAGGTATACGAATTTAGAGTAGACGATAAGGAGCGAAATGATTGATAAACTTGATCATCTAAGATCGAACGGATTACTACCATCGTGCGAGTACGAAATTTTACACCGCGAATCATATCTAAATTTTAGTATAACTGGTAACAACATTATAAGCTTTGATTCTACAATCGCAGGACAAGCAGGCGAACTTTACAGTGTATTACAACTCCGCCAATAGACACTAGATCCTGCAAAATAAAATGAAGTATTGGATTAACTTTTTGTACATGTTGGAATGCATGCGAATATACGAAAACTGGAATTAACGATTGAAATGTCATGTTTTATCCGTTTAATACCAATTCCAACATCACAAAATAGCGTTAATGATATACAATACAAACTACAGCGCTTTACTAGGAGTGTAAATTATGATTCAAAGACAATCAAAAGGAGTCATCTAACAACAGCTGGCAGTGAATGGCTGATAATTATTGAGTGTAAAGTATATTATAACACATTAGTCTAGCTAAGGATAGACAGTCAGACAAATACTATGATTTTGTTTCGAACCAAGGGAAAGAAGTATTGTCACAACATGTTAGGTTTTTACTAGAGTTTTATACAGTGCTCAGGAGAAGTAAGCTCTTTGACGTATGATAGCTTAACTGCCAGGTAGTATATAACAGAGGTAATATACGATACTTGTAAATTGCTCATATGCCTTTTGATTTGTACTCATCCAATGGTAACAGAGGACAAATGGAAGCAAAGCGATCTACAGTTTTCTCACAAGAAGTTCCACCAGGGTACGATCATGCAAAATTAGTCCATGTCAGATTATCTACCTATCCTATAACATCAGAAAATCAATTCACAAGCATAACACGAGCAAATCCCAGACCATTGGAGTAGACATATCGATTTGAACAACGAGATAGTAACGTATTACTTTACACCTACGCTCATGTAGGAAGTTTTTGTTAAACCATAATGTTATAGGAGAGGCGAAGAGAAAGTTTATGCGAAAGACATATCGTAGGTGGATTATTGTGAAAATCTATTTACAACAATTGCAGAGAATAATTCCATGTAACTCAACGCGTAACGTAGCACCCATGTGGCACTCGACGCGGTTGGGGTTATGCTTTCGCTCCAGGGAGCGGCTTCCTCAGTCATGAACTGTCAGTAGGGCAAACGATTGATAATAAGATTTAAGGGACCTTCCCCTCAGAAATAAAACGAGGCAATATCAGATTATTGCCGCCGACAACAGAGAACACAAAAAAGAGCTCTGATGCTAGCTACACAGCAACAAATTATTTAACGCCGAAATGGCGAAGAAATAGTACGTGAAACACGTAACGAAACCAAACCGGATGGACACCTGGCTGCATACTAATTTTGTGTAGAGCGATTATAAAATACAAGTAGCTTCTACAAATTATCTCAATCTAGCGAAGAGATTGCTACTGACGACTACTGTAACAGAGTTCGAATACATCGCAGACAAGACGAAAAATCAAAATAACCGAATTAAAACCTGTTAGAACTTGTAACACAGAGGACTAGGACGTGATTCTACTACCACATAAGCAATGTTTTGAAAGATGCGGCGTGGGCGAATATTTAATTCTGTGTAAGGTGGTGATATTGCAGCTGATGCAGAATGCTTGTCATAATGGTTGGAGTAGTAAAAGAGTGAAGTACATGGAACCAAATACCTGGAGAAGCTATTACGAGGCACTACCAATAGCGAGCACAATACCAAACAACGTTTCGTTTTAACGAATGATTATTCCAGATATCCAGAATCAGTGTCCTACAAAATATTGATTGTTAGTTTAAAGAAGATACCTCGTTTGAGTACGGCTGTTTTCGAAGCAGTTTCGTAGATGGAGAGCTAGTGATGGGATCTTGCCAACCGGACTTTTTAAACATTGGAGCTGATCGGCAAACCTGCAGCCATGATGTTCACATTTAACCGAGATGCGTGAACGGTGTTAATAGATAGCGACTGGTTGGAACCGGAAATAAAAAATTAATGACTATAACAATATTTAAGAGGGATTTGCCAAACGAAAAGCATTTTGCCTTAGATCTCGCCAAATAGATGATGAAGCTGCTGTTAAGCACAATCTGTGGATTTTGTCATGATTATAACAAAGTTGTTTCGAGGAATAAAAACATACATCTAATTTAGATCGAGCTGATCAAAACAATTGACATAATGCAAGCGATGGGAGTAGCCTAAAGGTCAGTTTTCTATTCAGAAGATTAGCATAACTGTGGATGCCGCTCGGTTTGTCCTTCATTAAGCACAAAAAGTACGATGGATGACTCGAATCTTTATTAGTCACCTTACAAAAAAGATACACTTCCAACATGAACAGGATTTTCAGAAAGCATTCCCAACGCGATCGTGATTACACGTGGCGAAGAAAGCGGACTCACGCCCAGCGAACACTAACATGGCGAACTATGTTCTTCGTATTTCCAAACGACAAGCACGTCGTTAACAATCAGGCAAAATGAACTAACTCCGTATTCGTAACCAGGACGTTTGACGAATATTTGCTAAGAAATAATTCCATACCATCTCCCAAACGTGCCATCGAATGCAATTTTGCGTATACGAGCACAGAAACATCTCCTCGACTGTACATGTATCTTATAGAAGCAATGCAAAACATATCACGGACGCAGACAGTGGATCTCAAATATCAATCGAAGAGTTTTCGATCGCAATACACAACCCATCTTTACTTTGATAGTATCACAACATTTGGAACCAGTAATCCAAATCGACTGCAGATATTGAGTGTCCACGTGGAGGACGCGGCGAGTGCTGCCAGCTGAACAGTATAACGTATATGCGCTAGTGGTTTTAGTGATCGATTTCTTGACATCGATTCGACAAAGGAAGATGACGAGTATAAGTTTAATACTAACAACGTGGATATAACAACATGAAAACCAAATACAAATTCGAGAAAATACATACATCCTGGGAAAGTTGAAAAATTATCAGCAGCTGTTTGCTAACCTCAGCTCTGTTTCATTGATGATCTCTCCAGCGACTTCAAATTAAAACTTGCAGTAAAAAGTCATAACTAACGCAACAACGAATCGATAAACCTCGATCGAACAACTGTTTTGTGCGGAAACAATGTTTCTCAGGTAACCGCAATGTCAAACTAAAACCAAGGTGGATTTATTTTCGACTCCACATTTCTCGTTTTGATAGCTAGCAAAAGTATTTACCAGTACTTGGTACCACTTGGACTTGCGGTTGCGTCAATGGAGAAGTCTCTGGCGGAACGAGAAAGGGGGGGAAAGCAGTCGAAGGTTGTGGTCATCAACAAATCTATCGTTACTTTATGTAACAGTATAAAATAAATGAACGAAAAAGTCGCAGAAACTGCCACGAAAAGTCGCGAAAAAAGTCGCCGAAAAAATAGACAGAACATCGAAAAAAGAAAAACAAACGAAAACAGAACAAAACAAGGCGGAATTAATCCTTCCAGCACCGCTTGAATCAGGATTAGCGGTAGTCTGTCATCCAAACTTACTATGGATATGACCTTGTGGATTGACTCTACCAGGGGACAGCAGACGTTATTGAGGCAATTTTTTGACATCATCTGAGAAACAGAATGACGTGTCGTATTTCGACGAGGTGGCATTTTTCAAGGATGAACTCGATTGACGTGCCACAGGTGGCTCGTGTGTTTGTTTAAATATAGAAAACATTAACAATGAGGCTCGGCACCTAAGGTTTGCTGTCCACGATAACAGAAATTTATGATTTGTTTGGACTTCTTCCGAGCGATCTCATAAAAAAAACATTTTTTAAAAATTTATAAAATAAATATTCGTCTAATCAAACATCTGCCTATAGGAACATCAGCGTGTGGTTATCATTTGTATCATGTTGTCAGACCAATTGTCCCAGAGAAAACTCTGAACTTTTAAAATTAATTTTACAATTTATGATCCCCTTCTCATGCAAACGATGAGATCGCAATCAATTTATCAAAAGATTGCAATAAGTTTTATTTAAAGATTGTAATATATTTTATATCTAAACTCATTGATAGAATGTCGACATACTGTCTCAAAAGCCAAACTAAAACAGAGAATACGGACTAGACGTGAAAAAGACAAAAAGTAATACAACGAAGTTAAAAGGTGTTTGTTTTATTTGATGTTAAAAAAGAATGTTTTTAATCCTGAGCTGAATAGCCAGATAGATTTTTATTGATCGATGATTAAATCTATAATGAACAACTTACTAAAATAAAATGAAATGTCAACTGTGATTGTGACAAAGATCTTTTCATAAACAGGATAAAATCAGATACAAACTCTCTAATCGTAAACAACCCGAGAAATAATAGGAGTTAGTTATAGATATACATAAAACGAAATGGTAAATTACCAAACCCAAAAAGGCGTTGGACGCTGCCAGGCATCGGTATACTGGACCGATATAATCCGCTAGGATCCAACAACTGAACAAGAGAACGAATAATCCTATGTCAGGAACAAGAGCACTTATAATCAATGTGGATTGCAAGAGCAATGCTTCACAGATATCTGTTTTTGTATCGTGATCACAAAACTCGAAAGCAAGATTGTGATAAAGTAATGTGTTAGGACTAATTACGTGATATAGGGGCGCCGATCAACATCTGACAGAACGTTTTGATAGACGATTTTGTTCAGGGAATGATATGGGGGAGATAATATAAACTATAAATGAGGATTTGGAAAAGAATTATACAATGATCTTGCATTCGAACTACTACAACCTAAAAAAAAAAAAAATCCGGAGACCTAAGATTTGTTGCTAAACCTTAGAATAATATCAGGGCAATAGATTTAAGGATGTGTCCAATTTTTTCTCATTTAACGATGCGCGAGCGCGCCAAAAATTATTTTGTTTAACGTTATAGATGTTTTTAAGCAAATTTGCTATCAATGTACCTGCTTCAATATAAGACAGGAACATCTATGACATGATGCACTAAAAACAATATAATAAACGAGTACAGAAAGATAACCGAACAAAATCTGGACCTGATCACGGAGCCGAGGTTTTTAAACAAAAATTTATGAGTAGTTTCTAGAACAAAATACTATAAAAAATACGATACTGTCGTAAAACGAAGCGCCGGTAAAAGAGTATGTGTCGACGAGAGATATTAATTCGCACGTCTAAACAAAAAATACATAAACATTATGACAGCTGAAAACACCAACAGGTACATCGATGATCTTTCTCAAATCGTAGACGAAGTGATAATAACAACAAAACAGTCGAACTATAAAAATGTCACCGGCAATGACGCGATATCAAAAATCGAGATATAGCAATCGAAAACATGTACCGCAGACCACAACTATTAAGGTCGTCATGATTAAAGTTAGAAATTTCGCTTGACCTAAAAAGGTATTTGAAAAAGGATTTACTCCAAACTGGGAGCGAAGAAGTATTTGTGGTGATATAGTACTCTTTACCAATACGTTAACGTACGTCGTTAAACGCTCAGGCAGGGAACCTATTAGTAGTTTTTCGCTCGCCCGCGAACAACAGAAATCTGAACAATATGTTAATCGTAATCGAAAAAGTGATTAAGGATAAAAGGTAGATAAAAGTTTAGGTCAAGTGGCGTGGGTTACAGCTTATAAATTTTAGCAGGGTATGGATTCCAACCAAACGATTTTATCGACTGTGAAATGATGCTATTATAATTTCCTCGTAACTTTTTGTTTGACAATTTAACATTGTACTCGTTTAATATAACGATATTACAGATTTCTGCGATCGTTCCAGAGGTAGTCATTAGATTTAAATGACTGAACAAAGATGAAATCGAATTCGTATATTTTCTTCGGCCCCTGGAAAGTGTTGATTTTTAAAAATTAATAAAGTTTGGTTAAAGCTTCACAAATAGTTGCTGTTCAGCAACAGTAAAATTAATTTTTATAATCTATTTAGCAATGTGATGTTGACATCATATTTTTCCAGTGTTTAGTCTTCTGTAAATTAATCTGGTCAACCAGACGGTGACTTATTTAACCGTCATCAGATTCTTCGTATGTGTATAATATATACATCTTCCGCTGATCGTTAGACCAACAGTAATATTGTCTGCACCTTTATCATATAATGGGAGTTTACATCTCATGCACAGTGATATCGCTCTGACTTTGCCGCTAGCTCTAGTCATATATTGCAACGGTCGTTTCAATCAGGTCCATAATTATAATATAAATTTTTTGAGCTAATTTGTTGTAAAAAAGAAGCTTACGAGGTCAAATAACCACCGAAAAAAGATAATATAATAAATTAGCAAAGAGCTATCCGAAGCGTTACGAAATGCTTGTCAGGTAGTAATGTCATATTCCTTTGACGTTTATTGTGATGAAGGTGATTCTCAAAAAATATTAATAACAGTAGCCAAACAAATAAAATTAAAGAAAAGTGCAGTAACACGGTAAAAGTTTGATTGCGATGATGATAAAGCTTTTGCTCCATCCTTGTTTGAAATTAAAACCGAGATTACAATAATAAGATATCATCATAATATGAAAATACGACTAGCATTGTATTTCGCTTGAAAAAGAGGATTTTGTTTACTCTATCATCTACATAAGTTTAACTGCGCGCGGGATTTATTGTTATAATCATTTTCGCCGCCAGCAGTAATCGAATTGAATTTCATCTCCACGTCGCGTTTTCGATTTAATAACGAACAATAGGTTTTGCAGTGACATCCAAAATTACTACCGTTACTACGTTGTCCTTTTTTTCCACAATTTTCCCTGTAGCGTAACTAGTTTTAGATTTAACCAATCGATTGGTCTGTTTTTTTACATTATTTGATGTTATATTAATAAGACCAGACCATCGGTTATATATTGATCCTGTAACAAGTCTCGTAAAGGCCAGCGCAGAGTGACCCAGGAGATAACGAACATCGTTCTGTCGATGAACCTCTAACACTTCGCCATAATATATCCCGATGCATTGCTTATAGTATCTAAGCAGTTTTTTTATTTTCACCTGTTCGCCTAATAATACCACGATCTACCTTGCATCAGAATCATATACAAGATGGGTATTATTAAGAACTTTTTTCGTTTTTCTGTTTCTAATAATACCGCGATCGTTAGCCTCGTATAAATCAAAGACCGGATGCGGCTGAAACTCATCTTGTAAGGATAAATTTTCAATATTATCATCAGTGACTTTACCGTTATAATGATATACTCGTTTCCCCTCTGGAATGTCATCGCAAAATAACGTGTAAATAAAATCTTTTCTAAACATCGTAATCCTTTCAGTATTATCTCCCTTTACACTAATCGTATAACCCGCTGGCGTTGCTTTACCAACAGATATTCCAGTAATGATATTAATAACCGAACCATTTCCAGCGTACAGATTGTACTTCGGATAAACATGATATACCTCTTGCTCACGTGCGCTTGTCAGATTTACTGTCATTATATTATAGGTGATATTTTTATCTCTAATTGTTTTTCTAGCGCATGCGCAGTGTGCGGTAAATTATCAATTAGATATTAGACTATAGTATAGCGATGTTGAAATTGCGAGATATAGCCAAGAAGAGACTTATGGGAGAACCTGTTAAAATAGCGACTGCTTTTACAGGTTTTGACAATAGTTATCAGTTTGATAATCAAAACGTTTTAGTAAATTTTTCTGAAACAAATCTCTTTCATCTGCTACAGACGACTGTAAAACGTGAGCTTGAAAAACACAAGGGTCTAAGATTGTTAGTGCAATATCACGTTATATTTTCAAAACTACTTGTGACGGAAGAATCTACTAACAAGGAAATTGCAGACCCTTACATCAACGCAAAATCTAGACGTGTTTTACTTGGTAGTGATCTTTTGTCACTATCTAATGAAATACACCAAGAAATTTGGAAAAAAATAGAAGAATTTACCGAATTAGGTTCGGGTTGGAAGTTTGAAATGATCAAGGAAATTTTGTTTCACACGATGAAATATGACGCATTACGCGGTAGTTCGTATATCGACCTGCCACCAAAAATAAAAAATAAACAGTGCTGTATAAACATAAAAAACGTCGATAGCAAATGTTTCCAATGGGCTGTTCTTTCCGCGCTATTTCCAGCAGAAAAAAATGCTGATCGTGTTGAGAAGTATATCAGTCACGTGTCAAGATTAAATTGTGCTGGTATTGACTTTCCAGTGGCAGAAAATCAAATACCAAAGTTTGAAAAGCAAAATAATGTTTCGATTAACGTTTTCGGATTAGATGAAAAAGAAAATGTCTATCCGAGGTATATTTCAGAAAAAGCTTCACAATCGACTATCAATTTACTGTTTTATAAAAATCATTACATTTGGATCAAAAACTTTAACAGACTAGTTGGAAGACAGTATAATAAAAATAACAACAAAAAGTTCTTTTGTTATCGCTGCTTGCACGGTTGTAGAGACAATGAAACATTACAAAAGCATTTGCAGTACTGTAGTGACGTACAAAGAATAACAATGCCATCTAAAAAAGATAGCGTGTTACAGTTTGTCCATCATAATCATAAACTAAAAATTCCTTTCGTCATATACGTCGATTTCGAATGCTTACTTCAACCTGTACTTGGCGTAGAAAATGATCCTAACCAATCGAGTACAAGAAAAATTCAAAATCATGTTCCGTGCGGAGTAGCGTACAAGGTAGTTTGTTGCGCTGATTCGAGGTTATCTAAACCGATCAAATTATATCGAGGTAAAAATCCAGCTGTCTGGCTTCTCAAGCAGTTGATTAATGAAGTTGATAATATTACTTATCGTTTGAAAAGAGTAACTCCAATGTTAAAATTAACACCTCAACAGGAATCTGATCACGAGCAAGCGAAAATTTGTTATATTTGTGAAAAAGCTTTTGATGATAACAAAAAAGTACGTGACCATTGCCATTTGACCGGACAGTATCGTGGAGCGGCTCATGATCAGTGTAATTTAAAATTTCATGCTCCAGATTTTATTCCAGTTATTCTTCACAATTTTCAAGGATATGATAGCCATATTATAGTAGAAGCTTTTGGTGATCCTGATATAAAATCTCGTCTAAAACTCGATAACATCATCAAATGCATCCCAAATAATTTTGAAAAGTATATGTCAGTTACGCTAGGTAAATTACGTTTTATTGACAGCCTGCAGTTTATGGCAGCATCGTTAGATGAGTTAGTGAAAGGTTGTAGTAAATTTGATAACCTAAGAGACTGTTTTGGAGATAAATTTAATCTACTAGCTAAAAAAGGAGTTTTTCCATACGAATACCTCGACGATTGGAGTAAATTTGATGAAACATCTTTACCTAGCAAAGACAAATTTTACTCGCAACTTAAAAAAGAAAATATAACTGATGACGAGTACAGGTATGCACAAGATATCTGGAAAGAGTTTGATTGTAAGACTTTTGGTGATTATCATGATTTGTACTTGAAAACTGACGTGTTATTATTAGCAGATGTTTTTGAAAGTTTTCGAGAAGTGAGTTATAATAATTACGGACTAGATCCTTGCTGGTATTATTCTGCCCCCGGACTGTCATGGGATGCTCTGTTAAAGTTTAGTAAGGTAAGGTTGGAATTACTGACTGATGTTGATATGTTCAATTTTATTGAAAAAGGTATCCGAGGTGGTATTAGCGTGATAACGAAGAAATATGCTAAAGCAAACAACAAATATTTGAAAGAGTATAATCCTGACCTTCCTTCGAAGTATATAGTTTATCTAGATTGCAATAACTTGTACGGGTATTCGATGGCAGAATCAATGCCGTTTGGTGGATTTCATTGGATCACGGCTGATCAATTTCTATCAGAGACAGAAAAAAAGATACCCGACGATGTTTCGTATTTCGTTGAAGTTGATCTCGATTATCCAACTTCGCTACACAAATTGCATAACGATTACCCTTTCTGCGCGGAATCGATGGTTATAGATTATAGTTTGTTATCAGAAGAACAACAAGCGTCAGCATTACCAAGACAACATTCTATGGTAAAGAAACTAGTACCAAATTTGCTTCATAAACGTAATTATGTTTTGCATTACAAAGCTTTAAAACAAGCAGTCAATGCTGGTCTTGTGTTGAGAAAAGTTCATCGCGTACTAAAATTTAATCAGTCGCCGTGGATGAGAGGTTATATTAACTCGAACACTACAAGAAGAGCTGCGGCAAAAACTGATTTTGAGAAAAACTTTTTCAAACTGATGAACAATTCTGTTTTTGGTAAGACGATGGAGAATATTAGGAAACGCGTAAATATCGAACTAGTCAATGATGTCAATCGCAGAAACAAACTTGTGTCAGACGATGATTTTGTGAGCATGAAAATTTTTAATGAGAATCTTGTCGCGGTACAGCGACGAAAGACAAATCTAAAACTAAACAAGCCGATCTATGTTGGAGCTGCAGTGTTAGATTTATCAAAGTGGCTGATGTATGATTTTCATTATAATTTTGTTAAAAATCAATGGCCGGCTAGTAGATTATTATTTACTGATACTGATTCGCTCGTATATGAAATTGAATGCGAGGACGTCTATCAGGATATGCATGATAATAGATATCTGTTTGATCTTTCTGATTACCCACGTGACAGTAAATTTCATGACGACACAAATAAAAAGGTTATTGGTAAGTTCAAAGATGAAATGAACTCGAGCGCTATCAAATACTTTATCGGATTACGTAGTAAAATGTATGCCGTATTGTTAGACAATAATAAAATAACAAAAAAAGCAAAAGGTCTGCCTCGTGATTTTGTTAAAAAGTTTATAAAATTTGATGACTACAAGTATGCGCTTGATGGCGGTGTTAGTTTTATAAGAGCTATGTCAATTCGGACAAATCATCATAAGCTCGAAACAGATGTCCTTATCAAACGCGGTTTGAGCAATTTTGATGATAAACGTTATTGCGAAAATGGGGTAGATACATTTGCACTTGGGTATTGTCATGATGATAGAGATATATTTGACATTATCTTTGCAAACTAAAATTTTATCTAAACTTTAAAAATAATGTTTGAAAATTTGACAGTGACAAATAGCTACAGTAGCAAAATCAAATATCTAATGATGGACGACAAACCATTGACAGTTGAAATTAATAATGAAACATCAGGCATATGCTTTAGTGGTACCCGTGACAAGTTAAAACTTTCGCTCATCAGATCTGATGACAGCGAGTATTTTAATTATCTCGAACAATTGTATCAAAAGTTGCTAGCGGAATTTAACAACTTTCACTGTCCGATTAGTCAGCAAAAATACACCAAACTTACAATTGATCTTGATCGGTCAAAGGTGTATTTTATCGACAAAAAATACCATCTTAACAAATCACAAATAAAAGATTTGTTTGAGTCCCGTCGTTATGTGAGCGGTAAAATAAAGTTTAGCCTCTATCACCATGATAATGAAATATTTTTGATATCTACAGTTGAGACATTAACAGTTGGTAATGAGGTATAATACCACTTACCTTATTGGAATTCTAATGCGTAATTTAGTCCACAATCGCCACGCTCTGCTAAATCGTAATGATTTGGAAAATTGAGTCTGACATATCATTTTGCTTATTCTGGAAGATCACGTAATTAAATTTTACCTGTTACCTAGGTATTTTGCAACAGGTGTTCTATTGTATTTGTTTGGAGGTCTAGAGAGGTTGTTGAGCTCGGATTCTTAGCGCAATTATTGATTGCAATAGGTTTTCTATTACGTTACCTAGGTATTTTGTATTTGTTGAGCTCGGATTCTTAACGCAATTATTGATTGCAATAGGTTTTCTATTACGTTACCTAGGTATTTTGTATTTGTTTGGAGGTCTGGAGGGGGTTGTTGAGCTCGGATTCTTACTTTCTCCTACTACTCATAAGTCATATTGATACTAGCATACACTGACGCATAAAGTAAGAGATACATTCATACACTTATGCATAACAGTCATAGAGGTAATAGTATATACTGATACATAAAGTAATAGAACTACAGTTCTACATGGTCCAAACAAAACGTGCAAAACAGAGAATGTGATTTATCTCATCACATGTAAGATCTGTGGCCTTCAGTACGTGGGAGAAACTGAAAAGCTACACAAAAGGATAAACCTTCATAGATCTGATTGGATGACAAAAAAGCTGTACAGAAGCCCGGTCGCAGAACACTTCTCCTCCCCTGGCCACACTTTCAGTGATATAATACTTATCGCTATTGCTAACAACCACAGCTGGAGTTCCGAAACCAGGAAGGAAAAGGAATCATACTGGATACGCCGCCTTAGAACATTGAAACCAAGCGGTCTAAACCAAGAAGACTAGAAAATGAAAACTATGCACTAGTAGAATTTAACATTTTCTAAATCTTCTTATTATCCTTCAATTTTTACTATAAGAATAACCGGTATAGAATCAAATATCCGGGATATAATCTGCGTTACATATGTACACAAAGTAAAAATAGATGTCGCTTTGGCTTGTAGACTTTTAGGGAATTATACAATGTTTTCAGTTTCCGCAACTAGTCTATACAAGCTGGTTGTATTTATAGTTTTAGCACATGTGAAGACAGAAATGTAGAGGTTTACAAACACAACGTTTTTGTGTTTATTTGTTTGTCGTAACTATGTTTTGTATTTGCCTTTGAAAAAGACTCATTAAGAGTCGAAAGCGCTTAGGCTAGTTAGTTACTAGTTTCGTACTGTTCGTCGTCAGTTTATTGCATCTATATATATATATATATATATATATATATATATATATATATATATATATATATAGAGAGAGAGAGAGAGAGAGAGAGAGAGAGAGAGAGAGAGAGAGATAAAGAGAGAGAGAGATAGGTAGATATATAGATATAGATATATAAAGAGAAAAACAAAGAGAACGAAAGATGCACACTTTAAAATAAAGAAACAAAAAAAGCAAAATGGTTTTTGCACAGATAGCTCTCATCGAATGTCGATCGGCAAGGCTGTTTTAGACCTTTGAAGCAAACCTGAATAAATCGTTACGAATTTGGGTTTAAGCAAAGCATTTCATCGTCATGAATCCCAACCAAGCCCACTCAATATCACCCGTTCCCTACTGTTGTGTAAATGAGGTTCCCAGTGCACATAGGTTGGTTTCTATTGAATGGACCTGATAAACTCATTCACTGCGCATCCTTTGCAAACCACACTGTTCCTATATTTCGTACTTAATATAAGAAGTCAAGGTAGCATTTTATGCCCAACAGATGTGAAAGTGCATTAGTGTAATTTAGTTCGACACTTAACAATAATATTTCATTACAGGATTTTATCTTTGTAAATACATGGCTAATAATTTCTCAGGGTTTAATATTATGATCATTATCAATATAATTTAAATCAATTATTTGGGTCTTGGTCATAGTTATGGAAATTCTTCGATAAAACTACCAAGCTCTCTTGATGTTTTTCACATTCTACATTATAATTTTAGTAATAGATTGTGCTAGAATTGAAAGTTCCAAAAACTTATATTAATGAAAAATTCCAATAAGCTATAGTATTTCCAAAAAATACTAACTGCGACCATGGTCAGGTATTGAACTTTGTATTTTTGTTTTTCTGTAAATTGTTCGTGCTGCATACAATTGAAGCAACTTCATTTGCAAAGTTCTGATCATTATTTTATTTGGGCTCTAGTTTGTTTATTCATATTATTTATTGACTGTAAATACAAAGTGCTCTTTCTTGGACAGAAACATTAATTTTGAATTATAGTGAATTTAGACAATGACGTCTTGAATTAATCTTTTTTAGTTAACCAAAATACTCTTTTTTTTCATCGTCACATCATATGCCACTACCTCAACGTCAAAAATTATCATTTAAATATTAATTCGATCAGAACTGAAATTTGATTTGAATTTTATTCGCTAGGACTGGTACTACTTCTTTTTTTACTATTTGTGATTATATTCGCAATACTGTGCATTCTTTTTAATTTTCACTTAGGGAAATGAATTATTTCTTGAATTTTACGAAACTTGGTTGTTTTTGTTTGGTTTTTTTTTTTTCGCTCCGTTCTTTTACTTAGTTTGTGACTATAGAGTTGTAACAATCGACTGAAAATTTGGTGGCTATGTCAATGTACAGTTTTGTGTGGATTCAATGTATTCACGTGGAAGCGTTGATTTTCTCTTGGCTGTAAACGTTCTTTCAAGACATCAAGTTAACTACTGGACTAGAACGATAGCTCTAATTCCGTCCTTTGAATTTGTACTTGGTATCAATTTCGCCATATCGGTCTCTGTATTAGTATCCGTAATTTTTAGCAAAACTTACAATGGTGTTTTCTAAATATTCAGATTAAATGTATATTTATCTAGCATGACGTGAATCAGAACTGTGATGTATATCAAAGGCTATAACACCCTGATCCGCCAGTAGATCAAAGGGCATAGGCCTTGATGTGCCTAGATCAAAGTACATAGACCCCCCATATGTGCTTCGATCAAAGGACATAGACCCCAATCTGTCGGTATATAAAAAGACATAGGCCTTGACATATCAGTAGATCAAATGACATAGGCCTTGATGCGCCGGTAGATTAACGGACATCGACCCCTAATCTGCCAGTAGATCAAAGGACATATACCCTAATCTGTCAGTAGATATAAAGATAGGCCTTGATCTGTCATAAGATCAAAGAACATAGACCTTGATGTGCCGGTAGATCAAAGAGCATGTGCCTTGATGTGTCGGTAGATCAAAGGACATGGGCTTTTATCTGCTGGTAGATTAAAGGACATAGACCCTAATCTGCCAGTAGATTAAAGGACACAGACGCTAATCTACCAGCAGATCAAAGAACAATAAGCCTGATCTGCCATTTTGTAATATTGTTGAATATTAATTTGGGTCTTTCGCCAATCGAGTTAACGTTGGTTTAATATAATTTCAGGAGGATTTTATCCCAGTGGACATACTGATGAATATTCGTTGTTTTAGAAACATTCCCGGGAAAATAGATGAAATATCTTCATCCATCCTTCGTTTTATTTCCACATGTACATATCGGATTGTGATGGAGATAAGGCAGATAAGAGGTTAGAATTTCATTGTGTCTGTCAAGTGACATACAATATTTAGGGTTATACCAACTTGCGTTTGTAGATCAGACTTTCGCAAAAAAAAAAAAAAAAAACTATTTTTTTTGTCCAGGATTATACAATTCGCGTGCAAGCCTGGACGGAATTTCCTCTAAGTCGGTTTCTATGTCGGTGAGCTCAAATGTTCAACGAGCTTTACAGCAACTACAACAGGACAATATTTTGTACGTTTGTATCCAGCGCTATCAGATGTCCAAGTCTGCTTTGATATATCTCGGTTATGGTTCTTGCTCCATTAAACATAGAAATTCCTTCAGAAAAGTTATCTCATTGAATGCTCATCGTTTGTGCGGTGTTGAATATCAGTTTGTATGTTTCATACAAGTGTAATATATGCCAGTCAATATTATTTGTACGACAGAGGCATTTATCTAACTGAATTGCTATTAGTAGTTATCCTTGCTGCCGTCACTGTCTTCGCTGGACGTTTCCGTATCTTTAAAGACTTCACTAGACGTTTTGTGTATGTTCCACATTCGTTGTCTTCGCTCATCTATGGCAGGGCTGCAGTCACTGTCTTCGCTGGACGTTTCCGTATCCTTAAAGACTTCGCTATACATTTTGTGTATGTTCGACGTTCGTTGTTTTCGCCCACCTGTGGAAGGCTGCCGTCATTGTCTTTGCTGAGCGCTTCCGTATCTTTAAAGACTTCGCTAGACGTTTTGTGTATGTTCGACGTTCGTTGTCTTCGCTCACCAGTAGCAGGGCTGCCATCATTGTCTTCACTGGACGTTTCCGTATCTTTAAAGACTTCACTAGACGTCTTTTGTATGTTTGACGTTCGTTGTCTTCGCTCACCGGTGGCAAGGCTGACGTCAGTGACTTATTTTATTTTTCTTCTTTTATATCATACAATGACTTTCCTGGCGTTTTATTATATTCTTCGCTACGTTTTCTTCGTGATCGCTTCAACCTAATCCCAAGCTCGATTCATTTATCAATGTGCTCCAATTACATCTTTGAACAAATTGTAGCATCTTTTTGACGAATTAATTATACTCGTTGAAGATAAATAGCGATTTAATATTTTCTTGTGACGTTACAAACATTCATTAAATAGTTATTACTTATGTGTTGTCAATGTATATGGATCTATCTCAATGAAATGCAGTATCATAATGGGGAATATGAGGACTCTGTTAATTATCACGTATACCCATCCATGAACGAACTTCCGCGTGGGTTTAGAAGCAAGGCTTCCACGCTGATGCCCTTGTGTGTAAAATATTTCTACTAGGGAAAACTCTCTCTCTCTCTCTCTCTCTCTCTCTCTCTCTCTCTCTCTCTCTCTCTCTCTCTCTCTCTCTCTCTCTCTCTCTCTCCGAAACTGGCATAAACTAAAGAATAACATACGTGTTGCTTGTATTCGCTTATATAGTCACTATGTGCGCACTAAAAAAAAAATTTAAAACAACAATCTGAACAATTAAAAGATTTTCGAATTATGTAACTCATTATAGCATTAAAAAAAACTTAAGTCATTTTGTAACATTCTCATTTTATTGAGCCAATAAACAGTTAGGACATACATGATACCTCTACGGGGGAAAATACTCCTAGTTATATGTGATATTTTTTGTGACCTTCATTCAAATTAAAAGCAATGCGTATTTGACCTAAATAATTGTTAATTGACCTTGGCAATCATCCTTGACCTACCAACGGAATTATATACAAATTATACAATTAGTTTGATATAGTATAAGCCATGCTCTGAATTAAAAAAAATTGAAATATATATGTCATAAACCCAAATGACTTAAATAAACTACGTTATAAATTTAATCGATTATAATGATATCCATAACAACCCCATATTAAATATCAACGTCGAATATGGAGGATAATTCGATTAGATAGTTTCATACTGTCATAACCAATTAGGAGTCTTCACATAACTTATTGCTTATCATTCTTAGATTTGACAACATTTTTAGACTTGACGTCATGGATTAATTTTTTTAAGCCTTTTAAAACTTTCTATCACGTTTTAATTTTCTACATTCAAATCCGCTTCTGCTAGTTTCATCAAACTTTGGAAACGTGGGCATTAATCAAGGTACGTACGTTTGTGGTAAAAACATATAGAGAAAGATACAAACATTGATCTTTTGTGTTTTCAAGAATATTTAAGACATTGTATATGCATATATGTGCAACCATGTTTTGTTTGAGTTGTAGGAGGATCAGATAATTTATCATTTTATATAATAATTTGTTTAATTACTTAGAAATTGATACTTGCATCATTTTATATATCATTAATTTGTACTTGCTATAAAGTAATCAGTTACATGTATTGTTAGAGTTCTTTTTTAGTCCATACCATTTGTATATTAGTCAGCTTTGAGCCAGGATAACCTGTTCCGGTTGACTCTTTTTCCCTCTGGACAATTGAGCTACTCTGAGTACACACTATATTGTTGCAATTACAGGGCAAGCAATAAGCAACCTTCTAATTGATTAGTTTGAAAATAAAATGTAATATATTTTGTCCATGCTTTTATCACTTGCGAGAAAAGACAGAGTTGGTCTAATAGACTGTTTTCTGAAGTGTTCCGATTGTTGGGTATTTGCAAGAGTTTGCTGATTTGTTTGGAGGTGTTACATGAAATATGACCTCTCTCTCCCGTTTGAAATATATATATATATTCATGTTGCACATCCACCTGCACATTAGTCCTATTTTGAAACATTGGATTGATTTGCGTGTGTGTTGTTTTTTTTTTTTTCTCCTCAATGAAGCCGCGATTAATCCTGTAACACTCTGTGCTCACATTGAAATGACGCAGATGCTGCATTTGTGTGTATGATGAGTGGACGACTGGATCGAGTGCATTCAGATACACGAAGGACTGATATAAATGGAGCTTCGGCCATGTATATGCTCAAAAGCTGGGAAACGTTAGTGGGTCGTTCGTTCTAAAGGTGCCATTAAACTGAAAATCGAACTGACGTTTTAAGCCTTTGATTACAATACGACTGCACATTTGGTCGGTCATTCATTTGGACATAGTGCCCAATAATGTGCAAACGTTTTGTCTAGTCTCATCAGATTGATACAGTAAAACCTGTGTGCATTTGAGAATTTTCAGTGATATTGTGTTGATCATCAGAAACTTATAACATTCACAAAGATATGCATCCATATGTATGTTGACTAATATCTATTTGTATTCATTCATTTGGACCATTTACTATCTGAGTGTGCATTTAGCCTAGCCAAAGTCTACTTTAATGAAGTATGGTAAGATTGTTTATCATCAAGCAAAGTAAATTCATTTATTTTGGAAACAACCGTCAATATTTAAAATTGCGAGGTATTTTTGTGATTGTGTGTCCAACGTGCACATTTGAAGCTCAGAAAGGACTGGCTTTACTTCTAAGTCAAATTAGTCATTACACGTTAACTTTGCATTTAGTCAGTTGGTAATGTAGTTATTTATTATATCTTTTTCATATTAATTCAATTTTTGTCTTGAACTTTTTGCTGAGTTTTATAATTGTTGCGCTAATAATGCTTTTCGCCTTTTTGTACGCTTCTAGTAAATGTTTCTTGTGCATTTATAACTTTATGCTATGTCTTAAAAGCTCCATTATCCCGAAGTAAGCGTACATGTTCAGTAGATTCTAACAAAATATATTCTACGTAGATATTTGTGCAATATTCAATAATGAAAACAATAATTCTTGCAAAGTGATCGATTTTTGCATCTTTGTTGCGTAACATGTCCTGTTTCCATTTTTTCCGTTTGTTTTATTTTTCAAGCATTTCTTGAATTTCCGAACTTTAAGATAAATTTACACAAGTTAGACTTATAGTAATTCTTATACCCAATATCTCTTTTAGTAAATACTATATCATTACGAAACAAAATTTTGGACTAGTGTACATACATTTCGTTGTTTGGATAATGCACCTGGTGCGTAAGAATGAAGCTCAAACATAAAGAAGTTCAAAGTTCACATCTAAGCTTTACAAGCTTGAAGACGTAATAAAGAGAATGGCATGCTTTGCCGCTTCTTTCTGTGAATCTCCTGTCAAGAAAGATCTAACATCATCCAATAGAACATTCTCCATAGTCAATCGCCATGTATCTGTCACGGTCTCACATTAGTAGAGGATATTTGTTTTTTTCAGGGGGCAGAAAGAGTGAATGGCTTATGGAGGTATGATGATGGGCATTTAGCAGAGGCTAAATATCTTTATGACCATGTATCCAATGCCATCCGACGTTCCTGGAGAGGTAGAAGCTGGGCCGATTTTATTAGATTTGGAAAATGTGTATGGCAATGCAGGTATGAAGAAGAGTTTTAGACGACTAATACAGTACTTACCAAATAGAAGATGAAACTTTTTGTACTACATAGAGTTGTAGGCTGGAAGAATTATTAAACATAGCCGTCCAACACGGGTTAGCGAAGCCTAGTGAAACAAATGATATACTAAGTGCTATGCTGTGGACCGGACTTACAGAAACCTTAACAGAATGTGTCAGTCCCAACTTTTGACTCGCTCAAAACCTTTTACAAATTGAGTGTAGCTCTTCTTCATATTGAATATAAACACGGGCAACATGAAGATAAGTTAAAACTCGTGACGAGGACTAAATATCCCAACACGGCATCCACTTCAACCACATCACAGTGCAATTAACTAAAGGATCTTGTTCGGCAGTTATCACATGAAGGTAATATGCTCAAGTAGTATGTCGCAATTACCTCGGACAACAACAAGCATATGAAAATATGACAAGATACATACATGTACAAAGTTTATGAGAAAATGGGACCCTGTATGCTGGCGCTTTAGGTAAATCGGACACATTACTTTTAGTTGTCGTGTTCGATTATACCATTCGAAACTCGATTGGGACTTCAAGAGCCATGTGGCCATAGAACACAATTAATTTTACTATATTGGCTCTACATTTGTTTCTCAGTACTGAACTTTCCACTGTGTGACAATCAATACAAATCATATCTTAATCTAAAATACCTTCAATGATGACTTTACGGTGAAGTTCTTGTCAAGGGTAGACCTGCATTTTGTTTTGTTTTTTTTTTTTTGAGATGCTGAATTGTAAACAAAACACCAGGCAACGGAACACAGATTTCACTTCCGGATCAACACCATGACCTTATTACTCAATGTGCACTGTCACCGAAATACACACAGACAACCACACCATAAGCTCACATTTTAAATAATAAACAATTGCCTTTAAATCCTTACCAAGAATGCCAAAATCTAACTCTAGTATCACCTCCAAACTCAGACAGGAAAAAGTGATCTAAAAATAGACTGGGACTACATTCGTGTGTACTGAACCGGATTTTATTAATTGTGTACTGATGACATGTGGCTGGTGGTCGTCAGTAGGCTCATGAATAGGCTGCTCCATTAGGCATACAAGAACCGACACGATAGAGCCAGTAGGACATGTGTTGTTGTTATCAATGGTATTAATATAAATGCACTGATACTGGATCGACTGTATCAATAGTTGGACAGACATTTGATGACATGCATTTGAAGACGATTCCAACCGAGTCCATTGCAGACCTTGTGAATGTTGAGTGTGCGAATTGGGGAATGTTACTGTTCGACAGTTTCATATAAGTTGAAATAGCTAGTAACATTCTGCCAGAGATAAGTAGTACGAGATAGTAAGTACAGTAGTCGACTTCCAGTTTGCTATGAAGAAACTACCTTGTGCATGATCTGGAGGAATGCAGAGACAAGTACGGAGTAAGAATTCCACAGACAACTTAACTGCCGATTTCGTGGTGTTTGACATTTATGTGTTTGACTTTGCGAGAAAAGGAGTTAGCGAAGAGAAATTTTGTTTAGGTGTTTTGAATAGCGCAGTCGTATAACACTGTTGCTAAAAGAAATAGCACTAAAATATTGCGAACTTTCCTTGCTACGGTGGTACCTTATAGAGCAACGTGTGCTCTGCGTTACGGTTCAATTATGTCCACCATGAATTAAGACTGACACTTCTCCAGATCTGGTGACTTACAACTACAAGAGGAATGGTAGGGTATGTTTATGTGTCAAATTGGACTGCCCGGCCGATTAGTATCCCACCAGAGCTACATTGCATGCGCTGCAACCCGTTTGTGTGGCTGATATGCCAGAAGAACATACATTTGGAATGGACAGAGAAGATGGCATTGTCAGTAAGATTGACATCACATCGGATCCGATATCCAATGATGACCCGTACCAGCCACGTACCAGAGACTGATGAAAGAGTGCCACCTAACCCCAAGGAAGTGCACCGTTTTCAACGAAATGATACTTTGTGTCGCCTATGTTTTATCAGAATCAGTTGGTGTCGGCCCGGCCAAGTTCGTGAAAATAATGCGTTTACCAGCTTCACAAAGCCCTGAGGTAGTGATGCAATGCCTGATCTTGCTGCCAACTACCGCAAGCTTGTGAACAGCTTCTCAAACTTAGCGAAACCACTATCGGAATTAATGCTAAATACTTTTTATGACGCGGGGATGAGTCAGAGTAAACTTTAGCACTGTTCATGAAAGTTGGGACTGGAAAAGGAAGCTTTTCAACAGGTAAAAGATGGCCTGTCTTAACCAACTTGTTATAGGTTACGTTGACATGAGACCGCCTTTTAAACTGCACAAGGTAGCCATTAAATATAACCTCGCAGGAGTTCTATATTAGATCTAAGATGACATTAAGCGAGTCGTCATCTTTGCCAGCAGAGTTAAAATAGCCTTAAGGAAATTATTCAGCCTATCGACAGGAGTTAATGACTTTAAAGCTGGTAATCAAGGAAAAATATAGTGACCACCTTAATGGACATTATTTTGCTGAGTACACTAACAACATCAGCCAGAAATGCAATTCGCCAGTGATGGTTGACAACTCTAGCTGCCAATAATTTTGATATCATTTACAAACCAGTTTCCAAGAATGTGGATGATGTAAACCTCTCTCGGTATCCATATGTAGGCAGCATGACTAGTAGAATAAGATATGAAGACTATTGCTAAAGAGAAAAAAAAACTTACACGCTCTCTGCAAAATAGATATTGTCCGGCAATTTTATGAAATGCCTTCTTTTAAAGGTATTGTAGATGAAACTGGCTCCTGTTCTGGTGTTGCAGCAACGGCAGTCAGAGATTGGAGAGTTGTTCAGTTTAAGGTTCCTCTTATAATGAAAAAGGATCATGTCTGTACGATGCAAGAAAGGCTAATCGATCCTATTTTCGTGCTGGGAGAGACCATTTAGAATTATTCAGGAAATTTAGCAATTTATGCTTTAGGAGACAGTACTGCTGGCCATGGACAACTGCTGATGGTCCTCGCCAAATCTCAAACTGAGGATGCCCCACGCTATGCATGATGATTGCAATTATTTGTGCTGAGAAAGAACCCTTGCTCTACTAAAGGACCGACTTATACTTGCAACACATGGCACACATTGTGGACATATGGATCCTGAAATACCGTCGTTGTATAATTAGAAACTCTTCAACGAATGTTCTATCACCACTCGTCAATATAATGACCGCACCGCTATAGGAGCTGGTTTGCATTAATTTACTGACACTTTAGATGTTTAAGGGTGGCTAAAATATATTATTTATTAAACATCTTTTCACTAGGTATGCACAGGATATTTCGTCACAAAGCCAGACTGTCAGGAATACAATTGAGACCATACTTAATAGTATATTGTGCATCACGTTGTGCTTCAAAGTCTTCATTCCGATAAGTACACAAACTTTAAAAGTAAGGTCATCATAAAATTATATTACAGTGCTAACATCAAGAGGTATCGCACAACACCATATTTGCCAATGCACAACGATACATGTACTCGATGTAATATGCCGCTTGTGTACATGTTGAAAAATCTCAATCCAAATATAAAAAAGCATTGGAAAAACTATATACGACTACTAATTCAATTTGTATGTACACGGCACAAGTCTACAGGTCAAGTGCCATTCTTTCTCATGTTTGGAGTGGTTATTCTGTGGCTTAACGCCATTTTTCAGCACATGATAGGTTATACATGGCGACCAGTATTAATGGTGGAGGAAGAAACCGGGAAATCCACGGAAATAACCACAGACCCACGAGAAGCTACTGGCAAGTTTTCTGATATATCCTCATTCACCGAATCTTAGATTCAAACCCACGCAGACAGAGGTGAGATGGTAGTGATCCGTAATGGAGAGCGCTTTAGACCACTTGGTCACTCGGGGCCCATCTCGTGTTTGGAAGACAACCACGTCTACCGACTTAACTATCAATTGGATGAGGAAAGGTTAGTGTCTCGGACAATTTTTCCAGTTGCATCCAGTATTTTCGGAACCACTTGGAATAATCATACAAACTAGTCACACGCCGTGCGAATAAAACAACAGAAGCTAGCCTATGACCTGAAGACAGGAGCTGTAACTCTTCAGCTTGTGATACTTGTGGCATTTGAATTACCGCTTGGTAGGGAACTAATACTTATGTTGTGCAAAAACAACCAGACCATGATATTGCAGCATATCTCCTAGTTCTAAAGAAGGCAAAGGGGGCCGCTTCAGTCGCCTAGTGGTTAGGGCGTCCGCCTCGGATGTGATAGGTTGCTGGTTCGAACACCGGCCAAGTCTTACAAAAGATTTACAAAAATGGTACAGACAGCTGCCTCGCTAGGTGCTCGGCATTGAATGATTAGTGTTATGAATGGTCGTCTTGGTGTCAGGATAATATGACTGGGCAGGACATTATTCTAAATGTCTGCGGAATGATGCCCCAGTGCTATGAGTTACTGTAAACTGCCATACTGAAGACATCGTAGCGATATGACTGAAACATTGTTAAATCAACTTATAAAAATCCAATCGTTTTAAGCTTTCAATTGATGAATTAAATGCATTCAAACAGTCACATTAACGGTACGCGATAACTTTTTACAATCAACGCTGATCGTTGAAATAAAAATTACATTGGAGACGTGAACAGGAACCAAGACACATATGACTGAGGTAAAAAGAAAATAATATGGAAGAATAAAATATTATTAGTATTAAATTGTAAGCGCATATTTATGGAATGTAAGCAGCAGTTATTTTCTGCCTTTACGTTTTTAACGTTTCTTTTCTTCAAGTTTGATTATATGGATATATTTTGTCGCATCAGTAAAGCAAATTGCAGACAAATTTTTATACCCACGTTTAAAGGTTTTGTGGTCACAAGGCACCCAAAGTACAAAGTCCTGCCAATGAATGTACCATGGCTAATCTTTGGTCTGTGCAGGATTCGAATATATATCCTTCTGTCTGCGAGTCTATGACACCAAACATTACGCCACTGCGTAATCGTTTATGTATTTGTATATATGATATTACATTTTTATGTGAGTATATATCCATACTTGTGTGCGCTATACAATGGCCGATTATATCTCTTTGTTACCTGGTATATGTATAAGAGAGAGAGAGAGAGAGAGAGAGAGAGAGAGAGAGAGAGAGAGAGAGAGAGAGAGAGAGAGAGAGAGAGAGAGAGAGAGAGAGAGAGAGAGAGAGAGAGAGAGAGCGAGAGTTGTTGTGCAGTTGGCTGCAACTACAGGAAAGTAAATACGATTGGAGTGTCCAATTTAATTCAGTGCCAATCCCATTCTTACACTTAAAGAAATCGATAAACGGTCAAAGTTCATCAATGACTGCATTTCCATGTCCACTTATATTGGATGGGCAGCGAGGATATGATAACAAACCACGGATATGATAACAAACCACGTGTATCATGTATGTAAAAAAATTTCTCTCTCTCTCTCTCTCTCTCTCTCTCTCTCTCTCTCTCTCTCTCTCTCTCTCTCTCTGGAAGCTACTGCAACCAAAACATCTTCTAACTTCTAGTTTTTTATAATTGTGGTGGGTGGGGGGAAGGGTCATCCCAATTCAAACCAGTCTTTTCATGCAAGTGTGCGTCTGGTTGAATATGGGGATTCTGCATATGGGAGGAAAATCTCAACTTATAATCTATCAAAAGAACTTGAAAGACCACACAGTGGTCGGGGTAGGAGGTAATATCCCCATTTCTTATGTGCTCGCTGTTTTCTCCGTGAACATTTCATTGTTACAATCGTGCAGTATTTTTCATGCTGCCAGGCTTTATACGGCACGACACGCGTTTCTAAAAGTAGTATCGTATAATAGGAACTACATTAATTTTAAACAATCTACGCTATGTAGCAGATGCTTGAGTGTTTGGTTTATTAGTGCTGTTTCGTCTATTTGAAAGTAGAGATGAGAAAGTAAAGAATGTGGACGCGTTTATTGAGTCACAAATGAAGCTTCCAGAAAAAGCAAATGAATGAATGTGATATCCACAATGTCCACGACAAACGTGAGAGACACAGTATTGAAAATACCATTTTGATCATTAGGCAATTATTTAGGAGAAATTTTCGTAACTTATCGCAAATAAAATGGTTCTGAAGATAACCAGTGTTTCTGTAGCCGATAACACTTGCATAGAAAAGCATGTTAATACCACTGGTTATCGCATATCTATCAGATACGTGCCATTGTGCCATTTTACAAATCAGTCAAAATAATTAATTGGAAAAGTTAATGAAACTGACTGTTTGGGTAAAAAAAAATAAACCCCAAGAACATCAGAGCCAATAAACCAAGACGACGAAATCGCGTTATCTCCGCTTCCTGTCAAAATGAATCTGTTTTGCATATTTTTCCGTTTACGGTTTATGGTACAATATTTTGAATATAGATAGCAATAGAAGCCATATGGGTCCCATACTTAGCTGGTATCCATACAACAATATTATGCGAGTGACAGGGCAATAAGAATGTAAAACAATATACTTAAATTTTGCATCATGAATTTCCTCAAAATATACTTTCTTAGTTCAACAAATGGCTCCAAATGTCTTGGGTTCCAAAACTTTATGTACAACACAAAATTGTAAGGTAATATCGACTACATATGCAGAATCTTGTTACATCACTCAAGACGAAATTAATGTGATATTCTAAACCGTGTTTTTAATAATTTAAATTAAAAGAATTAACATGTCCCACACATTATTGCATTTTGATTCCAAACAATCAATGACAGAACAGAAACAGGTGCGGTTAACTCAATACCAGTCGGCTTCCCAAACACTTGTACATCGTACGGAATTTATTCAACTATTAAAACAAAATCCAGTCCATTACAAGCAGAAAAACCAAACTGAGAAATTGTTACTATGCATTATTGATTGTACGGTTGTGATTTATATTTTGGAATACATCATAAATTCAGTTACTTTGTTTCTTTTAGTGTTTGCTTGTTATTAGCCTAAGGTAGTATAAAAGAATGAGTATATAATAGTATGGTTACTGCATTTGTGTGTGAAAATATGAACTCGTTTCTCGCAGTTATTTTTACACTCCTAAGAATATCATGCAGTATTATTCCGAAAATTCATTCATACTTTCGAATACAAAAGCAAAATTTCATTGAAATAATTCAAAGTCTGTGCCAACCCTGGTATATATTGATTGCTAACTTATTCTGTGTTACTTTTAAAGAAACAAACATTTTAAAGATACTCCAGTTCTTTCCCACTTTATATATATAAAGATTGGTCAAACAGAACTATAATTCATTGTTACATTTCTACCATTTATAGTCACATCTATTTTAGTACCTATCTTGCCTCTTCCCCTGTTTTTATTCCTTAAAAATTTTTCGCTGAAACAAAAACAGAATCATAAATAGATCTACTTCATGTTGTACATTGCTCCCGGTTTGGGTTCTGATTTTGTCCCGGCAGGAAATGGCGCTCTCATGGTTTGTTCTCTGTAAGCAAGATAAGCCTGTTGTTTAACCTTTTTTTCTCGTTTTTATTTATAAGTTTTCATTCTGCTTTTAGATCAAATCTTACCATTAATCTTTGTTACACACTGAGACTACTTTTTCGGTAAGAGCATATATGAACTGAACCTGTATGACTGGATCCATCCGCTAGATATGTAAGTCATTTTTTCCGGTCTTAAGGACAATATATTGGGGAAAAAAAACCCCTAAGAAATCGCACTTAATAAGCGGAAATAAAAACCCCAGCTCAATGTCTGCCGAAAATAAGACAAACAAGCCGCAGAGAAAATGACACAGATGCATAGGTTCCGATGCCGTGAGTTTGCTCACTAAACGTCATTTTCCGATAAGTCATGAAATCAGGTGGAAAGTTTCGATCTTACAAATCATACGTTACACACGGACGGGACACATAAACTTGTGTATCGTACAGTGGATCAAACGCCAAATTTGAAAGGCGTTGATATTTTATCACACGGTAAAAATGATACGCTGAAACTTTTATTGACACTACTTCTTTCATGCAGACCTGGTAAAAGAACAACTTTGATACTAGTTAACAGTTTTTAAAATGATTAACCTCTTCACGCACTACTACGTACCATTGTTACGTGAATCGTCAAACCCTGACTGGCAGGATTATATAGACCTATTGTAAGCAAAAGTTCATGCTGCTTACATGTATCAAAACCAATGAACATTTTCGATTGTCTAAAGAATTGAAATAATGCAAACACATTCTTTTTTACAACAACATTAAATATATTGTTATAAATCAACGGTCTTAAAATATGTAACAGAAATGAAGTAAAACCAACAATTTAGTAATATTCAACAAGCGTATTTATTTCATTTGTATACAATGTGAAAATTGAGGAGGAACTTACAACATTGTGAATTAAATGCTAAATAATCTTAAATGTTATATCGTATGTCCCAAAGTATAGAATTATACGAATGAGTTCCAATAATTTTAAATGGATTAATGTACCACAACGATATAATCCAGCATGTCTTTGAATGAGTTCTCTATAATTACAAATTATTGTTTTAGTCCAAACGTTCAATGAGCACTTTGTAACTGCACTAAATAATTTTAACAAATAATTTCTGTCAAATTATATCTGAACACAACTACAAACTTTGATCATAGATTCCCAAGGACTGGTATGAAATAGGATTGAATACTTGTTTACCAAACCCCCTTGTATATAAATTCTTACTTATTTTTTGCTTCAAACAAGGGTTAGGCCTTGAACTCACATTTATTAAATATCTTAAAATATCATAAAATTCACGAAGACAAAAATTTTCTTTTCACAACTCTCAATCATTGGACAAGATTTAAGCACAATATACAGTTATACAAAATACAGGTCAGGTATTTTAAGTTAGGCTATATTGTGAATATATGTGACGCAGCGATCCCCGGCCGCGGATAAAGTAGTGACAACTAGGAAAAAATTCCCGGATCCCTTTGCAGTCACAATTTGCAATTTATAAGGGTCTAGTGGATAATACTTCCTAAGCCCCATAAATCCTGTCCGCGGCACTGCAATATTGTGCACGTGTTTGCATCTGTTATGTATTTATGTGCGTATACAATGGCCGTTATTTGCATTGTATGTATGTATGTATGTATGTATGTATGTATGTATGTATGTATGTATGTATGTATGTATGTATGTGTGTGTGTGTGTATGTATGTATGTATGTATGTATGTATGTATGTATGTATGTATGTATGTATGTATGTATGTATGTATGTATGTATGTATGTATGTATGTATGTATGTATGTGTTACGGTAGGGTTTTTTTAGTTATACCCTAGAGTGTTATGGGGTTTAATTAATTATTTTTATACCCGTGTATGGTTTTGGTTATATGAAAATGGGGTGGGGTATTTCCAATATTTATTTAGGTATGGCACCCACCCAGGTTCGATTATGGTTCAAAAGTTAAGTAGGTGAATATGGTTCTGAGCCCCCAGTCAGCCATGCCGACAGTTAAATCCAAAAGTACTAAAGGGTGAAATTAAACAGTTAAATACAAAAGTACAAAAGGGGTGGAATTAGCTAAAACAATTTAATTAATAATAAAATTTCAACATGCGAGCTTCCCAATCGCTCGACCCTATTGTGCCTATTTCTTCATCTGAATCAGTGTGAGAATTTCGCCCTGTCCTTGGTTCTACTCATCTGTCTCTCTAAATTTCTCCTGCACTCCTTCTTTACTCCTTCAACTTTCCTCTCCACTTCTACTTCTCCTTTGCTCCTTCTAATTTCCTCTCCACCTCCACTTCCCTTTCCGTCGACTTCTTCGTCGAACCGTCTACTCCAATCCGTCGACCCTGACTGTACCGGCAGTCTTACTTCAGTCTTCTCTCTCAGACTCTCGGGACTCTCCTTCTAACTGAAGTTATCCCATCCGGAAAGCTTCCTATAAAACACAAGAAGGCTGTACTATTTTGCTTGGCACATACTCTCACACTAATCCCAGATAACTTATCATCAGATAAGGCTATCAAATTTCATGGGTCACGCATTCATTCCCACCGAAATACTCATACATTCATGAATGGTAAATACAATGTAAAATCATAACATAATAACACATCCTAAAGCACGATATCAATTACTCGTATACAGGCAACGATAATTGATTCACATCAATACATAATAACCAACACATCTATTTTGCATCACAAATCATACAAATATATAAATATGCAACTATCTATGCTCTAAACATATTCAAACATACATTCATAATCTTTCTTACATAAATCATTTCCTAACTCCAATACAAATCTCAAATAAGTACACAAATGAAACTCTGCAAAGTAATTCTTCATTCTAACAATACTATTAGTAATTGCTTAAACATAATATTAGTACTTACAGTTACGGCATTGCAATGGGTGAGTCAAAAATCAAACGAATATCTACCTTCTGAAGCTTTCTTTGTTCCAATCTTTTCCCTGCGATTCACGCCAAATTTACGAGTGCGTATCTCGGAGGAGCCTTTAATCGTGCAATCACCTAGTAATCTGCCTCGGTCTACTAAATAATTCTGAGATGGAGTCAGTTTGATATCCTCGAAACTTAGAGGTATGCCCACCCACTAGCTTAATTCTGATTGGATGCAGTGGACTAACCATTCCCAAGTTGTAAATCAGCAGAACTGTCAATATAAGTTGCCTATCATTTTATTACCAATGGCTCTTTCGATATCCTACTAAAGGATTAGCACCCATGTGTAATTTATGATGCCCTGTTCTGCACAAAGAAATTTTTGGCGACTACGTCTTGCTTGGCTTCTTGCTCGAGGCGTTTGTCCACAGATCAAACACCGGATTAGTGTCAGTTGGATAAACATCCGTCCACCTAGGTAGACCGTGACAGTATGTATGTATGTATGTATGTATGTATGTATGTATGTATGTATGTATGTATGTATGTATGTATGTATGTATGTATGTATGTATGTATGTATGTATGTATGTATGTATGTGACCGTTTAGCGGTGTTTAATGGCAGTCATACTTGACAGGTATGTCACTACAAGGTAATTATAATAAAGGATCTTGACAAAGAACGTAACATGGCTAACTGTCTCGGTCTGGCAAGATTCAAGCGTAAACCCGTCCGTTTGCGAATTTATCACACTAACCACCGCCTCTCCTTCGAATGAATTCATATAATTACATTTTTACGTGCAAATGTTTGCATATGTGCACGCGTGCTGTACAGTGTATGATTTTTTGCGGGTTGTTTTCTTGTCTATGTGTTAATGGGATTTGAGAGAGAGAGAGAGAGAGAGAGAGAGAGAGAGAGAGAGAGAGAGAGAGAGAGAGAGAGAGAGAGAGAGAGAGAGAGAGAGAGAGAGAGATTTTGTGCGGTCCGTACCTCATGCTACTTACCAACCCATCCCAGACAATCACACTCACACAAACGTAATCATTTGTCATTTGAACTTGACCATCGTTTTATTCTTGCTCACATTTTGGGGGAATTTCGGTAACCCCAACTCCCTCGCCTCTGCCTAATCCTCAACATTTGATCCAGCCCGAGAGAGAGAGAGAGAGAGAGAGAGAGAGAGAGAGAGAGAGAGAGAGAGAGAGAGAGAGAGAGAGAGAGAGAGAGAGAGAGAGAGAGAGAGAGAGAGAGAGAGAGAGAGAGAGAGAGAGAGAGAGAGAGAGAGAGAGACGTTGGCCACATCTACTAAAAGGTACAGACGTTTGGAATGGCTATTTTAAATCTCTGCCTGTTTCCCAGCTCTCTTGCTCCTGCAAATCGATAAAATGGTCAGCTGAAGGAAAATATTCATCAAATACCGCATGTTCCATGTCCACTTATCTTGGAAAGGCAGTGAGCCTGGGATAACAGTCCTCATATGTGTTGTAATTTTGGAAGAATAGAAAGATCGAGGAAATACAAGAAAGACTCTTTCTAAATCCTACAAGATATAACTAGAGATGAAAATATTTATTTTGGAAAACATGAAATGAGTCCTGAGGTAATTCTCTCTCTCTCTCTCTCTCTCTCTCTCTCTCTCTCTCTCTCTCTCTCTCTCTCTCTCTCTCTCTCTCTCTCTCTCTCTCTCTCTCTCTCTCTCATTACTATCTTTCTCGCTTTGTTCTTCAACTAATGTAACCACTTCATTCCTCTCTTCATTTATTTCTGTATTTACCCAATATGCCTCTGTCCATCATGCCATTTACATAATTTTATATTTGTTACCTGTACTTGTATATCAGGAATTTTTTTTTCTTTTTTGTAAAACCAAATTATGCATTGTCTGTCTGTACAAATGAGCATCTACTTTATTATATTGGATTTATATGATTTGAAAATCTGAATTTACGTTCTTTGAAATGAGTCTAGAGAAAGGTGTAACACATTTAACGTTACTCTCTTGGTAGCAGGGTGAAATGTTTGTGTGGCATCCATGTAATTATACTTAATTTGTTTCTTCTTTCAATTAAAATTGTTTGTCGTAAGTATGTTTATCAATTAACATAAAATAGGAATATAACATTATCTTTTTCCGTATCTATTTTTTCCTCACACAATGGTAGTCCAACTGTCATGTTAATGATGTATTTCCTGTGTCTACTGTATTTGGATGTAAACGTTCAAAATATGTGTACAAGCCCACATTATATGGGAAGTTTATAACAATACTTAAAACTTTGGACATATCTTAAAATTAGCCATCTGCCGGTCGGAAAGATGGGGGAAATTTACTTGGTTTGCCATTGGAAACAGAAAGTATGTTTTGTTACATTTTGTCATTGTTAATTTTCACGAAAAACGTACGTTGTGCCCTAGGTTTTGAAACTTACCGTAGATGGTAACTATAAAGAAATATTTCCAAAAGAAATAAACGATGAATTCCTTATCTCTGCTATATCGAATATTGTTTTATTTATTTTAGCGTTCGTGTTCTGTATTTAGCACTTGTTTTCATAGGAATGTATATTAGCTGTAATCCAGTCACCAGAAAAAAAAATATATACAACAAGAAATTCATTTTGTGGATTTTTGGGGGTTGGGTAGGTGTGGGTGGTGCGTATTAAAGTAACTAAGTTGTTATGCAAGTATGAACATAATTCATACGCTTCCAGCATAAAAGTTAGATATACAGCAAAATAAAACAAGCTTGAGGGGTTTTTAAAAATTTTAGGTATACAGGATATTAAATAACTGAATCTTAGAACTAGAATATCATCTGTTTGTGTGTGTGTGTGTGTGTGTGTGTGTGTGTGTGTGTGTGTGTGTGTGTGTGTGTGTGTGTGTGTGTGTGTGTGATGAAGACGGGACATCCTTCCGTACACTATAAATAGTTTAGATTATTTCGTACTCCCTATACCAAATTCGGCGAGTATTAAAGGAAAGACAGGCTTTAAGTAAACGAAATTCTTTCGAATGAAACTGTCACAATGTATGTTTAATACAGGAAAGAGAAAAAAAGTATAAAAGGTTTTCATCGTAACGGATAATTATATGAGAAAGCATGATGGAAATTGTGTTATAATCAAAATTAGGCATATCTCAATCTCGTGCTAATGGGAATCATGAAGTGTCAACTTTGAAATCATCTCTAGCGGACAGGAGTCATTTCTGGCAATGGTGAAATTTTACAAAAGAAATGCCGGTGGGGGTTGGGGTGTCAGGTGGTTCCCACTAAACGTTCAGTCAATTTTTATGACTCCTGTTGCGCAAACGTATACATTTGCCTGAGACAGAGTGAAAACCACAAAATCATTAGGTTAAAATAAATGACGTTTTTGTTTTAATAAAAATATATGCGTGAGAAATTCAGGACATGAGTATTTACAAAATGTGAGATCTGACAAAACTCCGTCGTGGGGTGGGGGTACAGTATGAGACCGCTAAACAGACGAAACTGTAAAAGAAACGCTTAACAAAATAATTGTGACATCGTTGATAAATACGATATACTTTATCCATCCGACTGCGATTGTTACCGTATATCCCTGTTAATGAAATATGTTCACACACGACTCTATTTTTGGTGGTATTACTTTTAAACGCTTTTGCTTACATTTGTTACAAGACTTGTTATATATTTATATAATTTATACTGATACTTTATTATTTTTTAATATAAGTTTTAAATCTGTGTTCTTAGATACCGTATCAGATAGAGCCTTAATGATATAACCATTTTTTTACCGTACTAACTGGAGTGTTTCCAGCTAAGGAATACTTACAGTATACTCGTTTTATGCTGCATATTTCTTAGATTGTTAAATATTATAACTGCAGAGTTTCTATTTAAAAAAGAAAATACTTCTCGAAAATTTTGGTAAAAAATTTATCGATGTGACAATTAATTAATGAAAACGCAAATATGGCAATTTTTAGGATCTGAAAAAAAGCATAATAGAGTACTGACCAAATCAAATGAGGAAACACGTTGAAAAAGAGGTTTCTGATTGGTTGACTCTGAGCAACGCAGAGACAATAAGCTTTTGTCTTCTTTTTTAATTGGAAGAAATACGACAAGTCCTATCGGGGACCCTTCCTTAATTTTGTGGGAACCTGATTTTTTTTGTCGCAATATTCCATTGGGCTATAGCTTCCGATCTGTTTGTGTTACATAATTCCACATAAAAGGCTTAAATAATGTTACCGTAGGCTAATATTTGACGAGTGACCGACGAAAAGATTGATAACAATGCTTATAATAATCAAACTAATGACCGTAATTTCTTATCGTCATGATACTTATCGTCCTGGTGGTACAGTAGGTAGACACGTACCTGACTTCGACTAATGTATAGTCACTCCTAACGATTTTACATAAATAGCGTAGACCATGATATACCTACTTATCAACGGCTGACCGGACTCATTTACATACGAAAATGTGCTGCGTGTATTGTAACAACTAATACAAGTGAGAATGACAAAACTGTACGTATATTTGTAACAACTAATACTAGTGATAACGACAAACTGTACGTGCTTTTGTAACAACTAATATGAGTGATAATGACAGAAATTTGAGGAAGATATCCAATGAATTACTTGAAGACACAGTGATTCTAGTACTTTGTTAAGAGTGAGTGACAATCCCGGAAAAGTATTATTGCATAAAATAAACAGCACTTATCATATATTTGATTTTAATAAATGAGAATGTCCAAATATTATAGTGAATATGGCCAGGCATGCTATTTACAATAGCCAATTCTTCTTTCTGGTGTTCCTTCTGTATTTTAGTCGTCTTTCCTTCTTGACCATTCGTATGAAGGCTTTTTCCCTTTCTCTGTACACTACATACTAGTATTTCTGAACATGATGGTGAGAGTAACAATTACACACAGCTGGTGATAGGATGATAAAATTGTAAGAGTAGTAATTACATACAACTAGTAATAGTCATAAAATATTAAGAGTGGTAATTACATACACCGTTAATAGTACGATAAAATTGTAAGAGTAGTAATTACATACAACTAGTAATAGTCAGAAAATGTTAAGAGTGGTAATTACATACAGATAGTATTAGTGTGATAACATGTTAAAAGAGTGGTAATTATATAAAGCTGGTAAAAGTGCGATAAAGGTAGTAAAACTTGTAATTTTATAGACTTGGTACAAGTGTGATATTTACTATTTACACTGTTCCACTACTATGATGATGATGATAATAATAATAATAATAATAATAATAATAATAATAATAATAATAATAATAATAATAATAAATATTAGTAGTAGTAGTGGTATCTCACTACTACCTTGTCTTTTTTAGGCAAGATTTTGTCGAACTGTCATTAATTTCATTTAACTTGTCAAGAATGGGAAGGTTGAGGAAGAGGATACGACTAGAAAACAACGGGAGGTTGAGGAAGAGGATACAACTAAACAAGAACGGGAGGTTGCTTATCTTATTCATTTTTAGCATCGGCTTTACCAGCATTTCAAAATATGTTCGCCAGTATCATCACTATTTTAACACCATCATCACTATAGTGCCAGGAGTATAATTAGAAACAAGATCGGATGCTGATACAACAGCAACGGACTAAAATACTACTTTGCGAATATTATACATTGTTGAAGTGATAAATAAGGAAGTGAAAGGAACTCAGATGTGGGGGAACAGGGAATAATGTTAAGCGCATCATCAATAAAATAAGAAGAAAAAAAAGAAATGGAACGCGAAGAAAAGTAAGGGAATGATGTTTACACAGCACTTCACCCGTGAGAAAATATAATACAACCTCGTCTTCTTGCACAAAATTACCACGACTAGCAACATCAGAAATAATGGGAACATATCTGACATTAAAAGGACAACAGTCAACAAGATTCCCCCTTGATATTAAACGCCACCCACACCACAAAGGCAAACAGCAACAAGCGGCGACAGAAAATTCATTGACATCTTCGGACATCGCAAAGGCATTAACAACAACAAAAACGTCATCAAAATAAATCAAGCATATTAATTAAATTAAACCATCGTTCATGCACTTGTTATTGCTAATTACCGATACCGTATTGTGTCATTATTTTGAGAAGACTCCGGAGAAGTATATATCTACACAAGAAAATTGGAAAGGGGTTTATCACAATAATTATTTTTTTGGCAAAGTTCTTGCGGATAAGAATAATGAAGGTTTACTTGTTGATGAAAGTCATTACCTAAAACGATACCTGAGGTATCTATCTTTATAAGCCTTAGGTCGCCGACAAGACGCAGATACTTTTTTAACCCGTATACAACGCGCATTTAAGTGAGAAAAACATCATTATACGTCTGCCGATCACTTCCTAGGGTTTCAGGCCCTTTGATATATTAGCATCGCATGTCTAAGGTGTATTATGTTCGATAAATATGCCATTGATTTCAGGGGTAATACAGTAAAGTTTTGATTTACAAATAAGTCTTACTATTTAAAAAAAAATACAGTTTCAATTGCAACTTTTTGCACACATTAACAAAAAGCCTAGGTGAAAATACTTTTAATACACCGCCTCTCTCTCTCTCTCTCTCTCTCTCTCTCATCAACACAGCATGCTGCAAGAGTGTTTCGGCACTCATGTTGGTAATGGACGAGGCAGGAATTATATGCCAGTGTTCCTTCCCATCTCCCAGGATCGTAAGAATCTTAACAACAGCCTTATGCAGGGGCGTCTGTGGGATTATTGTGTATTTTTTGTAAATAGGATGGCCCACATAAATATGAGGGAATTTAAAATAGTGTATATGATGATCATCCTTATTACGTACGTAATCATCCAACTCCCGACACTTTTAAATTTAAAATTTTTTTCTTAATTGAAATTAATCGTTTGATAACGTGCGAGTCCAGTAATGCAGTGGTCCCCAACCTTTTAGTCGCCGCGGACCGGTCAACATTTGATAATTTTACCGCGGCCCGCTGAGGGGAGGGGTGGGTAGGTTGATTGCTTATATTTTAGATTATTCTGATTTAAGATTTTAATTTAATTGTATTTAAACATGCCTTCAATATAAAATACAGTTACACCAGAAATGAATATAAATAAATATAAATATAAATGAATATAAAGTGAATATAAAACCAAGAAAAATACACAACAGTAAATAAAATGGAAATAATTTAATGTACCTTGGGCGGCCGGGTACTATTTGATCCACGGACCGGTACGATGGGGACCACTGCTTGAATAATGCCTATACACAATAGCGTGTCCCATAAAATCATCTTAAACTGGTTGACATGATTATACAGCGATACTCCGACAAGGGTGGCACAAAAGTAGTGACGGAGAAATTTAAGTGGTGAAAAGATAATTAATATCTACACAAAAGGTTACTTGTTGACCTTGAAAATTCTTGAGATAAATATTCACTGTTACAAAAAGAATAAATAATTCCGTTAAATTTAAGGTATGGTGCATATCATTTTTTTGTCTATTAAATTTGTACATGGTAGAAATACATACGTACATTCAGACATACACACGCACACATACGTATATACGTACATACATGCAATATTCACAGTACACTTGTTACGAGGTAAAACTTCAAATTTTTTTCCAATAGCTATATATTTTGCATCAGTCTTTTTATTCATGGAAGTAATTTATACATACATACATACATACATACATACATACATACATACATACATACATACATACATACATACATACATACATACATACATACATACATACATACATACATACATACATACATACATACATACATACATTTTATTAAGGTCACCCAACTCAACATCCCCGACAGCTAACCATTGTGTTAATTTATAATTAATTTGCTATTTCTGAAGTTGACAATATCATATATATATATATATATATATATATATATATATATATTTATATATATATATATATATATATATATATATATATATATATATATATATATATACACACACCTTTTTATTGACTTACAGTTAGCTCACGCCCGAAGTCAGTCAATGCATCATCATCATCATCATCTTTTTTTAACCATACAAATGCCGTAGAACATATCATGCCGCAAACAAATCGTTAATTGTCAATGTATGAACAATTAGCAATAATCGGATATGAGATATTAATGTCTTTGTATCATTTACACGCGCCATATGGGATTTTTATGTATTAAACAGCGTATTATACACTTACCCAATACTTAATCGAATGCTTCGTTCAACTAGCAAAGCTGATATCGATCGAAATTATTCTGCGAACCTTTCACATTCTGAGCACTTGCCAATACCGTGGGAGTTCCAAATCTGTTAAAATAAAGAATTTCGCTACCTTGTTTATAAAAGCAATTTTACTTGTGGTATAATGTTTGAGAGGAAATGTTTGCAATAATAACTTTATCATGGGCGTGTGGACTATCAGTTACAACGAAACATTCGGAGACTTTGAGCATTGCTTCTTCGCTAGAACTGTGCATATCAATGAATTTGCCACTAGTATAAATGTGTATCAAATCTATTGTTATTTCTATTTATAGCCTGATTTGGAGTCACGTGATAACTGCACCTCTTTTATCAGTACTGGGAGAACACAAGTTTGTCGTACTGCAATGGACAACGACATGTACACAATGATCTCCCGAACACTGGATTAATCGTATCTGAATGATAGAAATTTGGAAAATATTTAACTTTCGTGAATTCGGAGATAAATTCTGTATACTTTTCCACCATGCGATGGGATGTTAGAAATTTTGTGATCTTGTGTGCTGGAATTTTCTACTTCTGTCACACATGCGACACAGCGGGATCTCAAGGTAAGGTCTTAGTCAAACTATATAAAAAGTCAGTAAAGTAATTTTAAGTGCAATACTTTTCATATATTTATGAAAATTAATTTTAAAATCAATTACTATAAATTAGAATTCAGAAAATAAAGGTTGAATTCATATTCATGTTGTTTATTTATGTAAACATGTACATTATTTTTCAATAAAATCATAATATGAAAATACCCCATGGGAGCCTTTTGAAAGTGATAAATCCCTATTTCTACCTGACCTGGGTGATTGCGGGGAGGGGTGCATTTATTCAACCTCTTTTTTTAATAAAAAATCTTTTCACAACAAACCGAATATGAAATGAGTGTCATATGCACTCGTATATTTTAGCTTTAAACATTCAGGGTTAATGATTGTCGTAATTTACAGGTGTACTTAAAATTCCACCTGTGAGATAGTTGGATTTGGTAGGGGCCTCGTGCTGCTTAACTGTAGTTTTAGGTACCCTCAAGGGAATTTTGCTTCGATAATGTTATCTAATACACTTTTCACATTGCTTATTTAAAACGAAAATTGCCTAACAGCTATAATACCGAAGTAGACTGTTTAACAGTAAATCCAATCGTCTACCGAGTAATAGTGGAGTACCGGTAAAACCACCAAAAATATACTTTTTAGATTAAGGTATAAACGGGTTTTATGTTTTATGTAAAGTCGAGCTCATGTGCGGTAAATAGATTGGTCTGTCGCACTTAACTACAAGTATTCTGATAGATAATAATTAATTTCCAATATGTTTAATTGTTTAATTATATGATTAGATGGTTTATTTAGGGAGTGTGTATTGATTACTGACGGCCGTATAGACGGGTTGTATTGGGAACGCAAGTACCCGGGTTAACCCTCAGGACAAATATGCGACGTAATTTCGCACCTGTACGAATTTTAACTGTGTCTGTCTGTGCATAGATGAATATCAAACGATAGCGGTCACGTAGGAAGGTCGGGTACCGCTATGGCAGGCATATACAGTCTGTTTCGCGATGTTTTTTCTTTCTTTTTTTTTTCCTTTTTTTTCTACATCATACGGGTACATTTACAAATCAACATTCGGCTTGGGGGGGGGGAGTTGCACATGGCTGCGCTAGAGCATGTAACCAGAGAGTGAACGGCCAGGTCAATTTCAGTTTGATGTTGTCAGTAACAAGGAATTATATTGACCACACGCGTTCGTTTTAACGAGTTGTATATAAACTTTATGATAAAGCTCATTATAACTTATTTTGAATTATTGTTTAAATCATGCCGACTCTAAATAAATATTATCTTGTTGGAGGCAAGTACAATAATAATAATAATAATAATAATAATAATAATAATAATAATAATAATAATAATAATAATAATAACAATAATAATAATAATAATAGTAATAATAATATCAGTGAAAGCTGCAACACGTTTAATTCAAGAGATTTTGTCTAATATAATTATATGAACGCCGTCTGGAGCAAAAAGGGAAGTAGGCGATAACAAGTTTTTTTTTTCTTGGTCTGCATCTTGGAATCTCTGGGCTGCACTTAAGCCAAATTCTGTCAGAATAGTTTTTATATCCAGCAATACTGAGGTGATGTCAAATTGATCTACGGTCTTTAATGTTCATAAAATCATAGGGTGCTCCTTCCCTCCAAGGCATATAAATCAGCCCCTTCCCCGTGATGATTTTGGTACATATCGTCCAATATCGATACAGATTTGGGGAAAGGGTTAATTTATCGGACCACCTCTTCCCTCCCTCCCTCCCTCCCTCCCTGTCTATATATATATATATATATATATATATATATATATATATATATATATATATATATATATATATATATATATATATATATATATATATGTGTGTGTGTGTGTGTGTGTGTGTGTGTGTGTGTGAAATATTCGCTCGAAATTATTCAGCAGATTTGTGGCTCATTTCGGTTTAGTGACTTTCATTTTGTTTCGCAACCACGGTGTATCTAGCAAGCACTATTCAGCAAACTGTAAAGAAGGCAGCAAACCATAACAGATTACCCCATGGAAAACTACTATTGGTAGCAATGGTGTAGCAGTGCACATACATACATACATACATACATACATACATACATACATACATACATACATACATACATACATACATACATACATACATACATACATACATACATACATACATACATACATACATGCATACATACATACATACATAGATACATACACACACACACACACACACACATATATATATATATATATATATATATATATATATATATATATATATATATATATATATATATATATATATGTGTGTGTGTGTGTGTGTGTGTGTGTGTCCGTTAGGGGCTAAAACTTAATTACCATCAAACAACTTTTTTTTTACTGAGAGGGGAGAGATTCAGGCATGCAGTATATACTCAGTTATAAGTCACGTCCATTTGCTGACTGTACACACTAAGATAATGGGCTATTAATTTTTCTTTCTTGGGAGTAATTAGTTGTTGTTGTTGTTGTTGAGCTTAACGCCATTTTTCAGCACACGATAGGCTATTCATGGCGGCCAGTATTAATGGTGGAGGAAGAAACCGGGAAATTACCGGAAAGAACCACCGACCTACGAGAAGCTACTGGCAAGCTTGCTCACATATCCACATTCGCCGAATCCTAGACTCGAACCCACGCAGACAGAGGTGAGATGGCAGTGATCCGTAACGGACAGCGCTTTGTTGTTGTTGTTGTTGTTGTTGTTGTTGGGCTTAACGCCATTTTTCAGCACACGATAGGCTATTCGTGGCGGCCAGTATTAATGGTGGAGGAAGAAACCGGGAAATCACCGGAAAGAACCACCGACCCACGAGAAGCTACCGGCAAGCTTTCTCACATATCTACATTAGCCGAATACATGACTCGAACCCATGCAGACAGAGGTGAGATGGCAGTGATCCGTAACGGACAGCGCTTTAGACCACTCGGCCACTCGGGGCCCCGACAGCGCTTTAGACCACTCGGCCACTCGGGGCCCCGGAGTAATTAGTACCACAAACAATATAGATCCAGATTTTCTGGTTCAATGTGAGATAACGGATCAGGTTGTTTTTTTTTGGGTTTTTTTTGCAGTTACACTTGATTTATACTTAAGCATATGTGGCGCATATTTCTATCGAAGAAGAAATAATATTAATAAGGACCCTGTTTGATGAAGTAAACAAGCACAAGAGTAATCACGTTTGTCCGTCCGTCTGTCTGCCTATATGACTGTCATTACTTTTGTTTCAGGGATATAACTTCAATGCGAATTTACAGATTTTTAAGAAAATAGATTTAGTATGCAGCATAGAATGACTTGACCAAAGTTTTTTTTATTTCAGCCAAATTTGTAAGCAGCTTTTTATTAATGTTTTCAATATTGCCATTTTAGAGTAACGATACCTGATTGTCCTTTCATCTGACCAATTTTTCTCATTATTATGTCACTGCGGCATGATGGATTTCGTGCAAGACCTCAGTGGAACATTAAGGAGATTAATTGCGCATCGTATATGCTTATAATAGGGGTCGCACAGGCTGTCTACTTATGATTACGTATCACCCGTGACCACACATACTAATAGTAACCATTCAACCGATTTTATAAACCACCAGGTTTTAATAAAAGAAAAACAAATTATTCCCATGTTTATAGTACCGCTGCTTTTAGTTCTAGAAATAGGGGCTATATTTTCTTTTTTATAATCTGAATCTGAATATACGTAGTGCAGGGCCAGTTACGACCGAAATGCATACATATACACCGGAAAAGAGAGAGAGAGAGAGAGAGAGAGAGAGAGAGAGAGAGAGAGAGAGAGAGAGAGAGAGAGAGAGAGTATTTGTTCTTTTTGAAGTTCTCCACGGATTATGCGCACTGTAACTTAAATGATTTCATTCCACAATTATTTTTACGAAGGTTACGAAGGAAGACTATCTGAAATGTTTTCTTCTACACTGGTCAACTACAAGATATATGATATTATTTGATACTTTTTTTACACTTTTATTCTTTTAAAATTTGAAAATGTTTTGGCTTGATCAAAGAGGACACGAACGTCACGATTGCTTGAATCAAAAGTTATTTTGTTATGGTAGTTAACCATTATAAGCTGTGTAATTGGTTATTTTATTATGGTTGGATACTGTGATGTAATACATACAGTTAATACGTTTGTAATATGAAGAGGCCATAGTGTAGTACGGAATAAACATTCTTTGGCAGGAATTTTAAAAAAAATGTACTAGCTATTGTGGATGGTGGTTAGAATGGGGATGGAGCACGGGGGCTCGTTTCGCTGCTTACAGTGTAACTGTCATTTATACATAAAAGGTATTATTTTTTATTCTATGCATGAATGACATTTACATTGTAAGAAACGATAGGAGCCCTGGCGGGATTGATGGGGGTGGGTGGGATCGGAAATATGATGAAAATTTTCTTTATATCTTCAATCAGAGAAAAGTATTTTTTTTAATTAAGAAAAAACTGGAAAGGAACATAAAACTCAAAGCCCCTTTCGTGTGCCCCCCCTTCACCGCCAATTAAGTGTTTAAAGGCATGTTGCAGATATCAGTTTAGTTGATGTCGCTTGTAAAATTGACAACGTATTTAAGTTACCTAACGTGGTGTTTACATTAAGCAAGTGGTAAACAAAATGTGTATATAGTATTCAGTGTCTTTCAAAATTGATAAGGTATATACATTTAGTTAAGTGTAATTTTTTTTAAAAAAAACAAATAGTATTTACAATACTATAAAACTGATAAGTTATTTATGTTAATCTAAGGGATAGATATAGGTCTATTTAAGTTATATACATGGTCTCACTGTAAACATGGAACGTGTACCTACAGAGAGCCATACAAATCCAGTTGTGGTTTTATGACAGCCAAGTCCACCTTAAATTTCCTTAGCTACACCAAGGTCAGAGGTTTTTTTATATATACATTTACCTGGATAATACCTGGTCCAGTATGAAGCCCTTCCCCATGTCTTTTTATGTATTGCAAATGCTTTTAAAGGTGAAAATTCAATATACTAAAGGATACATCTATAGCATAGAATGCTTTTCAAATCAATTTAAAACATGATGAACTGAGAGTGAAACTTTTCTGGAAATACAGTACTTCTTGTCAGGTTGATAAAGTGAATGCATTACCGAGTGGTACTTGAAATGGCATTCAAATGATACTTTTATTTCCCATGTTCTTGACTTAGCATTAAAGTTAGCATTGTTTCTTTGAAAGACCAAGGATAAAGTTAAAAATGTATTAAAAATTGTCTCATTGGAGTTAAATAATATGTCTGTCTCTGTCTGTTTGTCAGCAACCACACATAAGGACATTCATTTATCTATTTATATCATCACCCATGTATACTGTTATTTTTCATAAATTTACTGGAAATAGCATTTTGTTTTTCTTCATTACCAATAAATACAATTTTTCCTGAGGAGTAAATTTATTATTATTTAAATTCTTCCATCTCTCTCTCATCAAAGTCTGTCAATCATGTGCCCTCGCTATAATGTTGCCCATAGATACCATACATACTTACTAATGAGGTTGTGTTATAATGCTATAAATTTTATATAGAATTTAGCACTGTTTGTTTTATTGGTTTTTTAGCAGCATCTTTAACATGCCGTTTACTATATGACACCAAGTAAATGAGAGCTAAGTGTCTTACAGCCAACCTGGGCTTGCCTTCGTGGGTATCAAGCTTGCAACTCTTGTACATGTATTATGTGTTTGATGATCATCCGAGTGACCTACCACTGTGTCTGAATTGGGATCCATACAGTCACTACATAATGAACTGGGATCCATACAGTCACTACATAATGAACTGGGATCCATACAGTCACTACATAATGAACTGGGATCCATACAGTCACTACATAATGAACTGGGATCCATACAGTCACTACATAATGAAATGGCATCCATACAGTATATCACTACATAATGAACTGGGATCCATACAGTCACTACATAATGAACTGGGATCCATACAGTCGCTACATAATGAACTGGGATCCATACAGTCACTACATAATGAAATGGCATCCACACAGTCACTACATAATGAAATGGCATCCATACAGTATATCACTACATAATAAGATGGCATCCATACAGTTTGTCACTACATAATGATATGGGATCCATACAGATTATCACTATGTAATGATATGGGATCTATACAGTATCATTACATAATGAGATGGGATCCAACAGTATGTTACTAAATAATGAGATGGGATCCAAACATTATATCACTACATAATGAGATGTGATCCATACAGTATATTACTATATAATGAGATGTGATTTATACAATGTCATTGCATGATGAGATAAAGATCCTTAACAAGGTCACCACATAATAAGATGGGATTTATATGGTAAGTCAGTACTTAATGAGATTTGATCCATACAATATGTCACTACATAATAATATGGGATCCATACAGTCTATCACTACATAATGATGCGAGATCCACAAAATATGTTACTAGATAATGAGATGGGATCCATACAGTATGTCACTACATAATGATGTGAGATCCACACAATATGTTAATAGATAATGAGATGGGATCCATACAGTCACTACATAATGAACTGGGATCCATACAGTCACTACATAATGAACTGGGATCCATACAGTCACTACATAATGAACTGGGATCCATACAGTCACTACATAATGAACTGGGATCCATACAGTCACTACATAATGAAATGGCATCCACACAGTCACTACATAATGAAATGGCATCCATACAGTATATCACTACATAATGAACTGGGATCCATACAGTCACTACATAATGAACTGGGATCCATACAGTCGCTACATAATGAACTGGGATCCATACAGTCACTACATAATGAAATGGCATCCACACAGTCACTACATAATGAAATGGCATCCATACAGTATATCACTACATAATGATGCAAGATCCACAAAATATGTTACTAGATAATGAGATGGGATCCATACAGTATGTCACTACATAATGATGTGAGATCCACACAATATGTTAATAGATAATGAGATGGGATCCATACAGTATGTCACTACATAATGACTCATCCATTGATATCCACTGAACTGATGTCTCTTGAACTTCACCTAATGGACTTGTCCATGGCTCTCAACATTGCTGATTTGTTTATTGATCTCTTTGTTGACATGTCTTTTGATCTTCATCTCAGACTTATCCATTGAAATCCACCTCACTTATGTCTCTGAACCTCCACAAAATTGATATGTTAATTGCTCTCCATCTATTTCACATTTCTTTTGATATCCACCTTTCTGACAAGTTTCTTAACATCTATACAGTATCATTACATAATGAGATGGGATCCAACAGTATGTTACTAAATAATGAGATGGGATCCAAACATTATATCACTACATAATGAGATGTGATCCATACAGTATATTACTATATAATGAGATGTGATTTATACAATGTCATTGCATGATGAGATAAAGATCCTTAACAAGGTCACCACATAATAAGATGGGATTTATTTCACATTTCTTTTGATATCCACCTTTCTGACAAGTTTCTTAACATCAGCATCATTGACATTTCCATTGATCTCCTCCTGATTAAAAATTTCCATTGATATCCATTTTACAGACATGTCTCTTGACCTCCACATCCTTGATATATCCATTTTTATCCACCTAATCCACATTTCCATTGTTATCCACCTCATTCACATTTTGTTTGATATCCACCTCATTGACATGTTTCTTAACCTCCATATCTTTGACATGTGCTCTAATCTCCACCTCTTGTAATAGATTTATGCTTAACCTCGATCACCATAGAAACATATAGAAAAGTATATATATAAGCATAATTATTTTACAAGGGTGAAGATAAGGTTATTTTGACATGTCCTGTGACATTAAGATGTGAACATCAGACATAAATGCTAATTTTAATTTTCATTGAAGTTGCAAACTCCTTTAATGCATGAGTTGTTCACACTGTCCGGTTCCTACCTGCCTGCCATAATAAAAACAATGTTCCTATTCACACAAAGATGTATGCAAATCAGATATTACCTGTACTGTATACAAAAAGCATGTACTAAATGTACTGTTTACAAAAATCACATTAACTGTACTGTATACAAAAATCAGTCAAAATTGTGCAGTTCATGTACAGAAAGTGAAGTTTGGTGCATTGACTAAGTCGTTTAAAAAGCACTTGCTCTCTGAACATCAATGTTAACCAGTTTTCATAACAATAACAAGAAAAGCAGGATTAAACATGGCTGATTAAACATGGCTGATGGGTACTAGTTTCATAACACACACATGGTATTTTTCTAATGGTGTACATAGTGGTCATGAGGAATTGACTGGTTTGTTTTATCTACTGTAGTAATATAGATTTATTTGTACATTATATATAGATTTATTTTGTTTTTAGTATTTGGTATATGGTATATAATTGTGACTTTTTATATGTTATCTTCTTGTACTTCATGTTTACATTTATTTGATAGGGTATATCTTCCTGATTTTTTTGTGCAGTTCATTTTTAGATATTTTTTTTACTTTACCTTAAGTTTTGATTTTTAGCCACTAATGTACTGAAGTGCTATAAATGCTACATACATACATACATACATACATACATACATACATACATACATACATACATACATACATACATACATACATACATACATACATACATACATACATACATACATACATACATACATACATACATACATCCATACATACATACATACATACATACATACATACATACATACATACATACATACACACACACACATACATACATCCATCCATCCATCCATCCATCCATCCATCCATCCATCCATCCATCCATCCATCCATCCATCCATCCATCCATCCATCCATCCATCCATCCATCCATCCATCCATCCATCCATCCATCCATCCATCCATCCATACATACATATTAATGGAGGAAATGACATTTGTTAGGGTCATATTATTAAAAAAAAATAAGACTGACTTCTTTATGTGGAAAATAGAACTGGAAACTTTTTGTAGCATGTGGAGTTCTAAATCTTAATACAGAATCCATCTGTACATTATTTTTAATTTCTGGATAGACTAATGCAGTCTAGATGCAAAACAAATTTGAATTTTTTATTTATTTGCTGATTTATTTATTTCTGTATTATTTTCCTATGCTCAAGTGCTATTTGTTTAAATACAATGTACAAACTATATTTTGTGCTGTATTCCTTATGTTAGTGACCCAGGGGCTACAAAAATTTTCAGTCCAAGATAGTAGCAGAACTGATGAATTGAAAATGGTGGCCAACTCATCCTTTGTCATTTTTCTATTGTTTTCCTCTCAGAATACATGTCTGAAAGTTGCAGAAAAACTGTATGAAAATCTTAGAAATTTGTTATTACAGTTTGACTGCTGTCCAGAGGCTACTAAATTTCCTGTTTGATAATATCAGTAATTTGACGGCTACTAAAATTTCTGTAGTTGCCCAAAGGGCAATTGAAGGTTCAATTGGACTATAGAAATTTCTCAGTCTAAAAGCACTCAAGGATGCAATGAAATCTGTTAAATTCTAGGCCTGCTTCTTCTTTTTTTATCTTTCTCTCTCATAATAAAAGTCAGGAGCTTGTATTATTCGATCTAAAAGTGCATGATTTACATTGAATTTGTAAATATTGCACAGAAATATCATCCAAATGTGCAAAACCACACATCATATTTGCTGTCATTACTTTTATTTTTTGTTAAATTGCATTGTCCCATATTTTGAAAATTTTGAAAAGACTCATAAAACATTATCTTGGATTTAATTTGTATCAGACTGAATTAATCTATTTTAAATCAATGATTATATCATTTGGGGGATAGGTTCATAATTCAGTTTTAAATAATATTACATTAGCTTTTGTAATGAAATGGTCGAACATTAAGTTCTTTATGGCAGGTTTCTAAATTAATGGTGAATTTACTTCTTTTGAATTTTCAGTTCTATAGCAGTCATTAAAAACAGCTTGACCAATCTATCATTAAAATCTGCTAGTCGGTGTATCCTAATATTCCCTCCAATTATCAGTCCTACCCAATGATGTACTTGCTGTTTGTACAATTACCACAATGGCCAAGCTGCATGGATGTTTCCTGTTATTCCTGACTTGCATTTCTGTCCCTTTCTTTGCTAATTTAGCTCACTTCTTACACAAGCCATCAGCTTCCTCTTTGGTAATTATGTGATTGGTAAGAAATATGATAAAAACCATTCACTGTTGGGTTGCTGTCAGCAAAACAATATTCTAGATTCAATTATATTATTAGTAATTGATAAAATAAAAAAAAAATGTATTTAATTATCAGACTTGCACATTAAAATATGATCAGGAGAAATGTGCTTTTTAGATAGTCAAAAGCCCCCTTCCTCCATTTTAATGATACTTGCTTTAGCTTACTGTATAGATTGATAATATTTATCTTTGCATTATTTGCTTGCAGTACATATTTTGCAGCATGCAGATGGCTGATATACCAGTATGCTAAAGTGATATATTTTTTTAAAAGTTTGGCATGTGTGTGAGAGAGTTATGTATATGTAATTTTATATTTGTTAGTTTCTTTTCCTCCATAATTATGTGTTCTATATAATTGTATCATGAAAATGATCTTGTCTAAAATTAGGTCATTCTCTACCTGAGCAGTAGCTTTTATTTTGGTAAACCAATAATTCATAGCTAATATTTTTTATAAGATTGTGGGTTAAATGTAAGGATTATTATTTTGTTCTGAGTAGAGGATATTACGTTACCATGTTCCATATTATAATTTTGGTAACAAATTTTATCTTTTGAAAATGCCAGAGTTTTCTGGAATGGAAAATTCTACTAAAAAGGCATGGTATTCTTAGAAAAATGTTAATTGTGACCTAGGTCAGGTGGAGAAGTGTCTTGAGAAATTACTTATTGTTTATTATCTTTAAGCAAAATCAACCTTATTCTTGTGTTCTGCTTTTGATTTTGGTGAAATTATTTATTCAAATTATTATTCACTGGAAGACAAAGTGCTCATAAATAACATTCTAGGACAGATATATTTATTTGCAATTATAGTGAATTCTGACAGCAATAATTTTTTTGGATGATATTATTTTGATTAATTTAAAGACTGTTAGTACATAATCACACTTAAGGTTACCAGTACATTAATACATTCTAGACTACAAGCACATCAGTGCCTTTAGCATCAGATCTTGTTTCGAACACCACTTCAATTTAATTAGAACTTTATTCATTAGGCCTGGTGATATAACTTTTTGGACTGTTTGGAATTTAGTTTGCAGTACAGCAAGTTCATTTTAAGTTTCTCACTTTGTATTCTAGGAAATGAATAATGTGTTGAATTGACTGTTCTAATGGTCAGGTGGTTGTTGTTGTCGTTGTGGGGCTTAATGCCATTTTTCAGCACACGACAGGCTATACATGGTGGCCAGTATTAATGGTGGAGGAAGAAACCTGGAAATCCTCGGAAAGAACCACCGACCCACAAGAAGCTACTGGCAAGCTTTCTCACATATCCACATGGTCAGGTGGTTAGAGTGTCTGCCTTGGATAGTGGATGTTACAGGTTCATAGTCCAGCTAAGTGATGCCAAAGACTTGTAACAAAAAAAATATTCTATCAGCTGCCGGGGGAGTGGCTGAGTGGTCTAAAGCACTGTCCCCTGTCCATTAAGGATAACTGCCATCTCACCTCTGTCTGCATGGGTTTGAGTCTAAGATTCATTGAATTTGGATATGTGAGAAAGCTTGCCTGTAGCTTCTCATGGGTCAATGGTTATTTCCCATGATTTCCAGTTTCTTCCTCAACCATTAATACTGGCCGCCATGAAGAGCCTATTGTGTGCTGTGTGCTGAAAAATTGTGTTAAGCCCAACAACAACAACGAACAGCTGTCTCTCTTAGCACTCAGCATCAAGAGTTTAAAGTTAGGACTGGTCTGTCAGGTGTCAGGATAATGTGGCTGGGTGGGACATCATGCTATATGTCTGTGACATGATGCCCCAGTGCTAGACATCACTATAAACTGCCCGACTGAATACATCATAGCAATGTGACTGAAAAATTAGATTACACAAATTGTACTAACAGCTGCCTATCTTGGCACTCAGCATTAATAGGTCAGTGTTAGGACTGGTTGGCCTGGTGTCAGATTAATGTGACTGGGTAGGACATCAGGCTACATGTCTGATGCATGATGCCGAGTGTTAAACATCTCTATCAACTACTTTGGCACTGGCACTGTAGATATGTAGTGTACTGTAGATATATGACTAAAAATCTATCATATCCAAATGCACACACACACACACACACACACACACACACACACACACAAATATTTGTTGAATTTTACATTAAGTTGTTGGATTTTGCTCTTTAATTTCACTTGGTTTAAGACCAGAAAGTCATATTAGAGAGCCAAACAATTATGCAAAAAAAATTTATTTGATGATGAGTTAATTAGGATATGCATATAAATGTTTGCAAAGAAAATATTAGTCATTCTAAACACAAAGAATTCAGGGGAAAGAATCAATAAGGCAATTTTATTTATTTTTTTAATTTTGCTGTGAATTATTCTTACTTTTGAGAACACCCAAAAATAATTATGAACTTTGAAACATTGTTATTTTTCTTTCTTTTTATTCAAACAAAGACTGATAGTTATGGAAAGAGTGACAGCTGTTTGACCCTAAATTGGCCACATTTAAACAGCGTGGATTAATTAAATTTTTAACAACTGGTTAGAAACAACTAATTTTCTTTCACTTTACTTGGCTTAGGTGTGGTGAATTTATTCCCAATTATTATAAAAAATAGCACTCAAAGGAACTGCTGAATTGTAATTACATTTATCCAGGCAATTGTTTACATAAAGTGATTATATTCCAGATAAACTTAGCCCTGGACAAAATAAAACTTAGAAATGTCAAGTTGAAAGGTTCACCAAATTAGCAAACATTTTAAACTAATGTCTCTCAAGCTGAAAAATAAATATTCAAATCACTAATTTGTCAAACCTTTAAGTGAAAGAAGCCAAGAATAGCATTCTCCATTATTTGAGGTCATTTTTCACCTAGCTCTTTGTAATATTTGAAAGTTGAAACAGGATTTTATAAATTTGAAAGAACAAACCCAGGTACAGTAAAAATCATTCAAAGAAAATTTAGGTATATTACAAAAATGTGAAAGCTGTTTTGTCACTGACAATTTATATTAATCAAAGTCCAGACTTTAGTGCTATGAGCATACACACACACACACATACACACACACACACACACACACACACACACTATTTAGAAAATGGGTGGTTAAGATTTTGTAATACTTAGATGAGTCTTTTTTTCTTTTTGGAGAAAAATATAATATTTGGCACCAAATATTGAAAGCTCTAAACTTCTTTTAAAAAAATCTATCATTGTATGTACACACAGATTGTGTTCTTGCTGACACATTTAAAAAACATTGTTTTACAATTTATTATTTTATAATGGCCTGGGCCAAAAATTTCAATATTACTTGCATAGCAAACAGTTGCATGTTTGGGTTCTGCTGTTGTTTGAGTTGTCTTAATGATTCCAATAATACAGATCACTCACGAATCTCAACTTGAGTTTGAGTCTTGGCTTGGTCAATATGGGTATGTGTGGTAACTTGCCATTAGCTCATGGGTTGGTGGTTCATCATGGGGTCCTTCGGGTTATTGATCTACTAAATATACTGGTAGCCATGTTTGCTCTATTGTGTGCTGACAAACGGCATCAGATCTCACAAAACCAAAAACCAAATTTCATCAAAAGATATTCTAATCAAGATCCATTCATGCACTCATGGGCATTTTCAAGCCAGACCTTTCATGTACCAATGAACATTTTCAAGCCAGGCATTTCACATTTCATGTACCCATGGGCATTTTCAAGCCAAACCTTTCATGTACCCAATGACATTTTCAAGTCAGACCTTTCATGTACCCATGGGCACTTTCAGACCAGACATTTCATGTACCCATGGGCATTTTCAAGCCAGATCTTTCATGTACCCATGGGCATTTTTAAGCCAGACATTTCATGTACCCATGGGTATTTTGTGTCTAGGTCATTGTTTTGGATTAGTTCTTATAATTTAAGATGATGACCCTGCTTTGTATGCTAGGGTGGACCCCCATACATACAGGTATCAGTATATTACATTGAGGACCAATATCAACACTGTACCATTTTGAAACAGCATAACTACAAATAGGTCCCAAAAATGATTAATTTGCAAATTGAATTTCATAAAGAATCCACATTAAAAAGTAATGATTTTGGCAACTCTTAAGTCAGAAAAATAAAAAGTTTTTAATTGACATTAACATTGACTTGAACTGTTGGATGTACTCTTAGTGGTGATATGATCTTAACTAGACATGGGTCATTGATCTGTTTTTGTTACACAATGATGTTGCTGGAATATGTAGTTATATCAGAAAGTTTTTGATAATCTTGCATATCGTCAGATTTTTCCCAGGTAAATTGTGTGAAAATGATTGCCTTTATGGACACTTAGTCACTCACTCAAGCAAAGTATGTTAAATCTATCAAGTGGACACTTTGTGCTGTAACACCTGTTGAGTTATTCCTGCCCAAGGTGACCTTACATTAGCATTCTACACAATGACACATTGTAATTATTACCTGTTACAAATGTTGTAAATTACACCCTGTGTTGTAGGGGTAACTGTTTCACACTTGCCTGTATAATACTTCTTACAGAAACCAACATTAAATATTTTTAAGAGAGGAGACCAATGGTCTTTTTTTAAATAAAAGGGCAATTTCTGCTAGATTTGAAAAGAAAAAAAAACTAATTATATCCATCATATAATTTTAATTAGAAAATTATCTTAAGATAAAAGAAATATGTCCAGGTTGATAGGACCCCCATAACCTGGGTGGGTGGGGGTAACCCCTACCCACACTTGTACCCCTAAAATTAACGGTTGGTTTCATACTTTTCCATGAGACAGTGTATGTAACAGCAGCATCTTTGGGAGAGCTTACCGTGGGTTTGGGGATTAACGTCGAATTTGGCAAGCAGCCACATTATCAAATTTTGCAAACTTTAAAACTGAGCTGAATTAAAATTTTGCAAGGAGAGTGTCTGCCTTGGATGCAGGAGGTTGTGGGTTTGAACTCCAGCCAAGTCCTACCATAGCCTTCTAACAATAGTGCTAATACCTGCTTGGCATTAAGAGATTAGCCTTAAGTAAGATGGATAATAATGGCCTGTTGTCTGGATAATGTGACGTACCACATGTCTGCAGCTTGATTCCCCATTGCTAGACAACAATGTAAACTGCCACATTGCAGACATCATACCAATATGACTGAAAAATTGTTAAAGCTTAGACAAAATAACAAAAATCAGTTGAAAGTGACAAAAATTTGGTATCTATTGCTGTGTTCATTTGATTTGGTGTTTAATCACACAAAACAACAAATAGGTCATTCAATGCCTAATGAGGAAACTAAAGTTAAGGTCTTTTGACTAACAAAGCGCAGTAGTAGCCAAAATTGGTGATTTTATGATTTTGAACCTGCAACCTTTTTTCTTGAATCCAAAACATTTTACATGAAATTGCTTCTTGCACATGCAGGAAAATAGATGAGACCTATTCAACATCCAGAGCCATGCATTTGTTGAAGGCGTAATTTCTGCAATAGGTACAATTTCTGAGTATGAATGTGGTGAAACATTTAATTAGGGAACCATTCACATTCCTCATGTAATCAAGGGTATATTATATAATACCTTTCAGGCAAGGCAAATTTTAATTTTAAATTTTCAATCTGTTCAAAAGTTGGAATCTGTAAATATTACCTGTAGGATATTTATTGTGAATATTTACATATAATGTAGAGAATATGGACTGACCTTCAACCTTAATATCAAGCATTCAGAAATTTATTAATTAGTCATAATTATTTCCCTTGTAACCTTTACAAGTTTCAGAATTGTCCAGTAACCTTCAAAGAAAAATGTTTGCATGAATGAATGTAAAAAGATTCTTTTGGTGTATAATGTATCACAGTAACCTGGTTTTAGCAATTCAGAGGGCAATATCCAATTTATCATCTCCTATTCATTCATTCTTTCATTTATTCAGTCATTCATTCATTTATTCACTTACTTATTCATCTGATGATTGGTGGATTATGTGATTTGAGTGTGACCATTTAGATATTTTGGTTTTTAGTGTAGCTTTTAATAATATTTCAGTCATATTGCTATGATGTCTGCAGTGTGGCAGTTTGTAGAATTGTTTGTCACTGTGGTATCATGTCCCAGACATATAGCATTGTTTCCCACCCAGCCATATTATCCAGACATCAGGCTGACCATTCCTAACACTATTCACAATGCTGAGTGTCTATCGAGGCAGGTGCTCGTACCATTTTTATAAGTTTTTTGTTATGACGTGGCTGGGATTCAAACCTGTGATCTCTGGGCATCTGAGGCTGATGCTTTAACCACTAGGCCACCAGATCTTGGTGGATCGAATGTTGGATTTCTTTACAAAAATTGTTTTTTAGGATGATTGCTTCAGTTAATGATGGAAATTGGGTTACGTTGTCTTACCTCACTGGGTTTGAAGAAAATCTATGAGGTTAGACATGTTTGCATACTGGATCAACTGTTATATGATATAATGAGAGACCTTACTGTGGTATCCCTGTATACACATAGTGTATAGTTTTTTGTCACTTCTAATACATACTCCATGATATTGTCAAGGGAATGGTGTCTCTCAGGACAGGCATCTATAGTACACACATGGTCTATACATCACCATTCACTATAACATGTAAGCTGATGTAAGGTAATACAAGAATGGTGTCTGTAATACAAGAATGGTGTCGGTTAGGACATATATCACTATATCAAGGCTTAAAATCAGGGTCTTTTTTTCCCTAACCTGCAGAATCAATAAAAATAAAAATTTTACTAGTCCTGCAAAAATTTCACTGATCTTGTTGAAATGAAACAGAAGTCAGTTCAGTTTTTAATTCAACATTTTTTTCATGAACTTCTAAACAATAACAGCTGTATTTAACCAACAAGATTTACTGTGAATAAAGTATCTCTGATCACTTTTGTATTCCTCTCAATACATGGTGCAAAAAGTAAACAGCATCACAGTCTGTCATGGGTCATACCATTTGTGTTTTCTTTTGCAACATTTCTGGTACTTTGTCTTTTGATCATAATTGTGATTGTGCTCTGTCATCATCATCTCATTTCTGCCATTTTGATGGCATTATAGGTCCTTGTAAATACTTGCATATTTACAGTTGTCACCACACATTGAATGTTTGTCAGCAATCATATAAATATTAAAACACATTGTTTGGTATAATTTTTTATTATTTGTCCAGTCAGCCAATGCATCATTTTTTCGATTAATCAGTTCTAGTCTGATATATTTTTTTAACATCAGTAATAAAGTCATATAAAGTCATTATATGGTGGGAATACACCATGCTAATTCTGTGTGAGTAAAGACTAGCTGCTTTGACAATAAGAGTAATTTACTTGAAGAGCGGTTTAATACCTGCCTCTTCTGCTGCATGCTCAATCTATAATAGATACATTCCTGAAGTTATGGTGTATAGTAAAATTGTCATAAAGAAAAGTAACTTTCCCATAGGATAACTGTAAATTAAGGAAATTATACCCATTAGATTTTATTTAATGATTATTTTATGCATAAATTTAAACAAGTTAATACATATAAAATATGTGCGTGAGCTGTGAGTCACAGCACAAGGCACCAGTGATGGCAAAAATATGAACACAGTGGCTAAAATGTAATGTTTTTAATTCATTATAAATGGAGTTAAAATGAAAGTATGTGATTTAATTATGTGATTCAAATTTTCGTATAGCATGCATCCATTGTAAACAGATCGATTAACCATGAAAGAAAATAATAAGTTGTTGCCACTTTTTGACTGCTATGATAGTGAATGGTGGTAATTTTCACTGCTCCAATAGATTTATGGCTGGGTGTTAGTGATCAGTTAGCAAAATCACCAACTAATTAGTGTTCATTCTGAATCATTAGTATAGTGTAAAATGCATAGTATATACAGATATCCTTCACTATAACAGGCACCAAAATATAAAACAAGAATAGTAATGGATTATTTTATGCTGGCTAAATTACAATAAAATTGATGTTACATAAGGGGACCAGGATACAGGAGTCTGACAGCTTAGTTGAAATGCTGATTTTAAAGCTGCAGGTTCAAATTCTGATCAGCTTTGGACATTGTGATTCCCTTGGAAGAATGACTTAGTCCCATTGTCTTGGCTGTAAATAAACTGCTCCTGTTTCAGTGTTGTCAAATGCCAAACTTAGGCAAACCAAACCTTGGTCATGGTACATGGTACGGTTGGCTCCCAAGCAGTTTGCTTTAGTGTGAGAACCCTGTAGTACATCTGTCAATGTGTCAATGTCACCGGAGTGAATCCATTGCCTTTAATCGTACAAATGACCAATGTTGCTTTGTTTGTTTATGAGTAATAACTTAAAAGCCAAATCTCCTATCTGTGCACTCAACTGTTCTCTGGAGCCATCAATCTGGTATACCATATACACTCCCTTATAAGTTGACTCACTGCAATCTAGAAAGATCTTGACCTGCAGTAAAGTAATATGCATACAGGTCAGTGTCTGTGTTGTTTGTTCTACTGGCAAACTGCATAGACTCAGATCTGCTGGTGCAGTATGTGACAGAAGATCTGGGTTTGTGCAGTGTGCAGCTGGATTCATCTTATAAAGGAGTACACATGGTATGCTGGCCTTGCCTTTAAATAGGTATGCAGTTCACCAATTAGTCATGCTTATACATGTAGGTTATCTGTAATTAGCCATACACATTCATACACAGGTAAATACATAATGATGAATGTGACAGTCTGCTACTCTATGGTAGTACAATATTTTTGCAGATATGACTTATGTGTGAACTGATGACAAAATATCATTTTGTGGCAGCATAATTTCTTCAATATCTATCTATCTATCTATCTATCTATCTATCTATCTATCTATCTATCTATCTATCTATCTATCTATCTATCTATCTATCTATGTATCTATCTATGTATCTATCTATCTATCTATCTATCTATCTATCTATCTATCTATCTATCTATCTATCTATCTATCTATCTGTCTGTCTGTCTGTCTGTCTGTCTGTCTATCTATCTATCTATCTATCTATCTATCTATCTATCTATCTGTCTGTCTGTCTGTCTGTCTGTCTGTCTGTCTGTCTGTCTGTCTATCTATCTATCTATCTATCTATCTATCTATCTATCTATCTATCTATCTATCTGTCTGTCTGTCTGTCTGTCTGTCCATCCAGACATTCATCCATCCATCCATCAATTTTTTGACTTCATTTATCTTTTTGACTGACTTTAATATTTCTATCTTACTTTATTGTTTTTTTTCTCTGCATGCAAATGTTTAGTAGCCAAGTGTATATAATAATCTCTCTTTCTATCTGTTATTTATAATTTATATATTTGGTCATAGAGCATTTCTCTCTCTCTTTCTCTCTCTCTCTCTCTCTCTCTCTCTCTCTCTCTCTCTCTCACACACACACACACACACACACAATCACACAGACACACACACACACAGTGGTCAAGTGGTTAAAGCATCTGATGCAGGGAGGTCACAGCTTCAAATACTTGCAGTCTTACCAAAGATGTATAAAAATGATGCTAACAGCTGCCTCACAACTAAGAGGTTAGTGTTAGGACTGGTTGGACGAGTCAGGATAATGTGACTGGGTGGGACATGATGCTACATGTCTCCAGTATAATGCCCCAGTGCTAGACATTATTATAAATTGCCACACTGCAGATATTGTAGCAGTCTGACAGAAAAAATGTTAAACTGCATTAAAAATCAATCACACACATGCACACACACACACACACACACATACACACACACACTACTCCCCACCTTCATTCTCTTTAAGAAATAATCTTATGGTTTCTTAAAAATAAAAATAAAAATCAATCACACACATGCACACACACACACACACTACTCCCCACCTTCATTCTCTTTAAGAAATAATCTTATGGTTTCAGAGAGACAGTCAATCACTGTTATTGTTAAAATCTCCTGTGCATTGTAAACTATTTTTGGACAAACCAGTTAATAGACTACAGTTAGTGGTTTGAAAATTATTATTTTGCTCCCATTTGTCCCATTTATTTTATTAGCCCTACAGTTGGTGGTTTGAAAATTATTATTTTGCTCCCATTTTCCTCATCAACTACAAGACTAGTATGCTTTAATTCTTAGGATGTATAAGGCTATACAACAGCCACAAAATAAAATTAAAGATTCATGTTATCTATCTGTTTTAGGAGTCTTTTTCTAGTCTACTCTACTGCAACAGGTAACTGTTAGTTATTTTTTTCCCTAAACATAAAATATTTTTATGTCTCAAAGATGACATATTTATCTCAATTAGAACATTTATTATGTTCCCATGTGATTTGTAGATTTTTGTTTTTGCAGTGATACATCATCATTATTTTATCATTCATTTTGTTTGTGTTTTTTTTTTTTGGGGGGGGTCTAAAGCATGTCCAATTTATAATGCCATTAAAAAAAGAATAATTTGTACTTCCCAAGGACATAACAAGGCACCTGACTTGTGTTGGCCTAGGAGTTTTGAACCTTCAACTGCAACATTTGGAGCATGGGATGAAAAAAAAAGTGTGTTGTGCATACACTGTATTGAGACAAAGATAAATCTGGATGAAGGAAATTTAATAAGTTTACCCAGAGACATAAAACATGGCTAACTGTGTTTAACCACCAGGTAAATGAGGCACAGTGGCTGTTGTTATAGATAACCCATGACACTTATATTGCACTTGAAAAATTTACTATACATATATACTGATAGCACCATATTACAGGTAACAGTACACAGTTATTATATTGGAGTTCAATTTGTCCTGAACATAAGTTCAGTATCACTGTAGAGAGCTAATACCTAAATGTTACTTATTTTTTCAGACATAAAGTGTTGAATTTTTTGGTACCAGACTTATAATGGCCATTACCTGGTCATTGTAGGCACATAGCATTGGGAATAGGCTGTCAAATTATGGTCTATTCTGTAACAGAGTATTAAAGTGGAAAATTCTCCCAACCATTAAAAAAAAAAGAAAATTTTCTGAATATGGGAGAGATTTCAGAATGAATTAAATTCTTGAGAACCTGTTGTGAATCCAGCATGTCCAAGAATTGATATGGTCCTAAGATGAGGGATAAGATGTTCTTATTGGGAAATGTATTAGAACCTGTCTTGAAAGACCACTCCTCCTATCAAAACATATGGTCCCTCAAGGCAGGTGGTCTCTCATAACAGGTCATAACACTATAGTCATTAAATCTCTCAAGACAGGTAATCTCACATAAGCAATGGTCTTTCAAGATAGGTTTTACTGTGTACTCATTTTGTATAAAGTTTAAGAAAAATTTATAAATGGTCTGTGAAAATAATGAATTTAATTGAATAAAGTTCTACCAAATATGGTGATATATAATTGTAATTTATATATTTAATTATTAATTAATAATATGGTACTAATAAATTTGTCATCACACTTTAGTTCCCCATTAAATTTGGGTGAATAAACTATTTTGCTATAATCCATATGTTAAACTGGTTCTACTTTATCCATAATTAATTATCCACCTTTCTTAACAGGATAAATAAGGTAGCATACCGAAGATACCCCTTGACAGCCAAAAGAAGTAGATCTTGATAATAAGGTTACCACTGGTTTTGTATAGGATGGTGATTGCATGCCTTGTGTCAAATGTGATGTTGCACAGGACTGTGGGGGGCAACACACCCATTAGCCCTCTGACAGCTTAATTTGTTGCCTAATTTCAGATTTTACACCTAAAAGATGTATATGTATCCCTGTAAAAGAAAAGCAATCAATGGTGACTCAGATCAACTGGTACCATGTAGCTCAACAAATATTTAGATTACCATATTCAGGTAGTACTGTACATGATTTAGTAAGAATTTCCCTGATTTTTAACAATTTTTTGAATGTGTTTGATGATCAGCATTAGCCTGACAAGTTTTACATATACAGTGTGGAAAGTATTAAATATGTTGGTAGACTAAACAGTGTAGAAACTGAATTTTTTGACCTTTTGTATATACAAGTATATTCTGATAATTTTCCTGCATATTGTGTGTGTGAAAAAATTTAATATAAAACCAAATCGTTTTGTTGGTCAGTGTCCTGGACTTTAAACTGAAAGGTTTGTATCCTGCCATTATATCAGCCATGGTCAGTTACTGTTGTTTGTCCTTGGTCAAGGTTTGGATTAATTTTGTGGGTTTCAGTACCATTTTTCAGCACAAGATATGGCTATACATAGAAGCCAGTATATTTTTTAGTATATTTAGACCCCAGGAGCAACCATAAACCAAGCTAGTTCCAAATTTTTTCACCTTACCATTTTTCAGCACAAGTTATGGCTATACATAGAAACCAGTATATTTTTTAGTATATTTAGACCCCAGGAGCAACCATAAACCAAGCTAGTTCCAAATTTTTTCACCTTACCATTTTTCAGCACAAGTTATGGCTATACATAGAAACCAGTATATTTTTTAGTATATTTAGACCCCAGGAGCAACCATAAACCAAGCTAGTTCCAAATTTTTTCACCTTACCCACGTCGGCCAAGCATTAGGCTTGAACTTGAGGGGACAGGGATGATTTGTGGGAGTGATCCATAAAGGCAAGCACCTCAAAGGCCACTTGGTCACCAGGTATCTTAGACCACTCTGTCACTTGTAGCCACTCTTGGACAAGACATTTTATTGCCTCAATACTAATGAATTTTGATTACAATGGAACCTGTCTTGAAAGACCACCCCTTCTGCCAAAAGTAATGGTCTATCATGACAGGTGGTCTCTCATAACAGGTCATAACACTATATAATCAATAAATCTGTACATGGAGAACCTGGTCTCTCAAGACAGGTGGTATCTTATAGCAGTGGCCTCTCAAGACAGGTTTTACTTTATTTCGCTGTATTTTTTTTATTTTAAAGCAGATTTGGATCTGTAGGTTTTTATTTTATATAGTCCTTCCCTACGCAAATGAAATTCCCAAGAACCATCAAAAGTGGACCTTATTTTGAGGTAGATAATATAATAGTATTAAATAATGAAATGGGATCCATGACCATGCCTGCCTCATTACAAGACTCTACCTGATGCTGAGGGTTGGTATAGTGAGAGAATACAGTTTTTGAATAAATACAGTACAGAAGATGGTGGGTGAACTGGATCCATTTGTCCACTGACCCCTTAATTTGCTATGGAATTTTTGATGTTTCAGCTGAAATACTTAGCTGGATATAGATAAGAAATTGCCACTTACCTGTCAAGATAAGTAACTGTGCTGCTACTTACTAAATTAACATTCCTCTAAGCTTTATTGTGTACAGAAGACCATTATCTGGTGTATCCTTTCAGAGAACTGCAGATTAATCCTTTGTGTTAATATAGTAGGCCTTTATAAGGTGCCTGTGGTTTGTGTTAATATTTTAGGCCTTTATAAGTTGCCTGTGGTATGTGTTAATATTTTAGGCCTTTATAAGGTGCCTGTGGTTTGTGTTAATATTTTAGGCCGTTATAAGTTGCCTGTGGTATGTGTTAATATAATAGGTTTATAAGGTGCCTGTGGTATGTGTTAATATATTAGACCTTTATAAGGTGCCTGTGGTATGTGTTAATATATTAGACCTTTATAAGGTGCCTGTGGTATGTGTTAATATTTTATGCCTTTATAAGGTGCCTGTGGTATGTGTTAATATATTAGGCCTTTATAAGGTGCCTGTGGTATGTGTTAATATATTAGACCTTTATAAAGTGCCTGTGGTTTGAGTTAATATTTTAGGCCTTTATAAGTTGCCTGTGGTATGTGTTAATATAATAGGCGTTTATAAGGTGCCTGTGGTGTGTGTTAATATTTTATGCCTTTATAAGGTGCCTGTGGTATGTGTTAATGTATTAGACCTTTATAAGGTGCCTGTGGTATCTGTTAATATTTTAGGCCTTTAAAAGGTGCCTGTGGTATGTGTTAATATTTTATGCCTTTATAAGGTGCCTGTGGTATGTGTTAATATATTAGGCCTTTATAAGGTGCCTGTGGTATGTGTTAATATATTAGACCTTTATAAAGTGCCTGTGGTTTGAGTTAATATTTTAGGCCTTTATAAGGTGCCTGTGGTATGTATGGTCAGTTGTAGAGGTGAAAATGGGGGCGGGGATGGGTATTCCTCTATTTAAAAAAAAAGTGTGAAGTCTCTGAATATAGGAGGGATTTTACTGAAGAGTTGAAGGTAGAGGTTGAATATATTGTGTTCCATTTTAGTGCATTTGTCATTCTGTTAATTGTCGGGTCTAAAAGCTTGGAAATTGCAGGTGAGGCTCAGTTTACACCATAGATGCATTCCTGCAGTTATAGAGTAAATTGAAAGCAATTTTTTTCACAGGAAACTTACAAATTAGGGGTTTTCTTGGGCCTGTAAGTCAAAAATCTGAAAGGATAATTTGTACATGCTTTTCTTGGTGAGCAATGAGATGCACATCCATGCATGCTTGCATTTGAGCTGTACACAAACACAGCACAGTGGTGGCATAAAAACAAGCACAGTGCTGCAAATTGAATGTTATTTCTTTATAAATAGCAATTGAAATTAAAGTGCATAAATTGAATTAGCAAGCATCAATGTAAATCCTGCAACTGATGTCTTAAAATTGACCCATGACATGCTAGCTGTATTTTTACTTATATTTTGTCGATACTAAAATGTTGATTTTCTTGCCTGGATTTCTACTTTGGATTTATTTACTAATTTAGCTGCCTTTAAATTTAAAATTAAATATATTAATCAAAGAGAGTATCATTACTTAAGAAAAGGAAAAAATGATATCAAAATATGTTTAGAAGATTTATTGATATTAATTTGACAAATTTTAAGGCAAAGTAATTTCTCTGAACTATTTAATAATTACGAATTCTGGTGATTTTGTGTGAAATAGTAAATATTTTATTTAAATAATTGAATCTTTACAAGGATTAGTTATTGGAGGATGTAAAGCAGTTGAAAGTAGATACAGTGTATATACATGTATGTGAAGAGTATTAATACACAGTTCATAATTATTTGAAGAGTTTCGGCAACATGTTTTAAATAAAATTTAAAATTTTTAATTTAATTTTGTGTCAGACATATCATTTTATTATGCTATAGGACACTTTTTAAGAATTTTACTTAAACTAAATTTAATCGAGAGTAATTTTCTCAAGGTAATAAAAATTTATTTTTAAAAAATTAAATTTAAAATTTTATTTCTTTATAAAGTTTTCACCTTATTTTCTTCATTTGATTTTCATTTACTTTCATTTAGATATGGACATTTATTTGGAAAACAGAAAATACAATCATGCAATAGCTTTCTGTTAATTTGAAAGGTATTTTCTTCATTTCAGATTTGTTTTTCTCATACGTGATGCAATCATAATCAAAAAAGTAATTACTATAAGTTATTCTTTTTAGTCAATTTCTCCATACAAACAAAACTATGTAAGAATGCTACATGCCCATACAATTTAAATCATTATAAAATTTATTTACTTATAAAAATAATAGTTTATTTATTAGATCTTTTTGTCACCATTGCATCTTTATAAAAACTGTGTTTAATATATTTCCTTAAAATACCTTGTAAAAGTAATCTTCAGAATTAATGTTTTAATGGCACTTTTAAGACATTGTTTCTATAATGCCGTGGTGTCATAAGGTACCTGGGACATAAATTTACCCTAGCAACTTTGTTGTTAGCACCTGCTTATATGCACTAAAATCAATAAATGGTTTTGATGTAAAACAAAATAAAAAAACTGCTCCTATTTTTGTAGAAAACCCTTGTAATTGTACAATTAATGAACACACCACCTGATCAAGTCAAGGAAATGGGAGCCAAGTTCCTCTCCCAAGGAACCTGGCAGCTTGGTTTAACCTGGGTGGGTGTCAAACCCATAACCATTAGAATTTGTGTCTAATTCTTTACCATCTGAACTGTCTTGACTCACAGTTTATATAATAGAAGCACAAGTCAAATTTTCTTTACTTAATGACTTGGACTTGGGAACTGTATATGCATTAGTGAATAAATTAACACTGAAATGGAGTCTGTTTTCCCCTAAAATCTAAATTGGCAATGGAAATATGAATATTGTATTTTCTCTTGAGAAATCTGTAGATTCCAATCATGTCTCCCACTGCCTTCCCACTCTTATGTCAGATTACAGTAATGTGCAAATGGTTAGAGTGTGTGCTGATCAATTGCACTTTATTTGGCACCAAGTCTGCATCATAAGTAGACATTCCATTTCCCCCTAGATTGCTTGGTCAGACTGTTTTGACACTGAATGTCAGTTTCATTGCTAAATGGATGTTTTGATCCATACATGTGCATTCAATATGGTAATTGTGTAACAAGGTACAATAAGAGGAAAGGAAATAGAACTTGGAGCTAAGATGTCCTAAGATTTTCACTGCATAGGAAATTGAGATTGAAACCTGGAAGCTCCTTATGATGAATTTGGTTTATAATTGTTGGTGAAAAAAATATGAATATTGCACAGTTTTTCGAAAATCAAACAAGACTGAGGATGACCCACACAGAAAGAAATTGAATGGGGTGGGGGTGGGAGCATCATTTTACCCTCCACTTAATCAAATTATGTGTCAATATGTAACACAGATTGCACATTAGTAACTTGTCCACCTCCTCACTAACCCAGACTTTGATATTTATAAAGAAAGAAGGAAGCTAAATTAATATTAGAAATCCATCACATATTTCAAGGCTTGTCAGTATGGATGATTGAAATGTCTGATATGGTGACAGTGAATAACTGTTGATGTAACCACTATATATATATATATATATATATATATATATATATATATATATATATATATATATATATATATATATATATATACACACACACACACATACATACATACATACATACACACATACATACATACATACATACACACATACACATTCACATACATGCACAAAGATGTGCTAATCAGTTATACTTAAGTAATGCAGTAACACATTTATAGATGGTGATCAACTTAATTAATGCAGTAACAGATTTATAGCTCATGATAAACTTAAGTATTGCAGTAACACATTTGTAGTCTATGATATACTTAAATATTGCAGTAACACATTTGTAGCTGAAGATATACTTAAGTATTGCAGTAACACATTTATAGCTCATGATATACTTGAGCAATGCAGTAACACATTTGTAGTCTATGATATACTTAAGTAATGCAGTATCACATTTATAACTCATGAGATACTTAAGTATTGCAGTAACACATTTATAGCTCATGTTATACTTAAGTATTGCAGTAACACATTTATAGCTCATGCTATACTTAAGTATTGCAGTAACACATTTATAGCTCATGATATCCTTAACTATTGCAGTAACACATTTATAGCCCATGATATCCTTAACTATTGCAGTAACACATTTTATCTCATGTTATACTTAAGTATTGCAGTAGCACATTTATAACTCATTATGTACTTGAGTAATACAGTAACACATTTATAGCTCATGATATACTTGAGTAATGCAGTAACACATTATAGCTCATGAGATACTTAAGTATTGCAGTAAAGCATTTATAGCTCATGTTATACTTAAGTATATCAGTAGCACATTTATAGCTCATGATATACTTAAGTATATCAGTAGCACATTTATAGCTCATGCTATACTTAAGTATTGCAGTAACACATTTATAGCTCATGATATCCTTAACTATTACAATAACACATTTATAGCCTATGATATCCTTAACTATTGCAGTAACACATTTTATCTCATGTTATACTGAAGTATTGCAGTAGCACATTTATAGCTCATGATGTACTTGAGTAATACAGTAACACATTTATAGCTCATGGTATACTTGAGTAATGCAGTAACACATTATAGCTCATGAGATACTTAAGTATTGCAGTAAAGCATTTATAGCTCATGTTATACTTAAGTATATCAGTAGCACATTTATAGCTCATGTTATACTTAAGTATATCAGTAGCACATTTATAGCTCATGATATACTTGAGTATTGCAGTGACACATTTATAGCTCATGATATACTTGAGTATTGCAGTGACACATTTATAGCTCATGATATACTTGAGTATTGCAGTGACACATTTATAGCTCATGATATACTTGAGTATTGCAGTGACACATTTATAACTCATGATATACTTGAGTATTGCAGAAACACATTTATTTCTCATGTATTGATTGAAAATATTATGCTACCAAAAAACTAAATATGGTTTACATAATTGAATATAAATTGTCATAGTTTTCATTTTTTAAATTGTTCAGTGTTTTTGGGATTATCAAGGAAACGGAAAGTAACTTGTATGTGAATAAGAGGTTCTGCTAACAAGGATTTTGGAAATTTCTTACAAATTTCAAGGAATGGCTAATTTTGTAATTTATGTACTCAGATATTAAATACACAAGGGATATTCAGATTTGGTGATGCTTCAAACTTCTCACATTAAAATAGCCCACTGTTGTTCAGTAGAACACAAGTGCCACCAACATGGCAGACAACAAAGTTGCAGACAAAAACAAAAGCATCTTGATGAATTACAGCAGTTGACTTAATATATTTTTGTACTGGCCCGCAAGGGCAGCTCACATAAAAATCGACTGACTCAGAAAAGAGTTAGCTGTACTTCCCAGTATACCCCTCCCCCCAAAAAACAATATAGACTTTGGAACTGGCCAATGCGTCTGTATTAACTGACCTACAGCAGACTCCACAGACCAAGTTCCAGAGGCCCCTGTATGTGAAAATGACTTTATCCATGAAAATATATAGAAAATATTTGCAGCAGATTAAAATTGAGTTTGATTGGTTATGATAAACAAATCATCAATAATTGGATTTGATCCAATTCCAAACATTAGTATTTAGCATTGTAAATCACCCATCCCTAAACATCGTCATTGTCATTGTACCATTGTACCGTTAGATCAAGGTTTACCTTTTGGCTTGAAAATAAGGTGACCATAATCAACTAGTGCAGTATCTGATTGGTATCTTGGTTCAAACTGTATTTGATTCTTCATTACAACACCATTCATTATATCACCATATCCATTATTTTACTATGAGATCATCACAGTTGAACTTGATGATTCAGAAGCTTATTAGCTTATTATTATTGTTTTTATCCTTTTAGGTCTTTGACTTTAATAGCGAACAACATCTGTCTAAGTGGTCAATTTTTGTCTTCGATCTAAATATTTTATTGTTAAATGGATTTCTCAGTTTCCAGTATGAATTTTGAAAAATTCTTTGACAGCTTGACTTGCGATCTTTAAGGCAAGACAAAGGATTAGATCAAAATACACTAAACTTCTACACTTATCAAAAATGGGAGTCAATCATTATGTGTGTAGCCATTATGTTAACATAGTGGAATATCGAGGTTACTTTATACTGAGGTACCATAGTTTCAGTATATATGTTATATGAGGGACCATCCTATAATGAATCACTTTATGCTTGTGGAGCATATCATACTGAGATGAAATAGTGATGACATATTCAGAGACACCATATTATTGTGAGGATGGGAATATATTGGGATGGTTTATAGTGAAGGTCATGTTATATACCAAGGTACTTTATATTGAGGGACAAAACTATAGAGGTGTTTTATACTAAATAACTGTTTTACTAGTATCATTGATAGTGAGATACCATGTTGTACTGGTATGATTTATAATGAGGGAACATGCCATACTGGTGTGATTTATGGTGAGAGATCTTGTTATACTTGTATGATTTATAGCTAGGAATTACTCAATATAGAGGAGTACTAAATAACTGTTTTACTAGTATCATTGATAGTGAGATACCATGTTGTACTGGTATGATTTATAATGAGGGAACATGTCATACTGGTGTGATTTATGGTCAGAGATCTTGTTATACTTGTATGATTTATAGCTAGGAATTACTCAATATAGAGGAGTACTTTATAGTGCGTCAGTACAATATAGAGGAGTACTTATAGTGAGTCCACTATTTAAGGTGGCTTTACAGTGAGTCATCACTTTATACAGGGGTACTTTATAGTGAGTCATCACCATAGAGGGTTGCTTTATAGTGAGTCGTCACTATATAGAGGAGTGCTTTATACTGAGTTATTATTGTATTTCACATGCATTTTATAGGAGCAGATATGGTTTGTAAACAATAACACGACAACTAAAGAATGCACATTTATATTTTATTTGCCTTTCTTTATTTTACAAATATTTCATACTACAGCCACAAGAGTTTTCTTCTGCTAACCAGAAATCAATAACAGACAAGTGTCTCCAGGAATAAGCAATGTTTAAAAAAAATGGCTCTTTCATCATAAGATAAATGATAGCAGCAAAAAAGTAAATATTTGCTGTACTAGAGTAGTGTCCCATAATTATGCCTCAGAATAAGAGGACCAAATTTATCACCCATCCTAACATTTTTTTAAAATTGGAACTTGGCTAGAATTGGATAGCTTGGTTTTTGTTTCTTCTAAACCATAAAATGCTATTATCCAGTAGAAATAACAGGTAGTAGCTAAACTGTGTCATCGATAAATAACAACATTTAAATGAGTGGAAGTTAGAGTTAAGATGGGAGTGAAGACTCCCAGCATGACACTGTTATTGGTCAAATGTACCCTAGTTCCAGGCTCTTCAGTGTCAACTTCATTAAGGATAGCACAAAATGGCTAGTATTACAGAAAAGGAGAGAGAGGTAAAATAATGCCAAATATAGACTTTCTACTTGTATTAAAGTTATTGTGGGAAAAACAATGTTTGAAACAAGATTTGTTTTTGGCCAAATCTGCTGGTTTCAGAAATGAACTTTGTGTAAAATTGTATACATTTTGCACATATATTTAAAAGCAGACAGGTCTGAACAGCACAAAGGTGAATCTTTGCAAAAAAGTAGATTAATTTTGAGAATTGCAATAAAAAGGAGGCCAGTTAGAAAAAAGTTGTATTTTTTTTACCTTCTGCAAATACTCAGGGGAAAGAGCTAATCAAAAACTACATCTGTTATACACCTACACTTACAACAAAATGAGTCTGTCATAAACAGATGTGTTTGACTGGAAAAAAAATTAACACCAAAAAATTGTTTCTTAACCAAATTTCAGATGAAAATGAAAATAATTGCCAGAGGAAAATAAGTTGATGTACATATAAAAAGTTGCAAAAATATTATTAAAATTTACATACATACATACAATATTAAAACAGTACTGGTTCATAAAGATGGTGGTTAAAACAAAGCAATAAGACAGACAAAAAACAAATAAAATTGGTTGACTGAAATATGAGTAATCTTCATACATTCAAATACATAATTGAATGTAAATTGAGCTTTTATATAGTGAGAGGCATAACCTGTGGGAATTACTGAACAAGCAAAGTAGAGACACAAACATAACAAAGTAAACGCTACAAACATGCAAAGTAAACACTAAAAACATGCAAAGTAAAGATTAGAATCCTGCAAAGTAAGAATTGAGGCATGCAAAGTAAACACTAGAAGCCTGCAAATTAAAGACTTGAGGCATGCAATGTAAACACTAGATGCCAGCAAAGTAAAGACTTGAGGCATGCAATGTAAACACTAGAAGCCTGCAAAGTAAAGACTTGAGGCATGCAAAGTAAACAATTCAAACATGAAAAGTAAACATTACAAACATGCAAAGTAAACATTACAAATATGCAAAGTAAGAATTGAGGCATGCAATGTAAACACTAGAATCCTTCAAAGTAAAGACGATGCATGCAAAGTAAATACAACAAACATGCAAAGTAAACATTAGAAGCCTGCAAAGTAAGAATTGAGGCATGCAAAGTAAACACTAGATGCCAGCAAAGTAAGAATTGAGGCATGCAATGTAAACACTAGAATCCTTCAAAGTAAAGATGATGCATGCAAAGTAAACACAACAAACATGCAAAGTAAACATTAGAAGCCTGCAAAGTAAGAATTGAGGCATGCAAAGTAAAGACTAGAAGCCTGCAAAGTAAAGACTTGAGACATGCAATGTAAACACTAGAATCCTGCAAAGTAAAGACTTGAGGCATGCAAAGTAAACACTACAAACATGCAAAATATATACTACAAACATGCAAAGTAAACATGAGAAGTCTGCAAAGTTAACACTGTAAATATGCAAAGTCAACACTTGAGAAATGCAAAGTAAACCTAAGAACATGCAAAGTAAACCTAAGAACATAAGTAAACACCAGAAGCATGCAAAGTGAGCACTAGAAGCATGCCAACTACAAAATGTAAAGAGTGCATTACTAACACATGTGCTCTCAAGTGTGGTCAAAGTGCAAACAACATTGACCTGGTCTTCCACTGCATTATGTACCAGCAGATCTGCATCTATGTTTGTTCTACTGATTATCCCTAGCAGGATGCCTAGAAATGGATGTACCAGTGCATTACATGCTGGCAGACATTGGTCTATGCAATTTGCAGTTGGATCCAACTTGTATGTGAGTACTGTATATAAAATAGCAATCTGTAGGTTTGGATAAAGTTTTACTCTGCATGAAAGAGGTTTAAATACCATGCTGCAGTTTATGCTGATAAATGCCCTATAAAACTGAATCAACTTGGTATTATAGGTGAAGTGGTATGATAACTAGCTGTTGTTTTTACATGGTTCATATACTTAGACAAATGCAATTGTTGTTATAAATTTTTGGTCTTTTTATTCTTCCTCCCTTTACTCATTTATTGTCTTCTGTTCCTTCCATACTTTTTTTCTGTTTTTATTTCTTTCATTTCTTTTTCTTCTTGCTTAAGTCTCCTTGCAGACCAAGAGGATATTTTTTTTGAATGAGATAATAACAAATAATTTTAATAGAATGTGAGAAATATGTTTGGAGTCCATAATTTTTCTTCTCTTTTTGTTTGATGATCAAATGTACGGCATGCAATATGTATTTTTTTGCCATAATATTATTGATGTATGCTGATGGGGCAGTGGCAAATGTTTTTTTTTGTATTCCACTCCAGAAAATTATCAAAATTTATTTATCCAGGAAAATCCAGTAACTCATCACCTATGAAGTACATTCCTATAGACCTACTGAGACAGTTATTATGAACTTTGTTAATCAGCACTCTATTGCCATTATTTTTGCTAACATGCCATTAAGTCCTTTACATTCATAAAATTTCAATTTTTGTATAAAATGAGGCAAAAGATATCAGTCCAGTAAATAAATAAAGTGAAATTGAACATTTTTTGATCCAAACTAATTTTTATGAGTTATATGTATTTGTGATGATATTTATTGCCTCCTTTATTATATTAAGTAAAATAAAATGCTGATCTAACTAAACAGAGTAGACTAGATATGCCAGTGAATTATTAATCATCAGTGTTGGGTCAACATTCTTTACTATACTTGTAATTTTCAGTGAAAATCATGAACCCTAATTAGACAGGGCAATATCTAATTACATGACAGATTATGTCATAGACCCTAATCAAATAGGGCAATATCTAATTACACTATGACAGATTATGTCATAGACCCAAACTAGACAGGGCAATATCTAATTACATGACAGATTATGTCATAAACCCTAATCAAACAGGGCAATATCTAATTACAAGACAGATTATGCCATAAACCCTAATCAGACTGGGCAATATCTAATTACATGACAGATTATGTCATAAACCCTAATCAGATAGGGCAATATCTAATTACACTATGACAGATTATGGCATAGACCCTAATCAGACAGGGCAATATCTAATTACACTATGACAGATTATGTCATAGACCCTAATCAGACAGGGCAATATATAATTACACTATGACAGATTATGTCATAGACCCTAATCAGAGAGGGCAATATCTAACTACATGACAGATTATGTCATAGACCCTAATCAGACAGGGCAATATCTAATTACACTATGACAGATTATGCCATAGACCCTAATCAGATAGGACAATATCTAATTACACTGTGACAGATTATGCCATAGACCCTAATCGGACAGGGCAATATCTAATTACACTATGACAGATTATGTCATAGACCCTAATCAGACAGGGCAATATCTAATTACATGGCAGATTATGTCATAAACCCTAATCAGACAGGGCAATATCTAATTACACTATGACAGATTATGTCATAGACCCTAATCAGACAGGGCAATATCTAATTACACTATGACAGATCATGACATAGACACTAATCAGACAATGCAATATCAAATGACACTAACATGTCAGGTCTATGTCAGATTATGTCAAGACCCTAAGCTAATGGGCAGTATCTAATGACTCTATAACATTACAGTGCTCATTTTGGATGTTTATTTTATGCCTATATGTGGGACAGAAGAAAGAGAAACCAAATATGAAATGTGAGGTTTTTTTTAGGTGTATATTACATGTCTGTATATAGTAAAGAAGAAAGAAACCAAATGTGATATAAGGGCATGTTTTGGATGTATAGTATAGTATAGTATAGTATAGTATAGTATAGTATAGTATAGTATAGTATAGTATAGTATATAGTATAGTATAGTATAGTATAGTATAGTATAGTATAGTATAGTATAGTATAGTATAGTATACACTTTCATGTTTTATGACTAGAGCCCTAAGAAGGGCTAGTGGCCTCCCCCCCTTCCAGGGTCGGGCGCACCTGTGTCCAGTGCTGACACTTTCGACTAAGCCCCAGGCTGGGCAGCGTTTATTCCAAGGGGGGGTGCTTGCAATCCCGGTCTGGACCGCTTTCCCCTCGGAAGGACGCAGGCCTCAGTGCTTGGCCCCCACAAGACCCTAAAAATAGACCTATCATATTTTAATCGAAAGTCGCTCCAAAAATGGCAGCCCTGCACCCCACTCTCCAGCCCCCCCCGCCGCTCCCTCACGCAGCAAAGACCGAAGAAGGTAACCCTCCTAACTTTATTTCAGTTAGGGTTTTTTTTAGGGTCGAATGAGTCCAGTTTTGCCTATAGGTGTCCTTATATCAAGATGTGTTAGCCACCTGTGCAATTGTCCTAATGTTCCTGAGTTGTGAATTTAGAAAAAAATTTTTTTTTTTTTTTTTAAAATTTTGTGTATTAGCGTACTTATATGGTCCTAAAAGTGGTAACCTAGAATTAGGTGTTTGCCACCTCTATTAATTTTAACACGCTTTGATTGTGATTGATTTTTTTTTTGTTGATCCCATTCCAAAAGGGTCACATTAGGGCCTGTTGCCTTCAGTGCCAAAGTGAAGACAGTGGTTTTGGCTTCTTGTTTTGAACAGTTGGCCGCGTGGCCCGGTCTGTTCTTTGTGCATTTGTGCCTTGTCGGTACAAGGGGGGCTATGGGAACGCAAGGGGTCGGGGGTTTTAATGTGTTTCCCTTGATTGTGTTGTAGTGTAGATTATTTTGTGTGTGTGAGGGGGTGGGGTTATTTTGGATGTTAGCTGGAGCTGACTAACTATCCTTGGATAGAGTTGGTTTTTATTGGCATAAGAAAGTAATCATTTCTGTTCTTTCTTTTGGTGGTTTTCCTTTCTTCTTTTTTTTTTCTCTCTCCCTTCTTCCGGTTTGTCTGTATTGTGCTGGATGTCTAGGGTCCTGTTTGTTTGTCCGATTTTTCGTGGTCTTAGTTTGATGATATTTTTTGATGACTTTACTGGCTGGGTCGTGTTTCTTTGGTTATCTGTTGTTAGTATCCCAATCTCCTGTGTTTCCCCTTCTGTTCTTTAGTGGTTTTTTTTTTTTGCTGTATCTTGAAGGCTGTATTTTCAGATTTTTGGTTGGTCATCTTTTCTTCTTATTTGGCTTTTTTGTTGGCAATTGTAGTCTTTTCAAAATCCCCTTATCGTGAGAATGACTATGAGGATTTATTTTCTTAAGGTAATGGATGGGTCCATATCCTTATCACTTTTTTATGATTTCCGACCCAGGGCAATGGACAGCGCCATTCCCTTTTGGCTTTTATGTAACGTTTTCCGATCTAAGGGGATGTTCGTGTCCATTCCCTTATTGCTATGCATCATTTCCTGCCCGGGGTGAGGGATGGCCTACACCCGTATCACTTGTTATCGTTTTCCGGCCCAGGGTAATGGTCGGCGCCATTCCCTTATCTGTACATTACATGGCTATATATGGGACAAAACAAAGAGAAACCAAATATGATATGTAGGCATATTTTGGATTACAATTTAGTTTTATGGTTATCTGTGGTAGGAAAGAAAGAGAAACCAAATGTGATTGAGAGGTGCATATTTTGGATGTACATAACATAGCTATATATGGTGCAAAAAAAAGAGGAACCAAATGTAAGATGTGGAGCCATGTTTATGATGTTCATAATTTCATAGTTATGTATGGTACACAAGAAAGATAAGATAAGATAAGAATTCTTTATTTCAGACTGCATAGTCCATATATCTAAATTAAAGAGAAACTAAATCAGATATTGGGTCATGTTATAATTTCTAGATTTACATTACATGACTATATATGGTACAAAAGAAAGATAAATATGGGTGCATGTTTTGAATTACATTAATGACATGGCTATATATAGCACAAAGGAAAGAGATACCAAATGTTATGTAGGGGCATGTTTTGGATTACAATAATTTCATGGCTATATATGGTACAAAACAAAGAGAAACCAAATGTGATGTAAGGGCATGTTTTGGATTACAATAATTTCATGGCTATATATGGTACAAAACAAAGAGAAACCAAATGTGATACAAGGCAACTCACCAGTATTCTATAGATTTACTGTCACACATAGAGTTAAATTTAGTGGTGAAGGATGCAGCTGCTGGTTCCCTTGCTAGAAATTGCCAATCAGTATGAGATGATTAATCTTTTAAATGAATCCTAATACCCTTGCCATATGCCACATCAAACATCACTGTAATGACAGAAAAGAAAGTGAAATATTGCACACCATATTGTCATTGTCTGCTTCTTAGAACTTAAAAGTTTCATTGATAGCTAATTTTAGTGTTAAACTTTTAACTAAGGAAAAGTAGCTTCTCGTGGATTGGTGGTTCTTTCCTGTGATTTCCGGTTTCTACCTCCACCATTAATACTGGCCGCCATGAAGAGCCTATTGTGTGCTGAAAAATGGCGTTAAGCACAACAACAACAAAAACTAAGGAAAAAGTTTTTTCTGATAGTCTTGAGCATGCAAAACATGAAAGGAAAAGTATAAGAAAATTGTTGTTTCTCTTTCAATCTCATAAATAATACTAATAATAATATAAATAATAATAATGATGATAATATTATCATTCTCATATAATAATAATAATAATAATAATAATAATAATAATAATAATAATAATAATAATAATAATAATAATAATAATAATAATAATACTCTCATGAAATAAAAATAATAAAAATTATAATATAATGTATAATAATAATGTATAATAATAATAATAATAATAATAATAATAATAATAATAATAATAATAATAATAATAATAATAATAATCTCTTGTAAAATAATGATAATAATAATAATAATAATCTCATGAAATAATAATAATAATAATAATAATGATAATAATAGTAATAATAATAATCTTATGTATTATTATTATTATTATAATAATAATAATAATAATAATAATAATAATAATAATAATAAAAATAAGAAGAAGAAGAAGAAGAAGAAGAAGAAGCTCATGAAATAATAATAATAATAATAATAATAATAATAATAATAATAATAATAATAATAATAATAATAATAATAATAATCTCATGTATAATAATAATACCAATAATAATAATAATAATAATAATAATAATAATAATAATAATAATAATAATAATAATAATAATAAAAGTTATCATTTCTTGTTTTAGTCTTTATACCATGCCCTGTATGTTAGATTTATAATATCCAGTTGCATGTGGGGAAAATTAGCAGATCTAATAAAAAAGAAAATTGAAAGGATAGGTCATATCTTTCACTTCGATATCTAATTTTATGATACAAATTTCTGTAAATAGATTTAGAATTGAGTCATTTATTATGCCAAAGAATGTTAATTTCTGTTTACCTATAGTAAGAAACCATTGCAAAGGCGATGACAGTTGCTCTTTGTCTTCAAAAGTTATTGTCCTTAGCCACAAAAAAATTTTTCAGGCTTATGTGAGGCACATTGCAATATAAAGCATGAAAAGTTTGAGGTAAATAATTAAGAAAATAATTAATGATTTTTGTATTTTGAGCCAACATATATTTTAAAAAATATCCCAAATATTTCACTATCTTGAAAGTTCAACTTATTATCATTGCTAAGACCGATAATCAAATTCATCAGAATCATTCAGCAATCAGTTTTAATCTGTTAAATATATTTGCTGTATTTTGGATGGAAAAATGTAATTTTCAATACTTTGAACCATTTCTACACAAAATTATCAGCATCATGAGGTAATGTCAAAACTTGTGATGACAGTGGTACTGGCAGATCATGGTCTGTGTTGTTGGCTGTACGGATTACTAAAAAAAAATGCAGACCTATACTAGCTGGTTTTTGTATATTGTACATAACAGCATATTTTATATAATGTTTTATATATATATATATATATATATATATATATATATATATATATATATATATATATATATATATATATATATATATATATATATATATATATATATATATATATATCAGCAAATTTTGTGCACTGTACAGTAGATTTTTTACATTGTTCATACACTACCAGCTGATTTTGTATGCTATACACAACAGCAGATTTTGCATACTGTACCCCACCATACTGTACCAGCGTATTTTAATACTGTACATGTCAGCTGATTTTCTATATTGTAGTTACTAGCAGATTTTGTATACTCTATATATCAGTATATTGTGTATAATGCATCAATAGATTTTTTTATGCCATATATATTTGCAGATTTTGCATAATGTACCAGCAAATTTTGTATACTGTACCAGCAGATATTGTATTCTGTACCTACCAAGTTTTGCATGCTGCACCAACAGATTTGTATACTGTACATACCAGCTGAATCTGCATACTGTACCAGTAGATTTAGTATTCTGCACATAAAAGAAAATTTTTCATACTATACCAGTATATGTTGTATTCTGTACATACCATCAGATTTTGCATACAGCACCAATAAATCTTATATACAGTATATACCAGCCATTTTTGTATACTGTACATTACCAGCAGATTTTTATGCTGTATGAACATACTGTTGAAAATTAAGGATTAAGAAATATATATATATATATATATATATATATATATATATATATATATATATATATATATATATATATATATATATATATATATATATATATATATATATATTCATATTCATTCATTTTGTGTGTGTTAAGCATGGATACATATGGTAAAACTTGATGCATGGCCATCTGAATGCATGAGAGTTCCTCAGCCTAATTCTCTGTCTCTGTATGGAAGATTGATGAATGGTCTTTAATTTGATATAACAAGCACCAGCATCGATCTTTGGAAGCATTGCAAAGATGGCACAGAGTCAATTAACTTCTACAACAAATTGGTAGCACTTTATGCACATACTACTTCATCTTTTGTCCCAATGATAGAAAAAAAAATTAAATCCTATTTCAGTAATATGCCCAAACTACTGTAGTCAGGGCAATGTGATGGTAGCGGGGTGCACATCATGAGGTGTTTTAAGTGTAATGAAGTCTCCTCCAAGGGTACATAGTGAAGGAGAGAAACAGGTATTAGAAAAGTATTTTGTTTAAAAAAATAGAGGTACATTTTGCTAAACTGATGCCTAAATTACACATGCCGATTTTTAACTTACTCTGTATATTATATTTCAGGCAATTTAAGGCAGGGTAGCTTACAGTGATGACAGGGAATCCCCCAAGTGGGCAATGGGCAACCTGAAAAGCTTAGGGTATGGTATCCTTCTTAAAGATGGATACCACCAATAGGTTAAATTTGCAATTAACCATTTTTGCTGAGACTGGGACCCTTTTTCTTTGCCCATAGAACCCAAATGAAAATTCATGGTTTTCTTTTTTTCCTCATAAAAGCTTGAACTATTAACTATGTCTGCTATTAATGCTACAACTGCTGTTACTGCTCCTGCTAATAACAGGTACATCATATAAAAAATGGCAATAAATTGCATTGAAGATACATTTGTTGTCATGCTATCAAAATTTATTTTCTGTGCTCACCATTCTTATTGCCTCCACCTCAATTACAAATATAAGACTGCTGTAGAGGTCTACAGATAAACCCAGTCATTTTATTTTACATTGGGTATATCAAATTAATTAACAGTCACCCTGTAAAGTTTATTTTTCTGACAGATATCCATATTTTGAAACTGTCTAATCCTAAATGGTTTATGATGGCTTGTTAAGGTCTGAAAAATTTCAGAATCAGATGGTACCATCAGCTGGGCCACCAGTTGAACCTTAAAACCTAGATTAAATTTATTAGCCCTAAGAAGGTAATGAAGTTACTTGATCATTGCTATTGCTTTCAAAATCTACCTTTTAGTTTTTGCATCTTTAACAGTAATTATAATTTGTAATGTATTTAGTATGTATGTTTTCTACAATATTGAACTGTAGATGATGTCATATAGGAGCCCAGTGGGGCACGTAGCATTAGCCCAGACCTGGCATTTTGGGCTCACTGATTTTATTATAATATGGTGGTCAGTAATATACAGCATTCAGAGCCCAGTGACTGCTCTGATGGCTTAAGTGGTTCATTGGCTGCCTCGACTTGGGTGCAGGAGGTTATGGGTTTGAACTGAATCTGTGTCATACCAAAGACTTATAAAAAATGTATTAGCTTCGGCCTGGATTTACTGATTTACTGAAGCCTTGCTTGGAATTCAGCATTAAAAAGTTAGGGTTAGCACTGGTCATCCTGGTGTCAGGATAATGTGACTGGGTGGGACAAAATGCTACATGTCTGCAGCATGATGCCCCGGTGCTAGACATCACTGTAAACTGCCACACTGCAGACATCATGTTGATATGCCAGAAAAATTGTTAAAGCTACGTTAAAAATAAAAATCACACAAGTAGAGAGTACAGTAGTGCCAAAATACAAGAAAGCCCTTGCTTGGCATCACTATAAATTGCTGCAATGCAGACATGGAAGAGATATGACTGAAAAATTGTTAAAACTATGTTAAAAATCCAAATCACGAATGCACTCATGCACACGCATGTGTGCGTGCGCACGCACACACACACACACACATTTCATTTATATATTATTCCTGAACTTCTTGAAGGATTGCCATATAATGTTACACAAACATTCATCCCATGTTCTGGCTTGTGAATGCCTGGAAATTCTTATTGTCCAATAGAGTCTTGGTTCCTTTAATGGAATTGTTGTTTTTTCATTATTGGTATTCAGACTCTTCTGAATTGGCAGGAATTCAAGTAATAAAACCCCCCTTTTATTCCCCTTTTACATATCTAATTTTTTCAATCATATTTTTTTAAAAACAGACTTTAGGACTTGTAAACAGGGATAATTTCAGTGACATCATCTGCCAGTGTGGTGATACGATGTGATTGATACTACTTGTACTTCAGCTTATGCTGTAAATGACAGGAGTATGTCAGACAGACAGATAGATAAACAGACCAGAAGCAGACATTCTTCAGGTAGAGTTAGGCTTCTTTATGGAACCCATTGAGTACTACATCTTGTTGCAAGAATTTCTGATAATCATTATAAAATAATCTCATTATAAAGCTGTCTATAGTTATCATGAAGTATACCACCTTATAGTAAGACCTTCTTATAATGAACTACTTAAACAGTATTCCCTCATTATAATGCAGTCTGAGGTAACCATAGAGTATACTGTGTTATCATTGATATTTTATTATTATAATGAAGTACATAATAAAATATTTTCTCATTACAATGCAGTCCATGGGAGTCATAGAATGTACTGCTTTATAGTGAGATAATAAAACACGTAGTTTCACTACCACTTATCCTAGTCTTTAACATTGTGTTATATTAAAGGGTGTTATAGTGATGAAGTACTTTCTTTATTATCAATCATAACTTTACTCTGATATTTAGAGAGGGAAAAAACTGGCAGATACAATCTTGTAAAAGAATGCGTGCAAGCATCAAAACGTTTTTTGTTTTTTTTCAAAGAAAGAATTTAATTTGGTGCAACGTAATGTTTATTTAACAAAAATGAATTTTGAAAAGATCAGATAAAATCTTGGAGGGACATGTTTGAAATTTTGTATATCAAGTTATCAGCTGCAATATTAGTTGTGCTGAAGAAACACTTGACCTTATTTTGTCATAATAATGTCACATCATGACATGTAATGTTAGTTTTACCACAAGTAGGTTTTATTATTCTCTGCCTCACAAACAAGTGTAAAATGTTTGTTTGAATGTCACAACAAAAACTTGATGCATTCGTCTATTAAATTAAAGTAAATTGATATTTACGCAGTACAATGTAGTTGATTGTTTAGGTTTTACTTTAAATGTCATTTGAAATTGACATTGATTTCAGTTGCCTGTAATTATGAAAATCAATATAATTTGAGTGGAGTATAATCATGTAAAGGCAAAGTGCATAACTATATACTGTAGAACACATCCTCACTATAACGTTTCTCATTTTAACACCATTTTTATCAGCTGCATTATTAGTTGTGCGTGAAGTACAAGTAATATCAATTATAGTTTTGCACCATATAAATAGGATATTGTCTTGGATACCATTTTATTTGCCTAATTTACTTTATTATAAGGCTGTATATTTTAATGGCTCAGATGGTTTAGTACATATTTAATAAAACTCTGAAACAAATAGATTTATTGCTTTAAAGAAATTGCTTTTAGATTAGTTTTGTGATATTTAAATATGAATTCTTGAATATTTCCTAATTTTTTGCATGGATAGATTTAGTAAATGAATCGGGAGATGGGGCACCCAGTATTTCTGGATAATTAAAAACTAGCAATCTTTATAACAATACAGCATAGTTTTTGAGTAAAGTCATCCAAGTATACGTATTGCATATAACAGCTGGTCATTCGGAAATTCTTTCACAGAATTGTGTTGATTTTTACAATATGCTGGGACAAGTTACTTAGTACAGATTTTATCATCATTATGGGATAAATTTGCTTAGTACAAATATTATTATTATGATCGGACAATATACTTCTTCAAAATCATATCAGGATGATGGGACAAGTTACTTTCTAAAAAATTTATTGGCATGATGGGACAAGTTACTTTCTAAAAATTGTATAGGCATGATGGAACAAGTTACTTTCTAAAAATATTGTCAGCATGATGGAACAAGTTATTTTCTAACAATCTTGTCAGCATGATGGAACAAGTTACTTTCTTGAAAGCTTATTAGCATAATTGGACAGGTTACTTTCTTAAAAGCTTATCAGCATGATGGGACAAGTTACTTTCTAAAAATATTGTCAGCATGATGGAACAAGTTATTTTCCCCATCACTAGTAGTACTTTGCCGAATTTTTTATTTTGAATCCCCACCCTTTGGAATACTTTACTCACCATTTGAATTAAATACCCACCCATAGGAATGCTGTACTTTTGAATCCAACCCACACCTGCAGGAATACTGTACTTGTCTTTTGAATTCAATTCCCACCCCACATAAGTACTTTATTTACTTTCTGAGTTTAATTCCCACCCCAAAGGAGTACCATATTTACCTTCTGAATTTAATTTCCACTCCTAGGATTACTCTACTTGTCTGTTTAATTAAATCCCCACTTCTAAGAATACAGTTTATACCATTTGAAGTTAATGGGATATACAGTGATCTTCAAGTCCTTTTTGTGTTGGTAGACTTAGACTTGTCTGGTCCTCAGATGGGTTCATTTGTATGTTGGGTATAATAAATGCTGTCCTACATTAATTGTGAGAGTCAACTCAGTGTCCTGTGCATGTAACATGATGAGACAGACAGTGAACTATATTTACCCACATGCAAGTCAGGTCCAGCTATAAATATCACTGACCCTTATTTGCTGCTGCACTTTGTAAAGGTAGATCTGGTTCAATGCAGTTTGCAGTTTGGTCACAAACAAAACTATGCTGACCAACTGTCCCTTTTTTCGATGCTGACACTAGCACAACCTCTCTCCTTCCCTTTCTCATTATAAAAATTTTAAAATACAAAAAAATCTCCAAAATTGATTTATTGATTTGTGCATCTGATTGAGCTGGTTTCGTCTCAGTACTTGAAGCGCTTAGTAGATTGAGAACTATTTTAACCCATTCCAGTGTAGCATTATAGTTGTATCAACTATATTATCACAGTGTAGCCTTACAGTTGTATCAGCTGAATAAACACAGTGTAGCCTTATAGTTGTAACATCTTAATAAACAGTGTAGCCTTATAGTTGTATCAACTATATTAACCCACTTCAGTGTATACTTATAGTTGTATCAGCTGAATAAACACATTGTAGCCTTATAGTTGTATCAACTATATTAACAACACTCCAGTATAGCCCAATAGTTGTGTCAGCTGAATAAATACATTGTAGATTTATAGTTGTATCAACTAGATTAACCCACTCTAGTGTAGCCTTAGAGTTGTATCAGCTGAATAAACAGTGTAGCCTTGGTGGCGCTCTACAGTTTCGTATTTAGCATAGGGTTAAAATTTTAAAGAAAAAGAGTTTCCCTGGGTTTCCTCACTAGTTATACTGGTTATTTAAAAGAGACTTTGTATATCTTAGGTATTGTTCAAAGAACCTTTAATTCCCTTTATTTTGATGTATGATTGATGGGTGTAATATGGGTTAGAGAGTACACAGCTTGGCCTTACTCCAGATGTGCACCTTTCAAAAAAGTGCTAGCTCTACTTGCTCATTTTTACTTCTTAAACTTCAGAGGTAAATTGTAAAAAAAGAGCTGATAACTTTTTTTACATTTTATGTATTTGGTAATTCAGTCATTGCACTTTTAGTAGCTGGTATTATCTAGTTTGGCAAAATTCATTTTCCATATTTTAATAACTGCCAAGAATAGTGTACTTTAGACAAATTTAGGTTGATTTTTGGAGCACAAGGGAGCAGTCATTTTAGCTAGCAGTGTCCTAAGATCATTTAAAATTTCCAAAAGTACAATATCCAAAAAAATTTCATCCACATTACATGAAAGTAGTATATAGGTATGCCAACATTCTCTCCACTGTGCATGTTTAAAATGCAAACAACTTCACCTGACATACATCACTCTCTCAAAAGTACATAATAACTGGTGAGCGCCACCTGTAATAGTTGTAAGAGCTTAATAAAACACAGTTTAGCCTTATGGTTGTATTAGTTGAATAAACACATTTGTATCAGTTGAATAAATAAATGTATCAGATGAATAAATACTGGACTGCAACAAAGAATCAATGTCCCTCTTTGACATGTATTTCTTATGAAGTTAACATTATTTAATTTGATGTATTGAAAAATTTATCACACGAAACAATTGGGAAAGAAATGGGCACAATTTGGTGTGAAATACTCTTTAATAAAGATCTTAATTTTGAGGACAATTTTGCCTATCTAAAGTTGTTTTACGTGTGCATGGGATCACCTATTACTTTATTATGAGACCACAGATATTGCAATATTCAGACAATGAAACATGCATTTTGCTTTATTGCAGTCTTTACTGTATTTTTGTTTGAATATTAAAAAGTAGGGAAAAGGGAAACCTGTCCTCATGGGAAGTCAATCTCGACAGTGTCAAGCACTGTAGTTACCTCTGTAGTGTATTATTTAAAGTAAAGAAATTTATTGATGGACACAGAGAAAAAAAATTGTTGAGTTATTATCTTGCTTCGGTTTGATGATTTAATGTTTCAAATTGTGAAACCCCTTTAAAATTTAAAAAATTTCATTTCAGTTCAATTTTATAAAATTGAGCAAAATTACTTTTGAATGCTTCATTTAAATAACATTTTAAAACTGCAATATCTCATTTTCATTTTATTAAATACCAAGATAATTTTTAAAATATACCAAATAATTTGTCCTTGTGTCTAATTTCTGGGTTAAAACTGGAGGAAAATGTTTTCAAATTGGCCTTGTTCTTTGGTGTTGCATCATTCAATTAGAATTAAGACTGTCCCCTAGGTGGCCTGAATTCAGTTTCAATGAAATTGACAGAATTTGATATTGGGTGTCAACCATTTCATTGTTCTTATGCAGTCATTTCCATTGCTGCATATATTGCCCACTAGGGGGATGCTTTGTCTCTGCAGAAGAGGGGCACATCTGGCACTGTCAACTAAATCTGGCTGTTACTAATGTAATACCATATTCATACTACATGTATTTCTGTACAACTAAGCAGTCAAAGAGAAATTTTAGCAAACTTGCATACAGATATGTATAACAAAAATTTGGTGGGGTGGGGTGGGGGTGGGTAACCATCAAGAAATACATATACATGTATGTATAATAAACAATCAGTGCGGGGCATAGGTGGGTTGGGTAACCATAAAAAAATGCATATATTATAACAATACTTGGTGGGGTGGACTGGGGTAGCCATGAAGAAATACATGTATAACAAACACTTGGTGGGGTGGGGTGGGGTGTGGTGGGGTGGGGTGGTGGGGTAACCATCAAGAAATACAACATGTATGACAATCACTTGGTGTGGGTAGTGGGTGGGTGTAGTTACCATCTAGAAATATTATGTGTAATACAAACACCAAACAGTCAGGAGACAATTCTGAAATGGGAAATGTTTTTTTTATGAACAGTGTCTTCATATGCCTTATTTTTTTTATTACTGGGACTTTTGTAAATTTTTTCTCTACTCAGGTGGTCATTAAATGAAGGTGGTTATTGTTGGGTTATTGGTATTAAATTGGACTCGAATACATAAAATATGTTTGTACATATGCTGTAATATTGTAAATGGAGGAGATACACAAAATATAATTGTTGCCATCGGGAATTGAACAGATTTCATGTTTTTCTGCCAGGTGCACAAAGTATTGAACTAAATAAGTTCTAGTTTGCTTTAAGTTAGCAGCACCCTTAAAATAACCCTAACCAATGCTTTTCTTTATCTGAAACTTGGTGGTCTATTCTTGGATATGAGATTGTAGAATTTGTATTTATTTCCACACACTGAAATTCAGCCAAATAGGGCATTACGTATTTAAAGTTCACCTTTATTTCTACAGAATCACGCCGAAAATTCAACCAAATCAGGTATTATACTTTCAAGGTCTATCTTTATTTCTTTAGTAAATTTCTCCTATACTCAAAAAATTTAAATCTTATTTTCAAAAATGAATGGCTAATCTCACACCCCCAACATTTATTTTCATATTTTCTCAAAACTATTAAACTCAACCTGTAACACTTACTGACAGTTGTTTAGCTGCCAAATGGAGAAAAGGGTTACAAAGAAGTACCGTTGGAATTGGGAGTCAGACCTGGTTTTCTCTTTTGAAATCAAGCACATGAGCCACTTAAAGTGTCCATAGGCTGGTTATTAAGTGCTGTTGTTACCCACAACCACTATAACATGTTCAATATTAACTTATCTCCCTTAATTAGATTTCCTTGGAGGACTGAAGAAACATATCCTACAGCATCCATTATACTTGTAACATGTACAAAATCTTTTATCAACATTATTGCAGGGTAAGCAAACCTAATGAATGAACATTTTTCAGATGGTAAAAATATTAAATATTCCCAGTTTGTTGATTAGGTGATTGTAAATTAAAAAAATCAGCCGTCCACATTTTGTTATTTTGCAGATGGTAAATGAAATCAGTTGTCCTCAGTTTGTCATTTATGTAGATGTTAAATAAATGTCAGTTATCCTCAGTTTATTTTGCAGATGGTAAACATCAGTTGTCCTCAGTTTGCTACTTTGCAAATGGAAATAAAATCAGCTATCCTCAGTTTATTACTTTGCAGATAGTAAATAAAATCAGCTGTCCCCAGTTTTTTTATTGTTGAGAGGATTGATGTTTTTATTGGAAATACCCCCTTTCCCCAATATCCATACAAGGCATTTCAAGACCATGTCCGATGAAAATAATTATTTTGATTCTTCCGGTTTTATCAAAAGTCATTACAACTTGATGTCTGGGCCTGATTTTGTAGCCATGGTAACTCAATTGAGCATCAGATTCTTAATGCAAGGGTCAAAGGTTAGATGATGGGATAGCCATCTGCTTTATTGCATGTGTGCAGGAAAGGCAATTTGCTCCAATTATATGGCATGCCAATGATGTGTTACATTTAATGTCATTAAAATATACCAATTAAGCAACTGGTACAGATTTCCTGAAGCATGTTCATATGGTAAAGTTTGCTTTGGTTATATTTCTAAAGGAAAGGCATCAGTTCTACTGTATTTGGCAAAAAAAAATACACAAGTGTCATCAGTCTTTTATAGAAGTACTTGGATTTCTTCAAAAGGCATTGAAGCATATATTTTGGAGCTACACATGTCTTGGGAAAGGAATAGAAAGCCAAGATTGGACTTGGAGAACATCAGCACAAAAATCAATACGGTTATAATAGCTATCGTACAGAGTTATGGAGCTGGTAGCACTAAATATGCTTAAGATCACAGCGATTGTCGTTAGGAAATTCTCTAAGAAGCAGATATTTGACTCGCTAATCGAGTTGGTTTCAGAATAAGGTCTCACTGGGATTGAAAGAGTGAAGTGTTTGTTGTGATATTCACTGTTTTAAACTGTATTTATCTCCAAAGCAGTGCTTCAAAACAAGAAAGCAAAAATGTTTTGTAGATATTGGAACAAATGTACTAAAACATGTTAAACAAAAATTACTTCAAAAGATTTTGTTGTTTGCCAAAAATTAAATACCAAAAAATATTATGCAGAAAAAATTAATCTTTGTGAAAATTTGTTAAAAGTCCTAATTCCTTCTGAATAGCAAATGTTTTGTCTCAGTTTACTTTAAGCAGTAGGAGCTACCCACATACATTGCACATAGAGGCTATTTGTATCAAGCCTTTTAGAAAGTTTGTTGCAGATGGCAGTAAAGACTGGTATCACAACTTTACCAAAAGTTCCAGAGGGCAGTAGGTGGTAACAGATAGACTGGTATCAAGTCTTATACAAATATTTTAGAGGACAGTAGAATGATACCAAGTATTTTGTATGCAAGTTCCAGTGGACAGGAGAGAAAGAAAGACTGCTTCTAAGTCCTTTATAAACTGATAAAGACTGATACCAGAGGCCATTATTCTTATACCAAGGCTTTTATGCTGATTCTAGGGAGCAGTTGAGACTGTTATCAAGTATTTTACAGAGACTTTAGCAGTCAGAACAGACTGGTACTGTGAATTCAGAATAGACTGGTACTGTACTTTTATCCAAGCTTCTAGAGGGCAGTACACTGATGTTCCAGTGTCATTAAAGATTGGTACCAAGTCTTTTACACAGGTTTCACAGAGCAGCACACTGCATTTATACCAAGTTTTACATAGGTACAAACTCAGTTTTTATAGACATTATTTTCTTTATTCTCAATAAGATCAATGACTAACAAATTTTGTACCAACCCATTTACCTGCCACCACCCCCAAAAATAGAGAAAAGAAATCAAACCTCAAACCCCAAACAACAACCTTATTTGTTTCCTTTTTCCACCAATCAGGACCCAAAGAATATTAATTGCAGATGTCTTAATTAGAAATATAAATATGCCATACATACAACCTTTCAAATACCATCACAAATTTATTCTACTTTCTAAATTATTTATTTTTCTCACCATTTACCCCACTACTGCCCGTCCATCCAATGGAGGGATTAAAACACACAAACAACAGCAGAGCTATGACACTTAAACTGATAGCTTCCTTTTGAAAAGCACAGGCAAATAATGCAGAAATGATTAGTGCTATATTAAATCTCTGCTGAAAGTGTTCTGTTTTCATCTCCAAACAAAATTGCTGGTTTGATAGATTTAAATTAAATGCCATCATAAAAGGCATTTCTGGTGCTTATTATGTTTTGTGCAGCAGTGTGCAAATGTCAGGTCGCTGCAGTAGAGGTTATTCTTTCCCAGAAAATCTTATCTCACTGCTTGGTTGCCTCTTTTATGATTCAGAAATTAGATAGAGACTACGATGAAAGTTGAGCTTGAAGCTGAGCTAGACGTTAACCATCCTGGAAAAATGAGGGGAATATTATACATGCCAAGTGACACTAGTTTTTGTCAAAGCTAGAACAAAGAAAAAACCCAACAAAAATCTGAGAAAATTTTATTTTTTTCTGTCTTGGATAAATTTTCAAATACAATTATGTTTCTAGTTTAGCAGTATGTTAGTTTTTTTGTTTTTCAGAATTGCTTTTTATGGCTAGTGTACATTTGTCACGAAGTGGGTTAGCAAACTAAATCTGTAAATTGAGTAAACACTGATGAGTGATGAATATCGTTATGTTGAATATTATTTGATAGAATCCAGTTAAATAAATTTCTAGTCTGTATGAGAGGAATCAAGTTGAAGAGTTTTGGGTGATTATGGCATCTAAATTTGTTTTGCTAAACATCACAAAATTTATTTTTAAAATTTTGTTGGGATCCCTTTCTGATTGCTTGGTTGATAATAATGAATTTTTGATCAATTAATCAGATGAGTCCTAATGATGGTAAATGTCTTCATTTACCTGTCTGGAAATTCTAAACATTTCTTCACCTGTGTGAATTTCTTTAACTCATTTTGAAAAATAAAACAATTTCCAGATATTCAGTTTTAAAAATAAATTGTTTTTTTGCCAGCTTGGTTGGATGAAAACCTCCAGTTGCTTAATTAAAAAAACCCAACTAAATACTATTTCTGTCTCTGATGGAAATATTCACATTATGTTGAGTGTTATAAGTAAAACAAACATTTTCAGTGGTTAAATTTGAGAAGAAATTTAGTGCAAATTAACAAACTCCAGAATTTGACATCAATAAACACTTAATTTCTTCCTCAAATGGTGAAAGAGATTTCATATGGGTTGGTTGTCATAGTAATGATTTATTTAACTTGTGCATTATACATCAAAACAGAAATAGCCACTCCAGTGGCCATTGAGTGGCCATTGTGGCTAGAAATAGTCAACCACTCCAGTGGCCATTGTGGCTAGAGTATCTGCCTCTGATGCAGGAACTGTGGGTTTGAACCCAAGCTGAGTCATACTAAAGATTTAGAAAAATGGTACTTGCAGCTGCCTTGCTTGTTGTTGAGCATTGAGAGGTTGGTGTTAGGACTGGTCAGGCTAGTGTCAGGATAATATGACTGGGTGGGACATGTGCTGTACATATCTGGCTTGATGCTCCAGTGCTAGACATCACTACAAACTAACACACTGCAGACTTTGTTGTAGTATTACTGGGAAATTGTTAAAGTTACATTAAAAATCCAAATCCCCCACACCCACACCCACACATAGAGGCACAATCACACATACAGACACACATACACTATGACACTCCATCACACACACACACACACACACACACACACACACACACACACACACACACACACACACAGACATTCAGTCATAAAACTCTTGAATTTTCCTTGAAAATATTTGCCATATTTTGAGGATTTCAACAAATCTGTTTTATATTTTAATTTATTTGTTAAGCCAATAAAACTTTACATGTGCTAAATTTTAAGACCAAAATGTGATTTTTTAACCTTTGCAGTATTTCTGCCTTCAACAGAAACATCAATATTTCAAACATCATAAAGGAACCTTTCAAAGTGTGCTGTATTACCATAGGTCACTTTGTATTGGGGTACATAAATAATGCATATTACAATAAAACCTGTTTTGAAAGATCTTTGTTATGAGATACCAGGTTCTCCATGCACAGGCTGTTTTATTATGCAGTGTTATCATCTTACATGAGAGGCCACCTGTCTTGAGAGACCACTATTCTTTGGCACAAAGGATGGTCTTTCAAGACAGGTTCTACAGTATTACTGTTGCATAATACAATGGAATCCATGACCATGAATATTATATAAAAGGACAGTGTTACATGTATATGAACATGTATATGAAAGGACAGTGTTACATATGTATTCCAGTATTTTAATGGAAGGGACCAATGCAGTTGTTTAATAAAAAGTTTTCATTATAACACTGTTTAAAGGTACTGTGTTATATGCGAGATTATTGGATACTTGGATACATTACTGTTAAATAATGTAATGGGATATTATAACCATACTAATCTTATAACAATGTGTTATATGTGGGGACAGTGTTATAGTGATCTGCCTTATACTGGGGTACATAACAGATAGTATTACTGTTACATAATGTGACAGGATTTATGACCATATTTGCCTTATAAGGGGTTATCCATTAAATAGGTCAACAAAATTAGGGGAGGGTGTTTGAATAAATTTGACATTTGTTGATATGGTGGAGGGGGAGTTCAAGATAAATAGATGTCAGCAATGTTAGTTTGTTGGGGGGAGGTAAAAAAAAATTTGACATAATTTTATTAGGTGGGTCACTGAAAGTTTGACAGTTGTTGATAAGAGGGGGGAGGTAAATTTGCCTAAATGTTGATATAATTAATGGATGTCCCCTAAAATGGTCGTAGTTATGATGAAGTATCTTATAATAATGAAATTCCACTTGAACTGTAGTATCATTAAATGATTCCTGTAAAAATTTTAAAAATTAAATAAAACTAAATTTTTCTTATCAGTATTTATAATATTGTAATGAACATAATTATAGCTATGTTGCAGTACTTTTTGAAGGCTTCACAATCCCTTCAAATTGACCCATTGGTCATTAACTATCAGTACTAGATGATGATAGCATAAATTGTTTTTATGTTGTTTTTTGTTATGCTATCCATAATGTTTAACTTATTATGAAATGTTGTCTGTTTATCACTTGATTTCAATTTCATTTCTGCACAGTAACACAAATTCACCAAACTGTGTGTATGGCTTGCACATGGGGTAAGGAAGAATGTTATTGACCTTGGAGTCAAAAAGTCAAAGGTCAAGGTCACTGACTAAAAGATGATGAATGGTTTCTTTATAGAAGTTTCAGTTAATAATTGTATGCTTTTACCAAAGTTTGTGTATGGCTTCCACATGGTAAGGTACAATGGAATTGATTGTAGGGTCAAAAGGTCAAAGGCCAAGGTCAGTGACTAAAAGAAGATGAATGTTTTTTACACTGAAGTTTCAGCTCTTAGCTGTTCACTTTTACCAAAGTTTGTGGGTAACTACAGCAGAAGTCTATTGATTTTAGGGCCATGTGTTCAAAGGTTAAAATTGCAGTGTCTTTCAGAGGTCAAAGGGTTCTTGCATAATAACCTCTGTTCTAGGCTGCATCTCTTAATCAGAGTGTATTTAGGATTTGCTTTCAAGGTGAAATAGACAATTTTATTTTGGTTCAGTAGGTCAAAGTTCAAAGAATAGTTCATTGTGGCATAAGGCAAACATGATTTTAAAGAAACATTTTCTTTTGTGATGAAACATTGTGCATGATTTGTGTTTGGGAAATAAAGAAACCTATATATTTTAAGGGACTAAAGGTTAGTTATTCTCATGGTAAGTCTGATAAGAAAATCAGTGTTTTACACAGTAATTTTAGTTAAAAATTACATACCAGATCAAAGGGACTGAGTGGCCTAAAGTAATCTATGTTATGGATCACTGCCATCTCACCTCTGTCTGTGTGGGTTCAGTCTTAGGCTACCTGCAGGAGAATGCTTGCCAATAGCTTCTTGAATTGGTGGTTCTACCTAGGGTTTTCCAGGGTTCTTCTTCCACCAGTTATACAGACCACCATGTATAGCCTATCTTGTGCTGAAAAATGGCATTAAACCCTAAACCACCACTACCACCACCACCACCAACAACAACATACCAGATCATTGGGACCCAATTAGGAATCATCTTTATTGGCCATACCCTATTGATGCAATACATAGAAAATTGTTCAGGCATTTAATGTCAGTAATCATATTGTGTTGGATACGTTAATTCTTGTGAATGCATGGTTGATGTCCAAGACTAATGTATTGGTCTACTGTATTTTTTTCCTGAAGAGGAGTACATATGGACTCATTTATAATTTGAAGCAAACTACAAAGAACAAAGATCTTGATCTGTATAGAATAATGAGCCAACAGATCAGGGTCTATATTGTTTGTTCTACTGATTACTCCTAACAAACTGCACAGATCCAGATCTGCTGCACATTATGTGAGTGTACAGTACTTGTTGGTAGGGTTGTGTGTGTGTAATATATCATTCTTGTAAATTGCCTCTTCAAGATATACTTCTTAATACCAAGGACATAATTTATGGCATTGGGCCTGTTGTATTATTTTTTGCTGCCAGAGTTTTCAAATTGGACACAAAATGATGACTGCTATAAGAATGACAATTTAGATATAGCTAGTACAAATTATGTGCTGTACAGTCAGGTTAGATTTAGCTAGTGTAAATTAAGTGTGCTGTCTAGTCAGGTTTACCATAGCTAGTACAGATTGCTTTCTGTACACTCAAGTTAGATATAGCCTGTATAATCAGGTTAGATATAGCTATATAAATTATGTGCTGCATAATCAGGGTGAGTTAGAGGTGAATGTGGATATGTGAGAAAGCTTGCCTGTAGCTTCTCGTGGGTCAGTGGTTCTTTCCAGTGATTTCCTGGTTTCTTCCTCTACCATTAATATTGGCCACCATGAATAGCCTATGGTGTGCTGAAAAATGGCGTTAAGCCCAACAACAACAATTTCTGTGCAACCAGGTTAGGTATAGCTTGTAGAAATTCCTTATTGTATCCTGTACAGTTGGGTAAGATGTAGCTATAAATGGTGTGTGGTACAGTCAGATTAGATATAGCCAGTACAAATTGCATGCTGCTTACTCAAGTTAGGTATAGTTAGTATAAATTGCTGTACAATCTGGTTAGATAAAGCTTTTATAATTGCTTTTTGTACATATTTTTATATAGCTAGTATAAATTGCACACTGTATAGTCAGGTTAGATATAGCTGGTATAAATTGCACACTGTACAGTCAGGTTAGATAAAGCTTGTATTTTTGCTTTTTGTACATATTTTTATATAGCTAGTATAAATTGCACACTGTATAGTCAGGTTAGATATAGCTGGTATAAATTGCACACTGTACAGTCAGGTTAGATAAAGCTTGTAATTTTGCTTTTTGTACATATTTTTATATAGCTAGTATAAATTGCACACTGTATAGTCAGGTTAGATATAGCTGGTATAAATTGCACACTGTACAGTCAGGTTAGATAAAGCTTGTATTTTTGCTTTTTGTACATATTTTTATATAGCTAGTATAAATTGCACACTGTACAGTCAGGCTAGTACAAACTGCATGCAGCACACTAGTTAGATATGGCATGTATACATTGCTTGATGTAGAATCAGATTAGATATAGCTGTATTTGCTGTAAAATTATGTTTATATTTAGTATAAATTGAATGTTGTACAGTCAAGTTAGATCTAGCTAGTATAAACTGCATGTTGTACATACAGATAACATATAGATAGTATAAATGGCATGCTGTACACATAAGTTAGATTTAACAGATTGTTGTAAGTGAATTCATTTGCATGTATACAAATGCAATACACATAATTCAACATGATGATCTTGGTATATGATTTTAATTACCCATGAGAATTCACAGGTGATCAAGGAACCTCACCTGTCAAAATAGTGTTTAAATGCAAATATTGTAGTTTTGCACCTGGAAGTACTCAAGCAAAGCTGAATTACATATGGAATACCACCAGTACATATGTGAACAGAGCCATTATTTATAACAAATTTATATATATGTAAGATGTATTGTGTATTACTTTAATTTAATTAGATTTGAAACTCAGGTGTTGTGATGGTAGTTTTTAACAGCATCATAAATTCAGTTTATGATTATCACCTGTGAAGTGAACAGATGTGTCTTAAATACCTCCATAGTTTCACCATGAAGCATAAATCAGCTAAACTGATCGTATCTGTTAACAGTAATTGATCTGATTTGATGCTTGAACTGTGCATCACTGTTGATTTAATCAGCTGGATACTTACATGATCTCAGCAGTTCAATAACACTGCTCTTTGTGTCATTTTTTTTCTGAAATCATTTCTAAAAATTTTGTAAATGTCAATATTTTTGCTGCAGAGGGGAAGGTCTATTTGTTTGCCAGTCATATTTAATAACATGTCATGGATGACTTTAGCAGTGACAGGTTCAGAGGCTCCCAAAGGGTGTGAAACAATAAGGGGCATTTAAAAAGAGTCCACTGATATATACCATATTTTTTCTTTATTATCCTTTGTCTCTAATTCATGCCTTCTTTTAGATTTTGTGTAATGTTTTTATTTTAATATATATTTTTGTCTAATTTAAATGAGTAAATCTTGAAGCATTATGTGGAAATAATTTTGATGGAAAAATGTCAAATGACACTTTGCCAAATTTTAATTAACATTTTGGAATATCCCTTATTATCATGACTCATCATTGTTGGAACATCACTCTTTACAAGGACACTGCCTTGTTGGAACATCCCTTATTATTATGACTCTTTCTTGCTTGAGCATCTCTATATTGACATATTGTTGGAAAATCTCTATTATAAGGATACATCATTGTTGAAACATCCCTAATTATAAGGACACTACTTTGTTGAAATGTAACTAATAATGGCATATCATTGTTGGAATATCCCTTGTTATAACAAAACTGTTTTATTGGAACATCTCCTATTACAGTATAATCACATATCATTATTGGAATATAACCTTTTTATAAGGACACTGTCTTGTTGGCAGGACTCCCCACCTGTGATCCATGTCTACAAAACAGTATAAAATTCCCAAACCAAATAGGGAATTATTTAAAAAAGTTTCCAATACTCTGGAACTTTGCTCTGGAATAGTATTCCAGTTGAGATTAGAAATGCCTACTCTATTTCCTTTTTCCAAACCCAATATATCCATTGGCTTCAGAGATACAGCAAAAATAAATACTTTCCTTTGGTAGATTAGTTCTTAGCTAATTGTGTTATCCTCTTTAAATAAAGTCAATATTATTATTATTATTATTATTATTATTATTATTATTATTATTATTATTATTATTATTATTATTATTATTATTATTATTGTTGTTGTTGTTGTTGTTGTTGTTGTTGTTGTTGGAGCATCCCTTTTATTATGACACATCTTTGTTGGAGCATCCCTCATATATAAGGACACTGCTTTGTTGAAACATCTTTTATACTGACATATACCATTATTGGAAAATCACATTATAAGGACACTATCTTGTAGCATTCCTTATTATAATGAAACATCATTGTTGGAGCATCCCTTATTATAAGGACATTGTCTTGTTGGAACATTCCTTAATATAATGTCACTTCATTGTTGGACCATACCTCATTATAATATCTTGTTCAAACATCCCTACATCCCTTATTAAAATGACACATTGTTGGAGCACCCTCATAAGGACAGTGTCTAGTTGAAACATCCCTTATTATAATGACACATCTATGTTGGAACATTCCTCAGTATAAGGACAGTTTTGTTAAAACATCCCTTAATGCCAAGATGCCTCATTTATAGCATATGCCACTTTGTGACTCTCATTATAAGCATTATAAAAAGATAGCATTATACAAAGACAGCATTATAAAGAGGGGCAAACGCATTGGGAATAACTTGAATTAGCCTAATTTGTCTGGGCAGTTTCACTTCCACAACCTTGCAGCTTGAAATTAATATCCCAGATTGGATGATAAGGACAACATCTGAAAATTGGGGGTAATTTCATGGTGAATTGGATTTGGCTGCTGTGTTCAGATAAACCCTTTTGTATGCCAATATCTCAATGATCTAGGACTGCATAATTTATTGTTGGACACTAATTTGTCAGACTGTTTTCTAGCTTTTCCATACATTTCACTGCAATCTAGAAATAACAGGTACTCCTACCAGTTCAACCCTGATGACACAAAAGAAATCTTTTAATTGTTATAGTAAATGGTAGATATTTTCTTTAGCTCCCATACACCCTAATATTTAATAGTGACTATAATATGTCCATGATGATTCACTGTAGATGCATACTCAGGAAAGTTGTATTATTATATTGCATGACATTATGATTATCCTATAACCTGCAAATTTGTGGTTAGCGATGTGTACAGTTTAATTTTCGTCTCATTTAAGTCACCTTGTATTCAAGTACTTATTTTGTTATTTTATTTGGTTGTTATTCTTTAGATGAAAGTTATATTGTGTTTAGGCAGTTATAATACTTCATTGTGCAGCAAACATTGTCCCAATATGTTTTATTAGGTGCCAGTCAATCAAAGGTTAACAATACAGTACCAGTTAACATCTAGGTATTCAGTAACCAGTAATGCTGACTGAGTGCCTCATGGATCACAGTTTGTAATGGATGAGTAATTTATTAGTACATGTATTCCTTTTCATTGTCTTTCCACAGTTTTTAATGCATGAGTAATTTACTAGCATTCCTTTTCATTGTCTTTCCAGTTTGTAAAGGATGAGTAATTTATTAGTATTCCTTTTCATTGTCTTTCCACAGTTTGTAATGGATGAGTAATTTACTAGTACATGTATTCCTTTTCATTGTCTTTCCACAGTTTGTAATGAATAATTTATTAGCATTCCTTTTCATTGTCTTTCCAGTTTGTAATGGATGAGTAATTTACTAGCATTCCTTTTCATTGTCTTTCCAGTTTGTAAAGGATGAGTAATTTATTAGTATTCCTTTTCATTGTCTTTCCACAGTTTGTAATGGATGAGTAATTTACTAGTACATGTATTCCTTTTCATTGTCTTTCCACAGTTTGTAATGAATAATTTATTAGCATTCCTTTTCATTGTCTTTCCAGTTTGTAATGGATGAGTAATTTACTAGCATTCCTTTTCATTGTCTTTCCAGTTTGTAATGGATGAGTAATTTATTAGTATTCCTTTTCATTGTCTTTCCACAGTTTGAAATGGATGAGTAATTTATTAGCATTCCTTTTCATTGTCTTTCCACAGTTTGAAATGGATGAGTAATTTATTAGCATTCCTTTTCATTGTCTTTCCACAGTTTGTAATGGATGAGTAATTTATTAGTATTCCTTTTCATTGCCTTTCCACAGTTTGCATTAATATTGTGGTCTGCAATCTCAGTGTAGTTTAAAACAAGGACTAGGTCAGCAACTTGTTTTCTACTTCTTATTTCTGCCATGGCCAGTGATAAATAATAATAAGTCAAAAACAAGGACCTTTTAGTCTAGACAAAAGCAGTGCCTAAAAAACTCATTTGTTATCACTGCTCACCAAATCATAAAATTTGATAGAACTGAATTTTGTTACCTTTTGCTCATTTGCCAACATCAAATACTTAAATTGTTATGGTTGTGCAGTGAGAATAACAAAATAACATACTGTACCAGGTAATGGAATTCAGACTTTGGGATGGGATGACTGGATTTATCACTGCCATCCACAAACCTGTTTAGACCCAATTACCTACCTGGCCAATTACCTACCTGAACATGATACATTAACTATTAAGTATTTTTATTGTATTGGCCTTGCTCATCAGAGAGCTCCATGCTTGAGGTATAAAGAAAAAGCCATGAACATTTTGATCATTAATGTTACTTATAGATAATATGATGATTGACATTAATGGTTGTCTAACTGCACCGAAATTTGGTGAAGTCAGATTTGCATCCAATGTGTAGACCTTAATCCACCTAATATTTCAATTTTTAAGATTTTAAATGTCAACCACAAAGTAAAATACTATTTAGAGATACATGTGACACTACAACTTGCATACATGTTCATTGGAGTTTAAATGTTAACTCCTGTTAGATATACATGTAACACCACAACTTGCACAGAATTTCATTGGATTTTAAATGTTAATCAAAAACTGAATCCCTTTTAGAAATACATATACAGTTTGCACATAAATTCATTGGTTTTGCATTAAGTTGCATTAACAAACATTTTATGACATTTGATTGAGACAAGTGAATCCTTTCAGGCAAGTTTATATATATATATATATATATATATATATATATATATATATATATATATATATATATATATATATATATATATATATATATATATATATATATATATATATATATATATATATGCATTTTGTGGTACATAAGTACAATCCTGGCTATATTGTACCAAGTAAATGGTAGGAGGTAAAAGGGGTAAAATCAAAAGAATTTACTAAAATCTGTCAAACGATAAATTTTCTTGTTATCAACCATATGCCTAAATGTAAAAAGGCAAGTAAATTTAATCACCCACATACAACAATGTTAAAGGGCAAGTGAATTTCATGACCCAAATGACTAAATGTGAAGGCAAGTAAATTTCAGCGCCCACTTGAATAGATGTTAAAAGTTGAGTAAATTTCATCATCCATTAACTAAAAATGCTAATGAATATCATCAGCCAGCTGACTAAATGTAAAATGGTAGATGAATTTTATCATCCTATGTACTAAATTTAAAAACGAAAGTGAATTTCATCACCCAATTGATGAAATGGGAAAAGTGCAAATGAATACAATCACACAAATGACTATAGCACAGGAAGGAAAAGTGAATGTCATCAACCAATTGCCTAAATAGAAAAATAAAAGCATCATTCATTGCCAAGTTGACTGAATGAAAAAAACACATGATTCATTGCCCAATCGACTGAATGAAAATACCCACGTGATTCATCACCCAATTGCCTAAATGAAAAACAAAAACATGATTCATTGCCCAGTTGACTGAATGAAAAAAAAAATACATGATTCATTGCCCAGTTGACTGAATGAAAAAAAAACATGATTCATTGCCCAGTTGACTGAATGAAAAAAAAACACATGATTCATTGCCCAGTTGACTGAATGAAAAAAAACCACATGAGTCATTGCCCAGTTGACAGAATGAAAAAAAACATGATTCATTGCCCAGTTGACTGAATGAAAAAAAACACATGATTCATTGCCCAGTTGACTGAATGAAAAAAAAACACATGATTCATTGCCCAGTTGACTGAATGAAAAAAAACACATGATTCATTGCCCAGTTGACTGAATGAAAAAAAAATACATGATTCATTGCCCAGTTGACTGAATGAAAAAAAAACAAATGATTCATTGCCCAGTTGACTGAATGAAAAAAACAACACATGATTCATTGCCCAGTTGACTGAATGAAAAAAAAAACACATGATTCATTGCCCAGTTGACTGAATGAAAAAAAAACATGATTCATTGCCCAGTTGACTGAATGAAAAAATAATATATATATATATATATATATATATATATATATATATATATATATATATATATATATATATATATATATATATATATATATATATATATACACACACACACACACTCACACATGATCAAATCAAATCCATGACAATAATTACATTACAACAGGAAATGTGATATATTGAAAGTGATTATAATCAAGGAATGCAGCAGAATTTCCAACTCAGTTTCAATTGCATCTGTTTTGCTCCAATTGATTACATGTATAGAGGATATTGCAAAGAACTGCTTTTGTTTTATCTCATTCATATATATATATATATATATATATATATATATATATATATTCAACTTCTTTGTTTATTAGTTTTTCAGTCAATTTTGTAACTTGAATCAGATTTTACATGCCCATAAATTTTTAATATTTGCACATGTTATGAATCAGTCTTTTGAGTAGAATGGTTCAAATTTCTCAGAAGAGACATGATTGGGTCAGGTAGCTCTGTTACTATTACTGAAACAGTTCTAACTCTAGATTACCTGCCCTTTGGAATGGTGGATGTTGAATTTCATAGCTTAATCATACAGGAAAAGAGACATATTAATTAGGTTTATATGTCAGAAATGCTTTATCTAGACTTTATTGCTTGATAATGGACATTTAATTGAATGGCATGCAGTGTGGAGAAAGGAAGGGCAATTGAGACTGGTTGCCATGAAATATATAGCCCTAAAAATTCAGCATTAAAGAAGGCTAATATTGCTTCTCTAATCTTAATGTATGAGACAGCTCTAATGCAGGTATCTTAATTCAAAAAGTACAGTTATAGATTTACACTGATGGCAGAGTAAGACCTTTTCCTTAAAGGTTATCATGGAATTAACAGTTTTTAGAGGTTATTGGTCACTTGGTGACAATAAACAATGAAAATAATAATTTTTTCTCAGTCCTCCAATAAGGGTGGAAGACATTTTTGTGGTACCTGTCACTAGTACTATTTTGTATGGGAGATAAGTTCAAAAATGTTTCACAAAACCATACCAGTTTTCATATTTAGACAGAATTACGCCTAGGAAATTAAAGTTGTGTGACTTTACAAAGGATTTGGAGATGGCCAAGAATCTGAGCTGGTACTGTACTGTCGATTATCTAAACCTCCTGTCCTTAGATAGCAACACTCTACCAACAGACATAACACATCTTTTTGGGCTAAAATTTGAATTTTAGTGGACATTATACCACATAAATATGAGAAATAAATTAGTAATTTCTTCCAAAGATAAATTTACATTGCTTGTACAAAAAAGTATTGATTCAGCTTAAAAGCAGAAAGCAAAATTAGAAAATTACAAAATATATAATAAATTTGTTTCTATAAGTGATTATTTTGGATTATAACTTTTGGCTATTATTTTTAGAAATAGCAAGTAAAAATGGGGTTTAATTTTCAATTGAATGGCATTTATGGAATGAAAAATGCTGTTAATGAGAACCAAAAGAGTTGACTGCATTATATATGAGGTTGCCTTTTATTGAGGTACTATTCAACAGTGAAATGGCATCAATGGCTTTACCCTTCATATGCATTATAATGTGGGAGTACTCTACATGCTCAGACAACAGAAAGCTTGAGGTGGTTTTGAATTTAATGTAGCTTTAAAAAACTTTTTCATATCACTATGATGTCTGCAGTGTGATATCTATCAACTGGGGCATCTTGTCACAGACATGTAATATCATGTCCTACCCAGTCATTTTATCCTGACACCAGGCCAGCCTTAACTAACACTAAACCTCTTAATGCTGAGCACCAAGTGAGGCTGCTGTTAGTACCATTTTTATAAGTCTTTGGTAAGATTTGGCCCAGGTTTGAACCTCTCCCCATCTGATGCAGACATTCCAACTAACCACTGCAGTCTCAAAGACCAGGTTACAGAGGTGGCAGTACTCTTTCATTATAACACTAACCTTGGGAGTCATGGAGTATAGTGAGACTGCCTTCTAATTTAATATATTATATACATGGAGCCCCACCATATTCACAAGGTATATATTCAACAATGTATATATTCAACAAGGTGTACTGAGGCAAATCAGGCATGTACATTATTAATGCAAACAATGATTGTGTTCTTTCAAATTGATCATACTCTGTGATATGATATTTTCCTGACCTTCAGAGATTTTTGTTTCAACTTTCAAATATCAGGGAGATTCAGTAGTAAACAAGTCAGCATGGTTTGAAAATAAATGTTAGTGATATCATGTGGGAATGGACAATATGTAGCATTTGTATTGATTTTTAGAACCTTCTTCTGAGCAAATAACTAGACATTTGGATAATAAATTATTCTTTGTATTACATAAAAGAGCTTTTAAGTGAAACATTTTAAGCTGTCTCCATAGCAGCCTGGCGGCACATTTATTGTACGTCAGTTTAAAAGGCACCTGTTACTTAGCCCTTGACAGTTTTTTTTTTTTACATTCTCATTTGACAGCTAAGTAATGGTTCTTAGATGGCCAGAAATTGCTTTTTGTAACTTGACTTGCTTTCTTGGAGACGTTTGTATAATTATCTAATGAAGCAATGAAACCCTTAAAGGAATTTTTACAATCCTGCTTCCTTCAATGTATCAGCTGTCTAGGCCTTTGGCAAACTTCTGTAATGGAATGGAAAACAGTACATGTATTTAGCTAGGATAGTGATTCTTCCTTGAAGGTGACCATTGAATTTTTGTGTGACATTTATGGCTCTGTAGTTGTGTGCAGTTGCAAAGGAGAATTGTACAACATTTCACAAATTCCTGCAGAAATTGGCCTTCCTTTCCAGAAATATTACCGCAGTATTTTTTAAAGCTAACACTCCAATAATTTATTGTACACAAGTTGTCTCCCCTTGTATTTCAGTATAATTTAATAAATTTGATTTGAGATAACCTTTTTGTAAATATTAGCAGAAATCTGTACATGTTATATTACTTCATATATTACCAATTTTTAGAAATACACATGCATATATATATATATATATATATATATATATATATATATATATATATATATATATATATATATATATATATATATATATATATATATATATACACTTGTATTTTGAGATTATTGTTTTATTTCAGGAATATCAAACAATTCCTTTCTAAGAGATTATCATTGAATTTTCAAATAAACAATGATTAATTTCAATAAGTAAAACTAAGCTCTGTCCATATTTATCTCCTTTAAATTTGTTGCAGATATCAAGCTCCACTTTCTAAAAGTTCAATAAGTCATTTTACACATGCATGCAGTATTTTCCTGATTGCAAATAATCTGACTCCAATTACCTCAAACATTTCAGTATTTCTTATGCAAGTTGAGATTCTTCATTTGTGTTAATATTTTTTTTGCAATATTTAAAAAAAATATCACAATAAAAATTCTTCTTGTCAGAATTTTATTATTCAGTGCTCATTTGAATTCAGGACTTAATTTTGTGAAATTGAGAAAAATTTATGTGCAATATTTTTCCTCATAGTTTAAGATTTCTTTTTATAGAATGAGAAATTTCTTCTTACAGTAAGAGAGATTCTTTTTTTGCAGTATTAGAAATTTCTTCTTACTATGTTCAAGATACACAGAAGAACAAGGAGACCCATTATCATACCAGTCATCATTGTTTATGCAATCAACAATATGTCATAGTGGTCAGTGATACATTTTAAGTGTTACTCTATTTGATTCAATTGTGCTGTGTGTGTGTGTATATATATATATATATATATATATATATATATATATATATATATATATATATATATATATATATATATATATATATATCTTGGTTATGATTGAGTCATTTACTAGAGGCAAATTCAGTTTTGTGAGAGAAAAGATTTCAAATTTGCTCTTGATTTAATCGACTGACAAGCAGCAAGGTGATGTTATTAAGATAAGAAAAATGGCAACAAGAGCCCTTTGTCAATGACAGACAACAGAAGATTTAGATTTCTCTGACATCAAGAAGTTCTTTGGCGTTGAGGGTTATTGTGTGCAGCCATTATGGATGAAGATAAAAGAATTTGAACTTGTGACCTTGAAAGATAAACAGAGCAATACAGTGTCCACTTTAGACAATGTTCAAATCCTAGAAATTGAGGCTGCTTGAGGGTTTTTCCCATCAAAAAATGTGTCAGTTCTAGTGATTAAGGCCCCATAAAGGTTTTTTTTTTGCAATACCATGCTTGTTCTATATGCCTTTGTGTTCTTTATATTATAATTGTATTGAAGTATTACTGAATTTTCAAGATTCAACTTGTTTATGAAGGGTGATAGCTAGTATCATGTATTGTTCACCTGCCATATTTATGGGCTAAAATATCACTTGATTGCCCAAAAATAACCACTGAGAATTCTGTTAGCCCAAAAACATATTGACTTATAATTTTATTTTGAGTGTTTCTAGATCAGTGATGATGTACTTTCATCAGAAGTAATGGACATGTTACATAAAGTGATCAGACACAGTGAATTATGTAAAATTCAATCTGCCAGATTACACAAGCTCATTGTGGTTAACTCTTGACCCACTTAACTTTTCTGCATAATCAAAGGAATCAGATTGGATATTCTCTTCAGATCATGGATGATAGTCTTCTATCTTTATAGTTGATAAAAAGAAAACTTCAACCCCTTTCAGAGAACACTTGTTACTGATAAGTCTATGAAAAGTCTAATAACGAAGTATTAATAGTCTTTAACCATGTCAGGATAAAGCACATCCTTCCTTCCTATAACACTGTCCATGGAAGTCATGGAGTGTATTACCTTATAGTGAGACTGCCTTATAATGATGTACATAATATAATATTTATAGGTTACTGCATTTGTATGGGAAAATATGAACGTTTTTCATGGATATACTGCATGACCTTGGGAGTGCAGTATATCCTTCCGACAAAATGAATATGGTTCCTGTGTAAGACAGTATGGTCATGAATTCCTTTTCATTAAGTATTAGTGAAGTTATATTGCACTACATTGTAAAGTAGTCTCATTATAAGAGTTGGTGTCTCCCATTGATGGTGTCATAATGAGGAAATGACTTTTATAGTCAGCACAAAATGACAAAAATTAATTTCCCAAATCAAACATATACACAAACAAACAAGGGCTTATTATGCCTTGCAGTTTGTTACATATACTTATTTGAAAATGAATGGTTTCATGCATTATGATCTCATATCATTTAGAGCTGCAAGTTTGGTCAATGAAGAAGTATATAAATATTTTTTGTGTGATGGTCTGATATTTTTGGAATCTACAAGTTATGAATCCATTATTTGTAAACTAAATTGGAAAGAAAGGTACCTGACTGCTTTCTTTTACATACCCTTTGTAATGCAGGTGGTTGTCTCGTTTGCAGAGGTGATGGGGATAAGGCAAAAAAAATATTTCTGATTGGTGGCCAACTGTCGCTATTTGTTTTGCCAACCCTTGCACATTTTTGCCTTTCTAGGTATAAAAAAAAATTAAAAATAAATTCCTGAAATTAATTTGTGCATCTAGTTTAGCTCAGTACTCTATGTGCTTAGTACATTATATATACTATAATTCCTACCTATCTACCCTCGTTTTAAAACCAGTGCAGTAGAAAACTGTTTTTGGCCTAGGCAAAAAAAAAGATTGATGAGGTTCTTGAAATAGCAGGAGATTAATTTAGTACAATGACTGTTTGCAAATGGCACCAAGAGAATCCTCACTTGCTCAGAATTACTAATTTTCACCCACCAATAAACTTTTCAGATTGTTTGTTGATTCAACCCTGCAAATTATGTAAATTTCCCAAAATTGGCATCTTAGTCTTAAGCATAAAGAAGCTTGAATTTCATTTATGGAGTGATTTGTCAATATTATCAATGAAAATACTTGTATTCCCAATATGTTTCACCATAATTTATTTTGTTGTTGTTGTGGGTTTAATGCCATTTTTCAGCATACAATAGGCTGTACATAGCAGCCAGTATTAATGGTGGAGGAAGAAACTGGGAAATCCCTGGAAAGAACCACGTACACACAAGAAGCTACTGGCAATCTTTCTCACATATCCACATTTGCTGAATCCTAGACTTGAACCCAGCAGACATAGGTGAGATGGCAGTGACCTGTAAGGGACAGGTTTTAGACTACTTGGCCACTCTGCACGAACCATATGATTTATGCAAACAATTCTAAATTACAGTGTATACAATTTTTAAATCATCTCCACTGCATACTGCACAGGCCAGATCTGCTGTCAAATAATGCACTGGCAGATCTGGGTCTATGCAGTTTATAAGTAGTAATCAGTAAATCCAACAACACAGATCTATGTGATGGCAGATCAAGGTCTGCATTCTAGCAGGTATTGAGTTGAAAATGATTGTGCAGGGAAGATGTAAAGGAAGCTTAAAACCAGTTTTGTAGATATTAATGAATCCTGAATGAATTCCTTTATGTTTAGAATTGCTAGGACTCCAGTCTTTATTGAAATATCTTGAAGGTATAACCAAATAAAGTTTTAACTTTTTTATGTTTTAGAGAACCGTATCTTGATATTTTTGCCCTTGCCATATATACTATGATGTAGGTCGAGCCCACTTCTAGCAACACAGGCCCTCATCTGTCATCACAAAATATGCTTGCAGTTTAAGGTCTATGTTGTTTGTTGTAATAATTACTCCTTTAAAAAACTGCATAGATCCAAGTCTGTCATTGCCTTACACAATGCCACCTCTGCATCTGTGCATCAGTGCAGTTTAATTTGACTTGTTAGTGAGTAAAACTGTATTTTGAATTTTGGCCTTATGGTTCGGGAATAGTCACATAAAGACCATTTGGTGAAGGCACATTGTCCATAATCTTTCATTTATTTGCTACCACTAACTCCCACCCTGCAATAATAACTCATAGGAAGGAATGAAGATGAAAATATTTGGGGCTAACTTCATTCTTTAGAGAACAAAAATTTTCACAAATATATCACCAGGTCCAAAGCCTCTTTTTGAAATGGTATAGGAAGATTTTGTTGCAGCAGGTCATGTGCATCGGCTTTGATAGCTTATGTGGTAGACTGGTCAAGTAGGGAGTTCTTGGGTTTGATCCTCAGTCTAGCTGCAAATTTGTCCATGAAGGACTTGTGTGACTCTGTGCATATGTCATATGGTTCTCAAATGGTTTTGAAAACATGTTGAAAAACTTGTGAGCAAACTTATAATACTTTTTGTTTGATGGATTATATCAGACATTTGTAGCATGACTTTATGATGTCATTGAGAAATGCATTTCTCAGTTTGAGATACAGTGCAGCAAGCAATTTTCTGTATGAGTTAAATAGGGTAACAACCCCAACCCCTTGAGAGTAGGGTGGATTTGGTTCTGAGATTTTTAATCAAACAAAAAAAAACCGGTCTACAGATTGCATAAAAAAAAATACTGTTGAAACAGTTTTAATAAAAAGATCTAATCCTTTTCCATGATAATTTTGTCTTATAAGAAAAAAATCTTCAGAGATTTAACAAAACAATATCCTACTTGGAACAAAAATCATACCCCCTCTCAGTACTTTTAAAAGATAAAAATGATCAGTCTAACAGTCTTTGTATGGGACAATGAAGATATTAATGGTGTTTTTTTCTGGCTGACCTGTTATATTACATCCATAGCTATTAAGGCCCTCAATCGTTTTCACAAATGATGGAGAGCCTTTAGGGTTGCCATGTACATGTATTTATATCCAACCCAGCTGCAGGAGTAGAACAAAAGTGTTACTCTCATAATACAAAAAATGGGGTGTTATTTAGTTTAATGTCAAGTGACCCCCAGGTGACAAAGGAACTAATTTTATACCCAGTAAAAAATGTTGCAGGAATAAGAAAAAATGTTTTTAATTGACATGTTCTATTCAGAGGCAGACCTCACAGAGACAGGGTGCCAGAGAAAGCCAAATTTCGGACAATTTGTCATTTCTTGTTCAGTTTAAAGTTTTAGCTAATTTCAAAATCAGGTGGCGTAAAATTGATACCTTTGTTTGACCACAATAGACCATTAATCCTTTCTGCCCTAAAAAAAATCAATCAATTTTCTGTTATTTCAAACAGCTGGATATGGTATCCTTTACAAATGACAAAGCAAACAGAGTCCATACTACTGTAGGAGAGTCAGTGTAATGTTCTTGAATCATTAGCCTAATACAGTATTTATGACAATAATAGACCCCAATGTGGCATTGCCTATAGACCTGTAGTACTTCAGTTCCTTATCTACACTGTCCTTTTACAGTCACAAGTGGATTGAAGAGCACAGACCTTGATCTGCTGGTACATTATGACTTGCCCTTTCAATAATTCAAATCTTCACGATTTGTTGGATGCACACCATGCTATATATTGATTTGCACAGTCTAATTTGTGGCTAATTACCCCAATGTCTGCTGACAGCTGCTGTGTGGAAACTGTGTTATGTTGTAATTTATTTATTACAGGTTGAATGGAATTAGTATCTTGCTGTTAGCTAACAGAATTTGTAGCAAAATGTTGTTGTTAATTGTTATAAAAGATTAAATATTAATCAAACAAACATTAAAAGTTGCAGATTACTTTGACTTGGGACTGTTTGATTACAGTTTAAATGGTAGCACACTAAGCCTTTATATGGGCAATTAATGATGATACAATTTTCAGAGACTGGTACTAACAAATTTTGTATGATTAAGTAACGATAAGTAATCAGTAAACTGGTCAAGTTTGCATTTAAATGCTGCTCTTTTGTTTTAATTTATGTGTTCTAAATGTGATAATGTTTTTATTCCGAACATGAACATGTCCAATATCATTATACTGTCTCACAATAAGATAATTCCTTTTATGAGTTTACTGTATCGTCTTGGATCCCATGTCATTGTTTGATGGTGAAATTAGGTATTAAAAAAACCACAATATAAGGCAGTTTCTTTTCTAAGAATGGTATGGGAATGGATAACATTTATCATTTCATCTAAATTGTGTATAAAAGACCTCATAATATGGTATTTTAATTTGTAAGGCAGGTATATATGGCAATGGTTTCTGGTTTATTATTTAACATAATATTTCTGTAAAATATCTGAATGTAAGGTGATTTCTTTTGCAATGCAAATATGGCGATGGATTCTATTTCATTATTTAATATCAATTCTCTATATGAAATACCTCAGTATAAGGTAACACAACTAACTAGTCTACTTTATTATCTTTATTGAAAAGTATTATAGTGAGGGAATACTTATTTTGAAATCCAGGATCTGAAAAACACAATTTTATTTTATTTCCAGATTAATAACTGTGTAATGAAGCTTGTTATGACTTTATTGTGATACTGTTTGATCTAGTGAAGGTAGAATTATACCCATTGAAGTTGAAGATGGCTCTACTTTATTGTCTTTATTGAAAAGTATTATGTCGAGGAAGTTGAAGTTGAAGAGGGATGGGAGTATGGAAAGAAAATCATAGGATCTTTACTCAGCATTTGTCATACAATTATTATGACTTGGTAATTTTTATTGAAAGTGGATCCTTGATTTGAGCAGCAGCCTTAAGTCAGACAAGACAGCTATAAGTCAAATGAAACAGTTATAAGTCAGATCAGACTGCTGTTAAGTAAGGCCAGACAGTTGTAAGTCAGACCAGATAACTGCAAGTCAGACCAGACAGTCATAAGTCAGATAAAATAGCCTTAAGTTAGACTAGACAGAGATAAGTCAGACCAGATGGCCATAAGTCTGGATTAGATGGCCATAAGTCAGACCAGATAGCATAAGTTGGACCAGTTTGCTCAAGTCAGACCAGTCCAAATAGATTCATAAGTCAAAACCAGGTATAGATGAACCATACAACTAACAGTTGTAAGTCATAAGTCATAAGTCATACTAGAGAGCCATAATTTTGACTAGACACTCATAAACCATACCAGTCAGATCAGATGGGCTTAAGTCAGACCAGTCAAACAAGATAGCTATATATTAAAATGGATGGCCATATAAGATCAGTTAGATTGGACAGCCACAAATCAGGCCATTCATCCATAAGTCAAACCAGACTTTCTGAGCTGAGAATTTGGAATAATTTGTTTTTTGCCCATCATGAAATGTATTAAATTTATTGATTCATCCCTGCATTTTCTATTACACAGTATTTTATCATGATCCAAAAAATCCAGTATGCTTGGTAAATGTTCAATCAAATTGCCAGAATTTGGACTCAAGTCAAGAATAGATTTTTTTTTCTTTTATAGCAACATGATGTAGATTATTTATTGCCAAGGCATAAAGTACCTTGACAAAGGACACAATGTTAGCCATCTTAGACCAATCTTTTGGCATGATTTGAACCTGCACTCCTTTGTTTTAGAGTCAGACAGGCAACCTGACTGAGACATCATGAGTATGTATGTATGTATGTATGTATGTATGTATGTATGTATGTATGTATGTATGTATGTATGTATGTATGTATGTATGTATGTATGTATGTATGTATGTATGTATGTATGTATGTATGTATGTATGTATGTATGTATGTATGTATGTATGTATGTATGTATGTATGTATGTATGTATGTATGTATGTATGTATGTATGTATTAGTGGGTGGGGGTGGGGGAGGAAGGGATATATATATATATATATATATATATATATATATATATATATATATATATATATATATATATATATATATATATATATATATATATATATATATATATATATATATGCACCAAACAGAGCAGAAATTGCTATCCATGGATTTAAAACAATTAACATAATTTAATGCACCAAACAGAGCAGAAATTGCTATCCATGGATTTAAAACAATTAACATAATCTAAAATTGAGAAAGAAAAAAAACTTAGAAGTGGAAGAATTGTTAATTCGTACTCTATGGAGATTTGATACAATGTATACGAGTTACACCACCCATCATCTTCAAGGATATATATATATATATATATATATATATATATATATATATATATATATATATATATATATATATATATATATATATATATATATATAAAATGGAACAGGTTAGGAGTATAATTTTTGTAAAAGCAGTAATCAAAAACACCTGCTGTGATTTAACTACCAAGCACTCATCAGCAAGCACTTTAATCCACCAAATATATAATATACTGATGCCAGAATGGATGGATTGAAGTCAAAAGATAGTCAAATGAAAGTGAACTACAAATTGACACCTGCTACCAGACAGAGAGCCAGATTGCTTATACCTGGATCAGTTTCAAAGAGAAAAATACCTCTGAGGCAGAGGATGAATGCAGATTGCTGTTATATAATGATAGCAAGATTAGCTCCAGTTTGCTTACAAATTTAATTTTCTTCTGGATAAAAACTGATTTCTTAATGTGCATCAAATCTCTACAAAATTTAGATACATATTTGTAGTACTTCTGGTCATTGAAATTTAGCATGCTGTCTGATTCTTAGACAATTGCAGAATTTTCGGATATGTAGACTTTAAAATGTCAAGTTTTGTTGGTTTGAAATAAACAATTATTTTAAAAAACATGGCTACCATATCTACTCACTTTGCTTTTAGTTGGATCTTGCCAATATGCACAGTCAGTACCGTATTTATCCAATAATATACCTCAAATGATAAAGAGGCCTCCTGTCATTTTTATAAAGTTATGGCAAACATTTTCTAAAGATAACCATATCATGTGATCAGCTGACCCTTAGGTTTTTGGCAGATTTATTAGGTAGCAGAGATTCCCTGATTTTATCACTAAAGAATTTTTGTACTAGAATCCACACTCCATGGCATGCTCTGGAGTGAGAGTTGAGTAGTTGCAATTGAGAATGATTTGTTACCCACTCCATTACAAGTTTGATTGGATTTATTGATTTTTATTATGTCTTGACATCCAGGCTCTCCACCTACCATCAAGAATTGAGGGGTGGGTGGGTTGTATGATGAGCTAAAAGTAAAGTGAAACATTCTGTGGGGATGTTTTAGTGTAGCTAGGTTTTGGAGTATGAATTTAAGTTGCTTAAATTTATCCATTTATTAAGAGATTTTTTTTTAGTGATTGATAATGGGAGACTGGTTTGGAAATAAATTTAATGAATTTTGGAATCATATCTTCAATATAACATTATATATAAGTTTGATATACTTTAAATTCTTGTCCATAAATCACATGGGAATTTGTGACTACTTTATTCAGCCCCTAAAAACCCTTAAAAATCTTTGTACATGTGGTTTATCAAAGGTGTGGTTAGTTTGCCTTTTTTTATGCTGTAATAATATGATTCCTAAACTGTCATTTTTTCCCCTTGATTTAATAGAAATAAAACATCTCCATTTTGATGGCTGTTAGTTGGCATTTGTATGGTACATGTACTTAGTTTCTAAAGAAGTTTGGTTGTGTATGTGTGTATGATTAAGCTTAGAACATTTTTCAGTCATATCACTAGATTGTCTGTAGTGTGGCAGTTTATAGTGATGTCTAACACTTGGTCATCTTGCTGCAGATATGTAGCATCATGTCCCACCCAGTCACATTATCCTGACATCAGGTCAACCAGTCCTAACATCTTTTAGTATCATTTTTATCAGTCTTTGGAATGACACACCCACCCACCCAGTTCAAACCAGCAACCTCCAACAGCTGAAGTAGACACTTTAAAAGCTAGGCCACCAGATTGTTCTGAAAGAAGTTTACAATTGTAAGGCATTTGGTTACTGAAGAAAGTCACAGTTGTCTGGTATTTGGGCAGTAAAGAAGTTCAGTTTTAGAGTATTTGCACTCTGACTTTCATATTTAATGTAAACAGTTTTATACTCTCAATAGAGTTGTATATTATGTGTACACAGTTGCATGTTATTTGTACTTTTATACACCTGTATGTTATTCACACCATTGTGGTCATTTTAAACATTTGTTCATACTTGCACACATTTGTACAGTAATTTCACACAGTTGTACATTATTTGTACACATTTATACAATGCAGTTATACAGTATTTGTACACTATTGTGCAGTGTTTATTCACCTGTTTGTTATTTGCACACATTTCTATAGTACTCATGCACAAAATTGCATATATTTGCACACAGTTGTACAGTACTTGTACACCAATTTGCATGATATGTGTACACTGTTGTAAAGTATTTGTGCACCAAGTTGCATGGTATTGGTGCATAATTATATGGTGTTTGGTTGAGAAAGTATGCTCATTATACCACCAGTTGAGGATAGGAAACCAAGAAATTCAAGCTAGTGTTGAAATTATCATAAAATGTGATCAATAAGCTCCAACATTCTTGGCCTCCTTTGGGCAAATGATCCTTAATTTGATTGAGTTGTAAGGAAGCAAAACCCAAATGATGTACTTTTCCATTACAATGTTTTTGCTCACTATTTTTAAAGTTCTGTTGTTTTGTCTAATATTTAGAAGCCATTACTGTAAGCCTTTATTTATTGCATTTACAGCTTGAATGTGACAGTTTGGGATGAAGCCATTTGTTCTGTCGTAAAAATATGACCTAACTTGATAATACAAGAACTTAAATTGTTTACTTTTGTCTATGAAAAATGGTACTGTTCAAGTTCATATTTAGAGCACAGAGTGAAAGTTTCCATTCAAAGATTTTTTTTTTACTGTAATGTTTTAGACACATCATCAGCCTCCATCAAAATCCAAAATCCCCTCACTATACCACCATTCATTATAACATATTTCTTGTTATAAAGTGAGTGTAGACCCATGTATTATGTAGTAGTCAAATTATGTATATAATGCACTCTTTATAACATGCTCTTACTATAGGGCTGTATAATCTCTAATTCCCATGGACCGCATTATAATGAGGGAGAAGTAAACATTTGAGTTGGAGAAAAAGAGCTTCATATTTATTAGCATTAACTGTTTCCAAAACAAAAAAGTGACCATGACCTAAATAACTTTTGTCTGTATAACAAGATGAAGTACATTTCAGTTTATGTTACCATCTATCTATCTATCTATCTATCTATCTATCTATCTATCTATCTATCTATCTATCTGTCTGTCTGTCTGTCTGTCTGTCTGTCTGTCTGTCTGTCTGTCTGTCTGTCTGTCTGTCTGTCTGTCTGTCTGTCTGTCTGTAAGCCTGCCTGCCTGCCTGCATGTGTGTCCACTGATCAATTTTTTTTAATGTATGTATGTATGTATATCTGTATGTATGTATGTATGTATGTATGTATGTATGTATGTATGTATGTATGTATGTATGTATGTATGTATGTATGTATGTATGTATGTATGGATGTATGTATGTATGTATGTATGTATGTATGTATGCATGCATGCATGCATGCATGCATGCATGCATGCATGCATGCATGCATGCATGCATGCATGTATGTATGTATGTATGTATGTTAAGACTGTCCACCTATCTATTTACCTACTGCAATCAATTTATCTAGTTACAAATAAGCAAGTCTGACACTTCTGCAGGTAGGTACAAATATATATCTGAAAAAAATCCAAAACAAAACTGACCTACAAATCTCTTCTTTTCTGTTACATGCATTCACCAGGCCAATATCAGTCTGGTTTGCAGTTTTATTCTTGTTATCAGAGCACTGATTTACTCTCAAGTCTGACTGCAAAATCAGCAGGATACTTAGATTGATGTGATGATTCTTTCATGTAAGAATTTTTATGAATGTAATTTGATGAAGCTGTAGGTTATTTGTTAAGAAAATATTCCATCAATCCTGAACATTTAAAAAACAGAGAGAGAGAGAGAGAGAGAGAGAGAGAGAGAGAGAGAGAGAGAGAGAGAGAGAGAGAGAGAGAGAGAAATTAAACAATAACAAAACTTGAGGAAATTATGAAAATGTAGGTGGAAGTCAGTTTTACTCTCATGTAGGTGCTCATAATATTAAAAAAGACAAGTAATCACAACTACAAAAGTAACAGTCACACAGACATTCACAGACAGAAAGACAGACACAGCAAAGCTTATCATTTTCATTTTTCATACAAATCTCAGCTTGACTAATGTGGGTATGTAAGAAAGTTTTTTAGTAGATTCCGGTGAGTTGGGGATTGTTCTTGCAGTCTTCCCATTTTCTTTTTCCCACACGCACACACACACATGCACACACACACTGTGCCTTGCACACACACACACACACTGTGCCTATCATGTGCTGAAAAATGACAATAAACCCCACACAACCAAACCTCATAAATTTAACTTGGTATTTTAGCTTTACTTTATGTGGATTGCAAAAAAAAGTGCCTGTTTTATTATTCATTTGAATGATGGCAAGGTGTTTGACCTTTGACTGCCTTACTGTAACAAGGACCATCTCAGGTTCCATGTATAGTACTCTGTCCAATTTATCACTGCTACAGAAGTTTGTATTATGCTAATTAATTGATAATGATAGATCAGGTTGTAGGGCTGGGTGAAAAAATTTCATAGTTAGAATTCTGCTATGGCCTTGAGGGAAATTTAGTATCATTAGTCTAAATGAGCAGTCCTTGATCTAAATTACATGAAAAGACTAGATAAAGAGGTCATTCACTTTTGAGGTTACCTCTTCTTTAAATGTTGTCCCATATTATGAGAAGACTAGCTTAAGTGATCAACTTTTGCAGGCTTTCATTCTGGGTTAGTTAAAATGATGGCCTTATGCTGACTTTCATTCTAAGAAAGGGCTAATTTAAATGGTAGAATTATGGGTTATTTTAAAATGATGGTCATTAAGCTGACTTTCATTCTAAGAAAGGGCTAATTTAAATGGTAGCCTTATGCTGGCTTTTATTCTGGGTTAGTTAAAATGATGGCGTTATGCTGACTTTCATTCTAAGAAAGGGCTAATTTAAATGATAGCCTTATGCAGGTTTTCATTCTGGGTTATTTTAAAATGATGACCTTATGCTGACTTTCATTCTAAGAAAGGGCTAATTTAAATGGTAGTCTTATGCAGGCTTTCATTCTGGGTTAGTTAAAATGATGGCCTAATGCTGACTTTTATTCTAAGAAAGGGATAATTTAAATGGTAGCCTTATGCAGGCTTTCATTCTGGTTTAGATAAAATGATGGCGTTATGCTGACTTTCATTCTAAGAAAGGGCTAATTTAAATGGTAGCCTTATGCATGCTTTCATTTTGAGTAAGGGCTAATTTAAATGGTAGCCATATGCAGGCTTTCATTTAAGTAAGTTAGTTTAAATGATGGCTTTCATTCTTAGAGGGCTAGTTTAAATGACCACCTTAGTTATGAGTGGGTAAGTTTATTGTGAACTTAATTTAGAGATGAAGAGTTTCAGTGGTGAACATACTTTTGAGAGGCTAGTTTAAATGTTGGTCTTGCTTCTGAGAATAAGTTTAAGCAGTAAACTTAATTCTAGCAGAGCTATTTTAAATGATTTTAATTTTTAAAGTGCTGGTTTTAACTGATGGCTTTAATTTTGTAAGGGCTAGACTAAATGATGGCCTTAAGTTTGAAAGGGCTAGTTTAAATGTGGTCTCAGCTTTTGAGAGGGCTAGCTTTTATGGGGAATATAAAGTTGATTAAATTGTATAGTGAAACTTACTTAAATGACAATTTCCTATGAAGAACACCTGCTAACTATGAACACATGAAACCCATCATATGAAGTCCCTCAGGGAGACCATCCCTGTCAAAACATGTGTATGTCTTTCCAGGCCAATGCAACCAAATAGTTTTCCCTTTTGAAAAGGTGATATAAATATGATGCATTCTCTTATAAAGGTGAAATATTTTAAAAAAGGTTTGAAACTGACATCTGGATCAATCGATGGAATTGTAAAATCTGTTGCCTGTTATTATTATTATTAGTAGTAGTAGTAGTAGTAGTAGTAGTAGTAGTAGTAGTAGTAGTAATAATAATAATAATAATAATAATAATAATAATAATAATAATAATAATAATAATAATAATAAAAATAATGAAAATAATAATTTCCTCAAGTAATTTGACATTAATAAGAATAATAATAATAATAATAATAATAATAATAATAATAATAATAATAATAATAATACAAGTCATTTGACTTTTGATATGGTATGTCTTAACAATTTCTCAGACTTGTGCATGGACTTTAGATGTCAGTTTCAATTGATTGTAGATAATAAACCTAGTTTAGCCAAACAAGTCTTTTATGTATGTATGCTATACTATTACAATGTTCTTTGTAAGTTCTTTGCTCAAAAATGGTTAGTGTTCTTGTTATACCATACAATATAAGTGACAGATATGCACTGTAATTGGGTTTCTTCAGTTTATTAAAAGTATTCTAGAACAAAAACAAATTCTGCTTTAATCAACAGGTTGATGATGCTATGGCAGATCAGGAATTTGTTGATTGATGTTAGACTTGACTTCTAAGGATATACAGTACTTTTTGATCTTAATATTCTATGCAGATTTTGGCTTTATTTGTTTCAAGGGCAGTTTTAGTAATTTACATGCTCTATCACCTTGAGTAAATGGGAGTTATGTGCATTTTCCAAGGGCACACCAAGGCAGCTGATCTGGGCTGGACTTATTGGGTATTGAACTCAAGACCCTTATATTATGAGTAATATACTGTAAGAGAACACAAATCAGTGTCAGTGGTAAAAGCATGTATATGCCATTTCCTCTCCAGTATACAAACTTTTGTCAGTATGCCTTTAAATAATTATATATGGTAATGTGGTATTGGTCATCTGATGATTTCCCTTGATTCCTATATTACTGATAACAATACTGTAATAGTTAATTCATAATCAGATAGTAGAATCTGTCTGGAAAGACCACCTCTTTTGCCAAAAAATGGACTCTTAAGACAGGTGGTTTCATTACTGGTAATAACCCTATATAATCAATAAATCTATGCATTGAGATCCTGGTATCTCAGAACAGGAGGTTTCTTATGGCAGAGTTCTCTCAAGACAGGTTGTTAGGTTGTTAATGTACTACAAATTTTGAATATCTGCTAGTTTATATTTCACAGGTGAGAGCACCTGCTTCAGAAGATGAATTAGTGTGATTATTATCAGCAGTATGTTTGGTTTGTAATTTACCAAGATCTAAAATAGTTCTTAGGTGTAACTTTCGTCATAGTGCATCACTTGCAGATTTTCATTTATATTGGAAATCAAGTTTTATTATGTGAAGTAAAAATAAAAATCACATTTAAAACAAGACTTGTTTCCACGAGAATATATCCTACTGTTTTCAGTTTATAGCAATTAAGATAAGGTTCCACAGTCTATACAAACAAACTGATCACTTTTCCTTTTGTATAATCTACAAGTGCTGCAGTGGCTGAGTTACTAACAGGCTTGATTTGCAGTTAGAATAATGCAGGTTTGAAACCCAACTAGAACAAGATCACTCAGATATCATGACCTGTCACTGGGCAAGGCAGTTTACTCTAATTGATATAATCTTTCTTGTTCTGATATGTCATTCAATACCAGTTCAACCAAAGCTTTAATAATATGCATCCATCTGTGTATACACTGTGGGTTTGGACATGTGAGATATTCATGGTGCACATCATACATGTAAGAAAAAACTTTAGAATGGAGACAGGAACTGCTGTAGCTAATTGGTAATCGTGCCTAACTCATTAGAATGAAGGCAGGAACTGCTTTGCCTAATTGGTGATCATGCCTAACTCATTAGAATGGAAACAGGAACTGCTGTGGCTAATTGGTGATCATGCCTAACTCATTAGAATGAAGACATAAACTGCTTTGATTAATTGGTGATCATGCCTAACTCATTAGAATGGAGACAGGTACTGCTTTGCCTAATTGGTGATCAAACCTAACTCATTAGAATGGAGACAGGTACTGCTTTGTCTAATTGGTGATCAAGTCTAACTCATTAGAATAGAGACATGAACTACTTTGTCTAATTGGTGATCATGCCGAATTCATTGGAATGGAGACAGGAACAGCTGTGGCTAATTGGTGATCAAGCCTAACTCATTAGAATGGAGACAGGAACACCTGTAGCTAATTGGTGATCATGCCTAATTCATTAGAAAGGAAACAGGAACAGCTGTGGCTAATTGGTGATCAGGCCTAACTCGTTAGAAAGGAGACAGGAACAGCTGTGGCTAATTGGTGATCATGCCTAATTCATTAGAAAGGAGACAGGAACAGCTGTGGTTAATTGGTGATCAGGCCTAACTCATTAGAATGCAGACAGGAACAGCTGTGGCTAATTGGTGATCATGCCTAATTCATTAGAAAGGAGACAGGAACAGCTGTGGCTAATTGGTGATCATGCCAAATTCATTAGAAAGGAGACAGGAACAGCTGTGGTTAATTGGTGATCATGCCTATTTCATTAGAATGGAGACATAAACTGCTTTGTCTAATTGGTGGTCATGCCTAACTCATTAGAATGGAGACAGGTACTGCTTTGTATAATTGGTGATCAAGCCTAACTCATTAGAATGGAGACATGTACTGCTTTGTCTAATTGGTGATCAAGCCTAACTCGTTAGAATGGAGACATAAACTACTTTGTCTAATTGGTGACCCTACCTAATTCATCAGAATGGAGACAGGAACAGCTGTAGCTAATTGGTGATCATGCCTAATTCATTAGAAAGGAGACAGGAACAGCTGTGGCTAATTGGTGATCAGGCCTAACTCATTAGAATGGAGACAGGAACAGCTGTGGCTAATTAGTGATCATGCCTAATTCATTAGAAAGGAGACAGGAACAGCTGTGGCTAATTGGTGATCAAGCCTGATTCATTAGAATGGAGACATAAACTGCTTTGTATTATTGGTGATCATGCCTAACTCATTAGAATGGAGACAGGTACTGCTTTTTCTAATTGGTGATCAAGCCTGACTCATTAGATATGGAGACATAAACTACTTTGTCTAATTGGTGATCATGCCTAACTCATTAGAATGGAGACAGGTGCTGCTTTTTCTAATTGGTGATCAAGCCTATATCATTAGAATGGAGACAGGAACTGCTTTGGTCACATCAGAATTGTTTCAGGTTTACTGTTGTTACAATTATACAAGGGCAGATATTTGAGTGTTACCTCACTTGAAAGACCTTAACAATATCACAGCCATTTACATACTCTTCACATGATGTAGCTGATTCGGAATAAAATGTTACTTTTACATTGCACCTAGCTACTTCACAACAAAACCTGTATCCACATTGGTTAGGTCCCTCAAACACCCTGCCCTGCTTTGGCAGCTCCCTGTCAAACATAAAATCCAATGGAAGGCCCTCGCATTGTTGGAAAATCCCTCGATATAATGTTTTATGTCAAACTTAAAATCCAATGGAGGGCCCTAGCATTGTTGGAAAATCCCTCGATATAATGCTTTCTGTCAAACATAAAATCCAATGGAAGGCCCTAGCATTGTGGGAAAATCCCTCAATATAATGTTTCCATAATGTTTCCTGTCAAACATAAAATCCAATGGAAGGCCCTTGCATCGTTGGAAAATTCCTCAATATAATGTTTCCTGCCAAACATAAAATCCAATGGAGGGCCCTAACATTGTTGGAAAATCCCTTGATATAATGCTTTCTGTCAAACATAAAATCCAATGGAAGGCCCTAGCATTGTGGGAAAATCCCTTGATATAATGTTTCCTGTCAATCATAAAATCCAATGGAAGGCCCTTAGCATTGTTGGAAAATCCCTCAATATAATATTCTTGGCTAAGATGAGAATGAATAATTAATATGATTTTACATCCTAATATACCTTACATATACCTTACATTTTTGTTTTTTAACTGCTCCAGTGGCCTAGTGGTTAGAGCATCTGCATCGGATGCGGGAGGTCGTGGGTTTTATCCTGGTCGAGTCGTACCAACAACTTACAAAAATTGTACTAACAGCTGCCTCACTTGATGCTCAGCATTTAGAGGTTAGTGTTAGGACTGGTCAGCCTGGTGTCAGGATAATGTGACTGGGTGGGACATGATAACTACATGTCTGAGGCATGATGCCCCAGTGCTAGACATCACTATAAACTGCCACACTGCAGACATCATAGCAATATGACTGAAAAATTGTTAAAGCTATGTTAAAAATCATAATCACATTACACATCACATTTTTGTTTTTTTGCATGCATCCTTGTAATATAGCCTTGTAGGAACCTCCCTCTTTATAAGGCTCTCTAACTTATAATGCAGGTGACCTATTAATGGTGTTACAAAGAGGGATCACTATACATCTCAGAAGGAAGATTATGTGAATTACACAATCCATGCACCAGTCAAGTTTATTGTTTTCAGTTGGGTTGACTCTGTAAATGTAAGCCAAAGTAAATAAGGCTGCATCTCTTTTTTAAATTCTGACTTTTTTCAAAGCTGTAGCAATTACTTCTGAATTGACCTGATTTTACCCTGTCAAGTTATTACCCCATGCAAAGCATACCTACCTTAGTTTGGGTGGTAAACAATAAACAGTTTGTGTTGAAATTTTATTGATACTGGCATAAAGAGCCAAGCCTTAACAAATACTTGGAGATAAACCAGTAATTTGTATGAAATTGCAAATTATTTGAATGATTTACACCACCATTAGATGCACTACCTGCGAGCAGATAGGTGATTCAGAACAATGAGTCTTTGATAACAATACCGTACATGACAATCTAAAAGTTCTTTCTCACACCAGTATTGTATTGAATTGCATCCATTCCATACCATAGATGCTGACATAAAAATGCCTTCCCTCTTCAGTATTTGGATCCTTTCGGTACTTATTGTTATTCTTTCTTTGAATTGAATTGTCATCTTCAAATAATTTGATACTCAACAAGTCTCTGCAACAAGTCTATACAAGTTGGTTGTATTTATAGTTTTAACCCATGTGGAGACAGCCATGTAGAGGTCCACAAACACAACGTTTTTGTGTTTATTTGTTTGTTTTATATATGTTTTGTATTTACCTTTGAAAAAGACTCATTAAGAGTTGAAAGCAGCGCTCAGGCTAGTTAGTTACTAGTTTCCCACTGTTGGTAGTCTGTTTATTGTGTGTGTGTGTATATATATATATATATATATATATATATATATATATATATATATATATATATATATATATTATGTAATACAGTTAACCATTCAAATCCTGTTAATAGCTGGAGGATCTTATACTGACCATTGGCTCAAGACTAAAGGGAGGTGCTATGCTGAGTATGCTTATGTTTGCTCTGCATATAGGAACTGTTAATTGCTTTCTTTATGCAAGCAGATGAGGTTTATCATAAATGTTTAGACTGGTTACCTTTGCTTTGGTATTTCATTGCAAAGCAACACAAATTGTATACTATTGCAACAATTGGATGACTGTGTCTTGCTCAAGGACACACTGCAGTAGCCAATCCAGGCTGATTTGATGGTAGGACAACATGGATGGAGAACTATTTATGTTATTTTTTATCATTATTACAAACAATACCCTGTTGGTATGGCTTGTATGCACTATTACAACATTGCCATGTTTAGACTATCCCAATATAAAACTCTGTCCCTATTGGTCAAGTGATCTAAAATTTGGTGTCCCAATTGGCCAAGTTGTTTAAATTGGGTGACACTATATGACATGTGGTCTAAAATTGGGTGTCCCTATTGGCCAAGTGGTCTGTGGTTCTTGCCTTTACAGGTCACTGATTTCTCACCCCTGTCCACATGTGCTTTGAGTCTTGAACTCAGCAAACTTGGGCATGTGAAAAAGCTTACCAGTAGCTTGTCTGAGTTGACATTTCTTCCTGGGGTTTTAATGGGTTTTTCCTCCACAGATTATATGGGCCATCACGACTAACCTTTTTGTGCTGAAAAATGTTGTAAAGTCCATAATGGCAAGAACATCATGCTGCTATGGTCACTAGCAGCATTATAAAGAATGAGTACAGTATGCAAGAGTGAGAACAGTAAGCAAGAGTGAGCACAGTATGCAAGAGTGGGCACAGTATGCAAGAGTGAGTACAATATGAAGGTGAGTACATTATGCAAGAGTGTGTATAGTATGCAATATTCAAAATCAGCTTCAGATGTTGTTTATTTCTTGTTTAGTATCTGGTGCAATGCAATGCCCTGGAATTTAAAATACAATGCTTGAATTGTTGCTGTGTTGTTGTTCATTACTGTTATATTCCAATTGAAACCCTATCCAAGTTTTCCGGTGTACATTACAAAAACATGTTGTTTGGAATTATGGAATAAATTTTTGATATTTTATGTAAGGTGCTGTTAACATACAAGAAAGAATTTAGGCTTTATAAATTTGGACATAAAGAATTTAAACCTAATTTAAGATGCCTTCCAAGATGTGTAAAATGTCAAAAATCTTAATTTTTATGGCCAAACACTGTCATTTTCTGATCTCAGGGGTGAAGTATATTGTGAAGTATGGTAAATGTTGCTGCAGTATCACTACTTTTCCAAACCCTTGCTAGCCACCTGTTGATAATATTGTAACTTGAGAGAGTAAAAATACTGTATATATCCCTATTTGTGTACATGCATTCCATCTTTATTATTCAAGTTAAAGCAGATAGTTTTATGATGTGATCAGCCATCCACAAAATTGCAGATCTTGCTGAAATGAGTACAGTAAAAAAGTTCATTACCCTGACGGCACAACAAGCTGCAACTAAATGATCTCATTTGAGCCTAAACATTCAGAACTGGTGGGTGGAAATGATCAAAAGTGTTGAGCACAGTATGCAAGAGTGAGTACAGTATGCAAGAGTGTGTACAGTATGCAATATTCAAAATCAGCTTCAGATGTGTTTTTTTTTTCTTGTTTAGTATCTGGTGCAATGCAGTGCCCTGGAATTTAAACTACAATGCTTGAATTGTTGCTGTGTTGTTCATTACTGTCATATTCAATACCATATTTTGTATTAATACCTGAAGCATAGGTATTTTTTGGTCACTTTTTGTGGTAGACACCTAGCTTAAAATGGTCAAAGTGCAAAATGACCTGCTTGTGTTGTAGTACCATAAAATCCTTACCAAACCAAGTATAAAGCTGGTCTGGAATAAAGCACTTGAAGTGACCAGTCTAATACATTATCTGTCCAGTAAACCTCAGTTAATGGAAAAGTATGGACATAAGACAAATGTGGAAAATTAGTTGGCAGTAAATTTATTGCCTGTCATATTTCCATAAACACAGCCTGGCTTTTAGGAGTTATTATGGTGATCTATTATCAGTAGAATATGATATCACTTTATTTAAAGGAGGGTAATACATAGTAAAAAAGATTTGACAAATTCAGTAGGGAAACACATGGTGAATGTTAGCTCCCCATGTGTTTCTTTTTAAAATTATAGTAGGGAGGTCATTTTTAAAATTTGTTTTTAAAACCATTGGCAGTGAGAATCGGGGATGGTCAGCAGGCTTTAAGACAGTTTCGGTGGAAGGTGGGGCTTTTTTGGTGGAGGATGGGGTCTTTTTGGTGGAGGATGGGGCATTTTTTGTTGGAAGGTGGGGCCTTTTTGGTGGAGGATGGGGCCTTAAAAGTTCTGGTAGCCAGATATCTAAGTATGTAGTGTGGCAATTTAAAGTGATGTCTAGCACTGGGGCCACATGCTAATAATGCATGCTTTTAAAATAATCTTATGCTTTTTATAATTACTTTTTGTCCACTTCTACCATTAATTCCTCACTTGATGTATTTGTTCTTTTTCTAAGGCCAACAAATAATTAGGTGTTGGCATCGTAACATTTTAAATAGTCACTACAGTTGGTCACACAATGGCCTCTATAGCTTGTTCATTGCTTGGAACACTGTGAACACATCCATTATATTTATAATTAATATCAAGTGAATTTGTATGTATTGAATCATTGTCTGTACATAATGCTCTATTTACATTATAATTTTGGACAGATTTTAAATTATTGACAAAAATAATTTTTAATACCCAGTATGTTATAGGAAATTTAAATTCATTTTTTTTTATGACCAAAGACTTATAAAAATGGTACTAGTCCCTGCCTTACTCTGCTATTCATAGTTGCTATAAATAAAAATATGGGATTCCTGAAACCTTGTGAGGGAGGTCACGGTTGGGACACCTGCCAAGTCATATCAGCAACTTATAAAATGGTACAAGCAGCCATCTGGCTTCACACTCAGCATTAAGAGGTTAGTGTTAGGACTGGTCGGTCTGGTGTCAAGATAATGTGACTGGGTGGGAAATGATGCTACATGTATTCGGCATGTTGCCCCAGTGCTTAGACATCACTTTAAATTGCCACAATGCAGACATCATAGCCATTTGAATGGATAATTATTAAAGCATCATCAAAAATCCTAATCACACTAACATGCACATACTTTTTTATGATGAAAGAATTGGGACTATTCTATGCAAGTGTCACATTCTTTCTGAAGAATTAAACTTAAATTATTACAGTTCTGTCATTAGGTTGACCAAACAATGCCTGGTGTTAGCTGGAAAAGTCTGCTCTCTCAGAATAACAGCAGGTTTTCCAGACACACTTTCACTTATCTAAACATGCACTTACTGACAAGACCTCCATATCAACAGTTACATGATTGTATTGCATCACCTTGTGAGGGAAAGTAGGTCAAAAAAGTGATTTGTACAATGATTGTGTTTTGTATGTAGACAAAAATACATCAATTAAATTAACTACTCTGCAATTACAAATAATTGACTATATTTGGCCAGCAGAATAGCTCTTGCTGTAAAATGAAAATCAAACACCAAAAAACTATTTTATTTACAAAGTGATTTAAAACTTCAAGTTTTCAATTTTATTTTGTCATTTTTCAAGTATAGTAGAGGGAGCTTCAGTTGCTATGACATTGGTATAGGTGAGAATATGATCCACACTTCCTATTGATCATTGGCTTGTTTCCTTTGTCTTTGGATTTAAGGAATATTTAAGAAACCAACCAAATAAAAAATAAACAGGTTGTGCATTCTATAAAGGATCAAAGAATTATTTTAATACAACATAGAGCAGGAGTTTTGATGGAAAGTTATATTTTTTTTAAAGTTTGAGACAAATTTTTAAAGGTTAAAATTTTCCCCAATATGTTTTGGGACAAGAAGTATTCTTGTCCCAAAATGACAAGTTTCAAGAGGTTCACAATAATTCAGTTTTACTGTATATTCAGGTTGCTTATTAAAGATGTGTAGGGAGGCTATGCAATGTCCTTGAACTCCTCCAATACTGTTAGAAGTAGACACCTGTCACATGGTTAATTTACTTCAGTATGGGTATAGACAGTGCCAACACTTTTAGAATTTTTATTGACCATATGAGTGTGGGAGCAATTTTGCCTAAATTTAAAATAACTTTCTTGTTTTGCATTACATGTACCTAATATATGTGATCTTAGTGAAAAAAATCTTGAAAACTGTCAAACTGGGACCCCTGGATGATGCTCTGTGAGCTTTTCCTATCTCTTGAACTCAGTCCATATAAATTGCTAAGAGCCTTTCCTAGTAACCATGTATACATATGTTTGGCATGAATGAAAGCTGTATACATGCAGATGACATTAAACTCAAAGTTTATCCCAATCTACATAGATTTGGCCCCCAGGTGATAAGTATTTAGATCTACCTGGCTCATCATGCTTTGTATGGTTCTAAAATGCAGCTAATTATCATCAGTAGATAAAATTAGGATTTATGTTGTAGGGATTATGATGCATTTATTTCTTTGTTAACTTCAAAAAACATAACAAAACATGTTAATATAATATTAATCAGTTTTTGCACGAATATCCTAAAGGAATGTGAAACAAGTTTAACCTGCCAATAAAAATACATTATGTTACAAGTTAATTGCATATTTCTGGCATAAAGTTTGTGTTTTATTACATCAAAAACATCAAGTCTATAATTTGTATGGTCACAAATTACTTATTTCTTTTGATGAGATTATATATATATATATATATATATATATATATATATATATATATATATATATATATATATATATATATATATATATATATATTCATGCAGATTTATATATAATTAAATTGTATATAATCAATTTTAAGTTACAACCAACCACTCTGGTGGCATAGTGGTTAGAGCATCTGCCATGGATGTTGGAGGTCATGTTAGATCCTCAGCTAAGTCATACCAAGGACTTATAAAAACAGTACTTACAGCTTCCTTGCTAGGCATTCGGAATTAAGAGTTTAGTGTTAGGATTGGTCAGTCTGGTATCAGGATAATGTTATTATAGTTGGGTTTAACTCCGTTTTTCAGTACAAGATAGGTTTTTTATGGTGGCCAGTATAAATGGTGGAGGAAGAACCCTGGAAAACCCTAGGAGGAGCTACTGACAAGCTTTCTGACATATACACATTAGCTGAGCTTAAGACTTGAACACTGAGGCAGACAGGTGTCAGGCTAATGTGGCTGCATAGGACATGATGCAACAGTCTGCAACATGATGCCCCAGTGCTAGACATAACTTATAAACTGCCACACTGCAGACATCATAGCAGTATAATAGCACAATTGTTAAGGCTACACTAAAAATCTGAAACACACTGGCAATCCAACTACCAAGTGCACAGAAACACAATTGCCATCACACAATGTGTTAGCAAGTCTGTGTCTATGCAGTTTGTTAGGAGCAACAGTAGATGTGGGTTTGCAGTTTGGCTCAATTTATGAGCAAGTAACAGTTGATAAAATGATGATTAGTTTTTGGCCACCACAGTTGCTGGTCTACTCTTTAAATTAATTTTTGAAAAAGTCCAAATGTTTTTGAAATACATGGCTTTAACCTTAGTTTGATGCTTTTCAATCTGATGACTTTTGATAGCAGAATATTCTACTGTAGAAATTATGAAGTAGATATACTCTTTCTTGGATTTAAGCCCTGTCATTTATTATTAGGATTATGTTATCTCTCTTTCCTCATCCCAGTTATTAAGACTAATTACAGAATTTTTTGTTACTATTAATATTTGACTCTTTTCTTTAAAATGTTGCATGCTTCAGGCCTCCAATGGTGTTTTGTCATATATAGACTTTGAGCTATATTATAATTGACACACACTAGACTCTACCTACATTCCTGTCTGACTATGAATTATTTTTAACCAGTTCTTAGAGATAACTTATCTCTGTGTGCAGTCTTTCATTGGTGATATATTAGATTTTTTTTTTAATTCACAAAGTGCAGTCCTCTGTTACAATTATGCCATTAAAATGTATATCTTGTTCACACCTCAGCCAACCTTTGTTCTATAAAAAGCCCTTATGATATACATGTACATAATTTATCCTGTAAAACAGTATCAACAGAAGAATGAGAGGATTGGTTTGATTTCTGTGTTTTGTGGCACAGCAACACTCTGAAGGTTACATCATATTGTGGCAAGTATAGTAAATTGTTTTGAGGTGTACCTAGTGGCTGAGTGGTCTAAAGGCTGTCCATTACAAATCACTGCCATCTCACCTTTGTCTGAGTGAGTTGAGTCCAGATTTGGCTAATATGGGTAATCAGTGAAAGCCTGCCTGTAGCTTCTCATGGGTCAGTGGTTCTTCTCTAGTTTTCCATGGTTTTTCCTGCTCCATTAATACTGGCAGCCATATATAGCCTATATTGTGCTGACAAATGGCATTAAACCCTACAACAAGAACAACAACAACAACAACAACAACAACAATAAATTGTCTTGTTCATGGACATATGACAGCTGCTATTGTGGGAATTGAACCCCTCACCATCTGGTCCTAATCCTAATGTTGTAACCTGTTAAAATCTTTATATCAATTTATCATGGCTGTATTTCCAACATGGACATATGACATATGACAGCTGCTATTGTGGGAATTGAACCCCTCACCATCTGGTCCTAAGCCTAATGTTGTAACCTGTTAAAATCTTTACATCAATTTATCATGGCTGTATTTCCAACTGGACACCATTGTATATAGATCTGTTTTTATATAAGGTTGATACGAAATATAAAGTTTAAAGGATTACAAACATTGACGAAAGTTTGAGATTTGAAAAAGATTAAACAAAATATTGGTAGTTTTTTTTTGGTACAGAAGGCAGAGAAAGCAGAAAAAGTAAAATATACAAAACTAGCCCACACAATTCTCTTATAATTGTGGGGGGAGTAGAGAAAGGAAGAAACTAAATCAGCATGTTATTTAAAAGCCTTTCATTTTATATTTTATTATCAAAACTTCAAGTGCTTGTTTTATATTCTTATTATGATCTCAAATACTGAATGTTGAATGTTTGCCAATAATAAATTAACCTCAGAAAGTTAAATTTAAATTTCCTCCATTACCCATAACATTTATTATGATCTCCAGTACATTAACATGGAACTTTCAAATGATCCTTTGTCATGTTTGAAAATTCCAAAATGTCTTTAAGCATCAAGGCAGAAACATGGAATGTAAATACCCAACACACAGTTTTTGTAAGTAGAATTCATTAAATTAAAATTTGGTTAAAATGAATTTAATTGTTGTATTGATAATTTTTAAATTTGCAGAAATTTTTTTTTAAATTTGCAAAAATTAATTCTGGTGGATAGTGATAAGCTAGTGTGTCAGTACCAACATTAGATTGATTTCAAATTTTAAAAAAACAACCAGTTACATTTGTAATACATCAGGGCTCACTCTTGTGTCCACACTTATTTCTACTTTTCATAAATGATCTGTCTTTGAAAATATGGCAACTGTTTTGAGATGACATATATGCAGATGACACCATACCACTCTTTTAAAATCAGATTGAGTATCCTTTATGGATCCTTACTTAAATTAGATTTTGCTATTTTCCTCATATCTGACCTCTCTCATTATCTTTCAGCATAACACAAATTATCTTACACCCACCAACAACTCAATATTTTATATCATCTCTCCCACTGAGGCCATTATTTTATACTGTCTCACTTTCACTCTTATTTGTGTCATCTATGTACTTGACCTATAAAAACTTCATCAGCTTGATAAGCATTGCTTCACCTATTTTAGCCTAATATGTATTTGACTGTATTAATTTGAAGAGAAATTACTGTAATTGTGTCAAACTATCCCAGTCATAACAAGTTATGGAATTATGTAAATGTAATGAATCTTTTCTTTGTAAATTTGTGAGAAATAACTGTAAATGTAAGTTCACAAAGTTTTAGATTTGAACCACTTTACATGTAAAAATTTTAGTTTGTAGACCTTAAGGACCATTTCGAAAATCTCTTGTGGAAATGATAAGAAAGTAAACACAGTTGAGACAGTATGTGATGTGATGTGATTATGATTTTTAACGTAGCTTTAAAAAATTTTCAGTCCTAACACTACAATGTCTGCAGTGTGGCAGTTTATAGTGATGTCTAGCACTGGGATATAATGACTCAGACACATAGCACCACGATGTCCCACCCAGTCTCACATTATCCTGACACTCGACCAACCAGTCCTTTCACTAACCTCTTTATGTTGAGCATCAAGGGAGGCATCTTTTAGTACCATTTTTATAAGTCTTTGGTAGGATTTGACCGGCGATTGAACCTACCACCTCCTGCATCTGATCTAACCACAGAGACAATATGGATAATTAATTAGAACCAAGCAAAATAGAGTTGTGGTAAATTAGACTGTATCCCTTTTTGAATCTTAAATTGAATGAAACATATCTGCAAATGGTTACATAATTGTTAGAGTTGACAATAATCTTCATAGGAATGAATATATTAAAGCCATATGTCATATTAAAAGTCAACCATTATATAGATTTGTTTACCACACCTGTTGAAAAAGCTATATACTACCAATCCTAGAATATGCTGATATTATTATTATTATTATTATTATTATTATTATTATTATTATTATTATTATTATTATTATTATTATTATTATTATTATTATTATTATTATTATTATTATTATTATTATTATTATTATTATTATTATTATTATTATTATTATTATTAGAACCAAGCAAAATAGAGCTGTGATAAATTAGACTGTATCCCCATTCCTAGAATATGCTGATATTATTATTATTATTATTATTATTATTATTATTATTATTATTATTATTATTATTATTATTATTATTAATATTATTATTAGAACCAAGCAAAATAGAGCTGTGATAAATTAGACTGTATCCCCATTCCTAGAATATGCTAGAATATGCTGATATTATTATTATTATTATTATTATTATTATTATTATTATTATTATTATTATTATTATTATTATTATTATTATTATTATTAGAACCAAGCAAAATAGAGCTGTGGTAAATTAGACTGTATCCCCATTCCTAGAATATGCTAGAATATGCTGATATTATTATTATTAGATATTATTATTATTATTATTATTATTATTATTATTATTATTATTATTATTATTATTATTATTATTATTATTATTATTAGAACCAAGCAAAATAGAGCTGTGGTAAATTAGACTGTATCCCCATTCCTAGAATATGCTAGAATATGCTGATATTATTTCTAACAGGAAAATATTTGCAAATCAGTCTGCTTGCAAAATGAGCTTGTAAAAGTCATCATAGGCAATGCAGAAATGGATTGAATGCTATAAAATGTTAATAGTGAATAAAATAATATTGTTGATGAGGTCTAGACTTTAGCACAAAGCTTTGCCCCATTATCTTTCAAGGAACTAGTTCATGCCAGATAACAAGGTAACACTTCCAAAATAAAATCAATTTCAGTTAATCAGCTGTCCAGTCCAAAATGTAATAAAGATTTCAATAAGTTTACAGCATTCAGGGAGCAGAATTCAGAGGGAATTAGATTGTAAATATAAATATACTTTATTAGAATTGTGTTCACTCCATAAAAGTGGAACGTGCTGGTTTTGACAAATACACAGCAACTTCAAAATATTTATGATCTGACCTTCCAGTCTGTTGTCTCATTAGGCTTGATTGAGAAAAAAATTAGGGAAGGTTAATTAGTATAGACTTCTTTTTGTCTGGATGTATAGCATACACTAGAAAATAAGTTACATGAAATTTTATAGTTGCATCCATTTGATAATATTTTTTTGCCCCTGCTTTTTCTTGTTATTATTTTATTTCGGAATCTTAATTTATTTTTTTTTCTTAAATAAAATCAAGGTTGGGCAGACAAAATAGGATTGCTTGGATAAAAAGAGCTACACATTTTATTTTGTGGCGTGTGAATTGCCAATTATATTTGTACCATTAATTATTAAATTTAATACATACAAAATAAAACTTGAACTCATACTGCATGCCCTTCCCAGAGAGTCTGTTGCTACATGTGTCATTGTTTGCCAACTCCTGCTTTATTAAATTCTTCAATTTAACGCCTTCATGGTTGTTGCAATGCAGAAATGTCAGTATTTTATTTAATAATAAATTTAATAGCAATGAATTTTCAGTCATACCTTAATAATAAGTTTTGAAAGCTTTGATATTTGTTTCTGTATAAATGACTTTTTTTTAAAAAAAATCTCTGTATTAAAATGTACCAATTCCTCCCCATTAATCCATCTGTTCCACTCCGAATCTGGTAATCTAATTGCATAGCTAATACCTTTCTAACTCTACATCTTCAAATCTGTTTAGCAGACTAACCAGATGTTACTTTTAGTATAATTATGTACCTGAAGTTATCTCTATCACATTATAGACATCTTTATTCTTCTTTCCCTCCAACATTTATTTGAAACCTTAGAAAGTGTTATATTATGTTTGTCACCCATTTTCATTGGACACATGGATACATTGGACACATGGATACATTGGATTCATTGGATACATGGATACATTGGACACATGGATACATTGGATACATTTTTTATTGGACACATGGATACATTGGATTCATTCATTGGATACATGGATACATTGGACACATGGATACATTTATATTGGATACATTGATACATTGGATACATTTTCATACGATGCATGTCAGTATACTATCATATGCCACCTTAGTAACTGTGAGACCAGAGAGGTTTTTCATTTAATAATAAAAGTTTTGTTCCATTTTATTTTATTCTGCTCTCTTATATCCATGGGTAAGGTGAAAATATCTACAATGGTCATTATTCTTTATTTTCTTCTAGTTTTCTAACTCCTTTGATGATGGTTAAATTCTACCAAAAAAAGATGGTGTGAAAATATAAATTCATCCAAGTAATTTTCATTTTGATGCAGTAATTAAATAAAAGAATTGATTGAAAACTCACAAGTTGCTGTACAGTACAAATCAATTGAACATTATGTGAATTTTTTTTTTAATTGTATTGGGTTCATGATTAAAAATGGCATTTTGTAATGTACTGCATTGCACTGAAATCACTCAATGCCATGTTAAAATATCTGAACCCACCATTTTTTGATATGCTAACCCTATCTATCTACACCTTGGTGGATTGATCAGACAGACAGACTGCAAACAATACTGAATTAAATGATGCTGTGTACGAATAGTTCACACAGCAACGTAAACAACGTTCCCATCTCTGGAACAATTCTCAAGCCCTAAGCAGAAAAAATGGCAAAAAGTCCCATTTTAGGGCAAGCCATGGATGGTTTTGGAGATTCCAGTGATAACATAGAATTTTTAAAAAATCATTGTCTCAAGAAATATGCTCAGCAAATCAGGAAGTCGCATGTAATTATCCATATTAGCTCAGGGAGATAATCAGAGGCAGCTGAGAAATCAAAGAGTAACACAAACAAAATGAACAGATGTTTTTAAAATGTGAAGTGATATTTGTAATGGTTAACCCTTGTAAAAAATTTTTTTCATTTTACTTCTACAGCAATCAAAACATCATTTGATTGACATTGTTTTCTTGAAAAGAGTGCTGATCTTTTGTATACAAAAAGTCTACTCTGGATCAAACAATAAAACTAGAATTTATACAGTTCAGCACAAAATTTGTGACATAGTACACAATGTGCGAAGTTGTACAATGTTAAGTGAACAGAAACCATGTGGAGTAATGTTTTGATGATCTCCTCTATATAATTTAAGTTATCCTGAAATTAATGTTACTCTGTGAGGAAAAATGTAAACAAAGTACACTGCTATGTAAAGATATTTATTCGGAGTTAATCTTAGCATGATTATTAACTGAGTATTCCATGTAACATGCCAACCTACCTCCACCCCTTTGCCTCTAAGTCAATTCTTTTGTTAGTTTTGTTGTTTGTTATAGGTCCCTTGATAACTTGCAGCCTCACTTATAACATGGTCAATGATTTTGGACTCTGTTATGTGAGAGTTATTGAGAAAGTGGTGTATTTCAGTGCTTTGTCCTAGTAACATCTATTGGATTTTATGAGTGGCCTTCCTTAGTTTGTAATGCCAGCTAACCTATAGCATGTAACAGCAGTGCATTGTATAACAGCTGAAAATGTGGATGCTCTTGACTTTAAAAAAATACTTTGTAAGTTTAACATCAAAAGTATGGCTACATACCAGAGAGAAGCCATTACATTAGCATTTAAGTGAAAGGCATTTGTACAGACATGGACCATCATTAGAAAATTGTCCATTTATGAGTTCATTCCAGTTGTGAGCTTCCTTTATCTTGATAATGTAGGGTCAATCATGCAGCATGTAACTGACAATGTCATGAATGCAGTAAAATACAAAAATCTGTTGTATATGGATAAGTAAAAATAGACAAGTAAAAATGGACAAGTAAAAATAGACAAGTAAAAATAAACCCATGTGTTGCTAGTTCAACCCACAGGAGGGGCTCTGAATCTGGTCTAAATCGCTATCCATTACGGATACCTGCCCATCTCACCTGTGTCTGCGTGGGTGTCGGTTGGAGTCTAGGATTCTACGATTCGATTTGGTGAATGTGGATATGTGAGAAAGCTTGCCAGTAGCTTCTAGTGAGTCGGTGGTTCTTTCCGGTGATTTCCGGGTTTCTTCTTCCACCATTAATACTGGCCACCATGAATAACCTATCTTGTGCTGAAAAATGGCATTAAGCCCAACAACAACAACCCACATATTCAGTACACGATGCATTATAAAATGGAATATTACCATAAGCTGTATTCCTGTTTTAATCAAGTGCCTTATAATGAGGGAGAGCCGTGTAAATGGAAAGACCCTTGTCATTGATAAACCAGGCCATTCAACTATTCTAAAAATGCACAAAGCAGGGTTTATCATAGAGGAAAAATGGTTACATTTAGGTTGTACATGATAAATTTCTTCTTGGTCCTGCCCATGTTCATTTACTCAAGAAAATCCCCATACAAAAGAAGTTTGAAATGCCAGACTTGTTGCTCGAACAAACAGTACAAAAACTTTAAAATCTGAGCAAAATCAAATCAGTCGTTTCCGAGATATTTGGGTTCCAATTTATTATATATAGCACTTACTTGCTATAAGGTGTAGTGTATAGCACTATTGCCTGTATATGGTCATGGATCCTATTTCATTTAATGATAGTGAAATTGCAGTGTATAATGAACATCATTATAAGCAGTCTCACTATAACACTCATCAATATAACCCGGTTCCTGTATGATGTATGATAATGAATCCCATTTCCCTAAAGATAGTGAAATTAAATCTATCATGTACTTCATTATAAGACAGTCTCATTATAACACTCATCATTATAACATGGTTTCTGTATATAAGGCAAGTATGGTCATGGATTCCTTTTCATTAAGTGATAATAAAATTATAAGTATATGGTCTTACAGTAAGGTGGATTACTGGCCCCAATAGATAGCAATATAATAAGAGAGTACTGTTGTTGTTTTTTTTGTATATTTTTATCCAGTTTGTAGGAACATTCTCCTCTTTTTGATCTGCATTGTGTAACTTGATAAAATTACTCATACCAACCAAAGCTGATAACCTGTCCCATTGGTCATAAGTAATTTAATTCTAACTCCTTAGTTAAGGGGGATTGATACTCAGTGATATAAAACAGTATTATTACTGTAGTGTTTAATGTCTTTTTATAGCAATTCTACATTGTGAAATCAGCTGTATTGTTCTGTATTGTTTGTATTAGCTGTATCATATCAACTTTCATTATAGTGATGGAATATGGTACTTGTATTTTAACACAAACAACATACCAAATATACTTGCTAAAAAGTGAGTTCAGTATTGAAAATGCATAGACCTAGATGTAGTGTCATGTAATGCACCTGCAGATCTAGGTCTATGCAGTTAGTAGTAATTAGTAGAAACAACAATGCAGACCCAGATCTGCCAGTGGCAGATCAGGGTTAAAGTTAGACTGGACTTACAAGCAGTTAGATTCTGATCTACCAGATTATTATGTTAAAGAGATATATGGTATTTTTTAGTAATTGTGATGTAAACAATTTTACATGAAAAACATAAATTCAATATTTGTTGTACAAAATGTGCATTGATGGGTTTGATGCAATCTTGATTGCAATATATATATATATAAAAATATATATATATATATATATATATATATATATATATATATATATATATATATATATATATATATAGAGAGAGAGAGAGAGAGAGAGAGAGAGAGAGAGAGAGAGAGAGAGAGAGAGAGAGAGAGAGAGATCTTTCTTGGTTTTGTTAACTTGTGCTATTGAAATTTCTGGCCTTTGAATTTACTATATTTTTTTCTCATCGATGTATACAGTTCAGTGGTATAGTTCTCAGTCAGATTGAAACATGTGCCAAATGCTTTTATGGAGAGATGAATAATATAAAATGTTTTTTCTTCATTTATAAGTACATGTATTAATGGAAATTAAGCCCCACTGTATCCATGTTTATGGAATTTGTAACATAGAATTTCATGCTCTTCTTTTCATAATTAGTAGCACTTACTACTGAATGGTTTAATTTTCTTTTAGTTTGAATATATATATATATATATATATATATATATATATATATATATATATATATATATATATATATATATATATATATATATATATATATATATATAGTGAATATAAGCAAATTAATTTTTAGGGAAGAGATTTGTTTGTCAGTTTGGTTTGCATTTTTCTGATGTATCAGGACAATCACACACACATTTACCTCTCTTCCACCCTATCCCCATTTTACTCAACCCTGTATGAGTTAAAAATTCACCTGGGAAGCTTACATATGTATGTACTCACCCAGAACACTGCAGCACACCAGGACACATTTAAATTAGTTGCCTAACTTAACTGATATAATTTGGAGCAACTGTGAAATTTGAAAAAAAATTTATATCTAAATCTGACACCATTTTTATATTTTACAGCAGAATGTCAGGGAATACTACAAGTGCCATGTCCGTCATACAACAATTCTGATCCTAAGTCCCAGCTAAGGTGTATACATCCATCGTGGCTTTGTGATACCGAGCCTGATTGTCCCGATGGCTCGGATGAAAAAAATTGCGGTATGTTTTATTGTTCTTATACTTTTTCTCTTCTTTTTTGATGAATATTACAGATGTGAGATATTCTGCAATATTTGTCAAGCTTTCATGTACTGCAGTGAATATTGCATATGTGAGATATGTGTTATGCATGCATGTACTGTAATGAATACTGCAAATATGAGACAGTTATTTGTCCAGCCTACATATACAGTGATGAATGTATCAGATGTGAGACAATCCAAAATATTTGTTCTGCCTCCATGTATTGTGATGAATATTTTAAATGTGTTACATTCTGAGATCTTTGCCCTGCCATACAAATTTAAGAAAGCCTGCCAGTATAGCTTCTCGTAGGTTGGTGGTTCTTCCCAGGGTTTTCCAGGGTTCTTGCTCCACCAATAATACTGGCCGCCATGTATAGCCTATCTTGTGCTGAAAAATGGCGCTAAACCCTATAACAGCAACAACAAAAACAACAAATTTAAATCAGTAAAAATGTAATTTGTTTACAAAACCATGAAAATTGAAATCTAATTCAAAGATATAGGACTTGTGTGGGGGACTTTTTTGTAAATATTATCATGATATCATATTAACAAGGGAAAATATTGTTTAATTTTCATCACAGTTTTGTTTGGCTTAGATACACCCCATCCATTAGTATATACATTGTCCAGTATTGCATATACCAAACCATATATAAGTTGTGCCCAATTTGGCAGAATGATTGAGTTGGATCTGGTGTAGGGATTTGCGTGGGCAAGACATATTCATATGCCATAGAAATGGGTTATTTCCCCTCAACTCTGACCAAATGGTGAATTTTTTTGTTCTATTTATTATGTACCCTCCTTTTTTATCCATTCCAAATACTTTTATCTGTAGAATGAAAATGAATGGTATACATATAATGTGTAAATAAATATCAATGAGTTCCATGGAAAATACAAAAATGGTACCAGTCTGGTTGTCTGATACAGAAATATGGATTAAACTTCTGTATTGAACTCCAAATCAGACATAATAGATTAATCACCCATGTGAGATTTAATTGGCCATGTGAGATTAAATCAACCATGTGAGATAAATAAATTTGAAATGCACTGTACCAGCACTTTTGGTCCTGATTAATGTGAGTATAATGACCTTTGCAGTTTTCACCTCTGACCTTGTGACCCTTAGATCCCTTTGAGTATTTAGTATCAAATTTTGAACTGAGCCATGACTGTAGAAACTTGATGGACATGAAGGAAATTAATTAAAAACCAGTGAGGGAAAGGGGATAATGCCATATATTACTCAAGGACTGATTGATTGAATTCTTGGATGCAAGTTATCTATCCTTGCCAAACAAAATGTAAATAGCAAAAATACCTTAGTGGCCAGTGGTCTAAAACCTGTTGTTATGGATCACTGCCATCTCACCTCTATCTGTGTGGGTTGGGTTGAGTCTAGGATTTGAGGAATGTGGATATGTGAGAAAGCTTGCCAGTAGCTTCTCTGGGTCGGTGGTTCTTTCCTGTGATTTCCTGGTTTTTTCCTCCACCATTAATACTGGCCACCATAAATAGCCTATCGAGTGCTGAAAAATGGTGTTAAGCCCAACAACAACAACAGCAAAATACCTATTGGACATTGCCATGGTCTTATGAATAGTGGACAGTGGCCTCCATCTACAGTTAATAATAGCTGGATAGGTATTAAGCATTACCTGTCTTTGTGTTGGACAGTTTATAGTGCATGACAGCCAGTTTGTGATAGTGATTAGAAGCTTCATTCCCTGACAGGAGCTATTAATTTGGGCCAAGGAACATGTCTTAGGCTTTGGTCATTTATTGACTGAATTACATCAACCCTATCATAAACATCAGTATCTTTATCATGTGTGAGACCCCCCAAAATGTACATTTTAAGGCCAGAATGCAAATGTTATGAACCTGTGCCCATCATGATTTGTGTGCTTGTGTGTGCAGTGTCTCTCTTTCAATTGTAGAGCACCATCTCTTTATAGGCTTTGTCAGCCATATAAGTCATAATAACCCATTTTGTTCTTTTTTTTATGAATCCGCTTCTTTTCTCAGATAATTATAAAGGTTTATGCAAGAAAATAAAAAGCTTCATCTGGAATGTGGCATTGCACATTGAGCATGAAATTGCAGATTTTACAAAAGTTTTTGCCATAATATTCCTCCAGCTTATTACCCGTGCACCAATTTGTTTTTGACTTCTCCATTAAAGATTTGAGCAAACAGTTTTTTGTCTCAGCAATCTTATGTGCTACTCAAGCTTGATGGACAGATGGACACTGTTCCCTACCCAAGGGATCATAGGTACAGCACTGGGAGAAAGCATTGTTCCCTCACTTTAAGGAACCTTGGAGTAAAGTAATCAAATTTACAAAGCATGCTTATTAATGGATTCCATTTCATTATATAATAATATACACATTTTCAGAAAACTTCAACATTAGGTGATCTCATCTGTAAGGTGGTGTGCATCTAAAACTTGCATGAATTATACAGATATAAGGGAGGACAGTGAATTATATATTTGATTAGACGTTGAAAATTTTTCAAGTTTGATAAATTATTTCTGCACTGTGTAGTCACAGTTGCTTTTTTTTTAATCTAAGGGAAGCAACTCTTACAGACTTAAATTATCCTTTATTAGTAGCTTCCCCATTGTAGGATTTGGTAGGCTGGCACTGACTCTGCTGTATATAGAGATGTCCTCTTTAGAGACTAATGGAATTCACTGAGAAAATAAATGACAGAATGAAAAGTTTGTTTTTATCATCTGATCATCTGATCAGTACCAGTTTAAATGTCTCATTACCATTTTCCCTGTCCTTATACTATTTTACCAGACTAAATACTATTTTACCTGTCTCGGTACTATTTCACCTGACTAATTGCTACTATGCCTGTCTGTATATTTCATGTCATGTAGATATATGTTATGTTATTTTTATGATGCAATCTTTGACATGATATGACCTAAATGTTACATAGTAAATTAATATGCAACTGCTTGTATTTGGTAGAAAACATGCATATTATATTATATTATATTATATTATATTATATTATATTATATTATATTATATTATATTATATTATATTATATCATATCATATCATATCATATCATATCATATCATATCATATCATATTATATTATGTTGTTTTTATATTATATATTATGTTATTTATATTATATTATGCTATATTGTATTGTATTATATTATATCATATCATATCATATCATATCATATCATATCATATCATATCATATCATATCATATCATATCATATCATATCATATCATATCATATCATATCATATCATATTATATTATATTATATTGTATTGACATGTACATATTAGGACTTTGAATGCATTGTCATGATATGCAGTCTATAAATAATACAAATGAAATATAGAAATTTCTTATTATTTACAGTCAGGATACAATTGAATTTGAGATTTACACCTGGCCAATTTATTCTAAAATATTTCTAAGGAAATGAAACCAATTTATATTACATGTAATTATTGTAATTATTTCACAAATTATTAATATATTTACCCACAGTTTTAAGTATCACAAAAAACTGATTTATAAAAGAATTACTACATTTTTTGTATTTTATTTTAGGGGATTGTGGTAGAGACCACTTTCGTTGCCAGGAAGCCCCCTATACATGCATTCCCAGTACCTGGAAGTGTGATGGCGAGGTTGACTGTGATGATGGATCAGATGAATCACAATGTAATGTTACAATTTACAACATAATGTTATAATTTACAATGTAACTTTAAAATTTACAATGTAATGTTATAATTTACAATGTAACTTTAAAATTTACAATGTAATGTTATAATTTACAATGTAATGTTACAATTTACAATGTAATGTTATAATTTATAATATAATGTTACAATTTACAATGTAATGTTATAATTTACAATGTAATGTTATAATTTACAATGTAATGTTACAATTTACAACGTAATGTTACAATTTACAATGTAATGTTATAATTTACAATGTAATGTTACAATTTACAATGTAATGTTATAATTTACAATGTAATGTTACAATTTACAATGTGATGTTATAATTTACAATGTAATGTTACAATTTACAACATAATGTTATAATTTACAATGTAATGTTACAATTTATAACGTAATGTTATAATTTACAATGTAATGTTATAATTTATAATGTAATATTATAATTTACAATGTAATGTTATAATTTACAATGTTATAATTTACAATGTAATGTTATAATGTAATGTTATAATTTACAATGTAACTTTAAAATTTACAATGTAATGCTATAATTTACAATGTAATGTTATAATTTACAATGTAACTTTAAAATTTACAATGCAACTTGATAATTTAACTTTGGATGATTATAGTTAAACTTTCTGCATTTTGTGTTTACAGTAAGCCAAGCTATCACAAATTACATGAAGATCTCTTTAAATTTAGTCCCAGAGTATAAAATACCCCTTGCATTTCTCTTCTTTAACAAACATTGCAGGATAGTGAGTTTCGCATGTTTTAAGACCAAGTACATTTATAATATGACAAATCATTTGGCATGCCTCTTGCAGCATCCATTGTGAGAACATATAGGTATAGATAACTTAATTTTTGTTGAAATTATATCAGTTCGCCATAAAAAAAAATTGCCACCAGTCTGAATCAACATTTTGATGTTCATCCTCATGTTTTACCTGTGAAAGAAATATTATTGTACTTGTTTATGGCAATAATAAGAAAATTTAATGGAAATTTTCAAGTATTTTCTTTATTAATAAATTGGTTACTTTTCCTTTGTCTCTATTTATGGTTTAGTTACAATTCAACATTTAATTTCAACATTTGCTGCTTCATCCAGAAGGCAGGATGTGGTAGTTTGGGTTGGGGGGGGAGAGAAGGTGTAGGAGGGAACTACTGTACTATATGAGGTGGTGTGTGTCTTTTGATCACAGAAATTGGTAACATTTTTTTCCCTTAATAAACTTAGTCTTTTAGAACTGGTCAAGCCTGTACCCACAACCTGTATATGGCGTTGTTACCCTGTTCTCACCCATCCTTGACCCATTATTACTTGTCAGAGGTAATTTTTCTTATTTGTATGTAAATTATTACACATTTTAATATGAGAATCATGACCTTCAAAGAAATGTTGTATCTTAATGTACAGTTCATATCACATACATTTATGACCGTCTGATAAGTATTCATTTCACTTCTAATAGGTAAAAAACTCAAAAGGGTGAAACATGATGCTGAAGGTTTGTGTATTATGTACAGATATTTTTTTGTGTCTGTTAAACATTCCTGCTTTTTTAAAATTATTTTTAGGATTAAAAGTTTGTTGACATGCAAAGGATGTTGTTTTTATTTTGAATACATTGCTTTTAGTGTTTTGGTGTGAAATAAATCTTGCATGGTATTGCTTCAGTTTATTATTCTACAACATTCACTTCAAGGACCAAATGTCAAATTGCTTTTAATTTAAAAAAAAAATTCCTGCTCAAAATATCTACAACACTTGGTGAGAAGGACAAATCTTGCTATAGCCAGTGTATAATTCACAGTTAGCATGCGGTGCTCCACATTTATCATCTTAAACATGATGGTTATGGTACACTCCAGTATAATTTTAACATTTCTACAAGATAATGAACATTCACTTTCAGACTGTTTGCTCATTTACACTGGTTTTGTCATCAAGACAATTGGTAGGAGTTACCTAGATTAGATTTTCTCTTGCTTGAAGAGATTTCTGGCTATATTACGACTAGTTAGCTGCTTGCAATATTGGATTGTCTTGGAATTGTTATTTTTACTTGTCTTTTTTGTTGATGATTTATATTTTCAGACACTAATTAAAAAAAATTGATGTAAATTTGTTGCAATTGCATTGGTGGGTTTGAGGGATCCCTGTTATAAATCTTCCTTGCATAAAGTAATGACTTCACACATTTGAAGTAGACTTGTTACCATTTTGCAGTAACTTTGTGGGAAATTTGATACTTATTTGTAGTTACTTTGTGGTAAACTTGTTGCTTATTTGTAGTAACTTTGTGGAAAACTTGTTACTTACTTGTAGTTACTTTGTGTCAAACTTGCTACATACCTGTAGTTACTTTGTGGCAAACGTGTTATTTTTAGTAATGTTGTGGCAAACTTTGTTACTTCTTTGTAGTACCTTGGGCAGTTATTTGCCAAAAATTTGTTGTAATGCCTTTTTTTTTTTCATCTATAAACTAGTTTCCAGCATCCTACTTGTGGCAGACGTTACTGGTTGATTTATGACTTTGAATCAGCCTGATTATCAAATCTCAAAGTAACGTAACTCAAAGTAATGTAACTCAAAGTAATGTAAGTCAAAGATTGTAACTAAAAGTAAAGTAACTTAAAAGTAACATAACTCAAAGTAATGTAACTCAAAGTGACATAGGTAAAATCACAAATAATTTAGTTTTGTAAAAATATAAAGAATGGACACTGCATTGGGTGTCAAAAGTAAGAGAAAACAAAATAGTGCAGATTTATGCAATGATTATGACTTTGTCATCTTTGAATTCATACAGCCTGCATGCAAATGGTGATTGCATCTACATATTTAAAAAAAAAATGTTTTTATTCTTTTATTTTTAAGAGAGGTTGGAATTGCACATAGTCTTCCACCCTCCAGTTTGCTTTAACTATGCTTTTTTTATTTGGCTTTTAAATGTGATGCAGCACTTAACACCTCTTTATAACAACCATCATTATAACACTATTCCTATTACAAAGCTACTATTCATGGATCCCATTTCATTAATTGGTATTACAATTATGTGCATCATCTTGTTGGTTTAAGGTAGTCTTATTACAAATCTGCTTACTGTAGGGTCTCAGTGGTTAGTGTTAAAATGAGAGTGTTATGTATGTAATGCATTTCTCTTTGATAAATAATACATGCATGGAAAATAGAATTTGGAATTTTTTCTCTCAAATGTGGCATGAACTTAAGATTCACTTTTGTCTTTTTTTTTGTTGTTTTCAAATCTACCATATTATGACTTTGAATCAGCCTGACTATCAAATCTGAAAGTAACGTAACTCAAAGTAATGTAACTCAAAGTAACATAACTCAAAGATTGTAACTAAAAGTAAAGTAGCTTTAAAGTAACATAACTCAAAGTAATATAACTCAAAATAACATAAGGTAAAATCTTGCTTTGTGCTGTTGTTTTCTTTTCATTCCATTGATCCTTAAAAATCTTAATTAATTTATCCCTTTATCATAAAATGGAAACCTTTTTTTTGTTATTAGGATTTCACCAATCATTTTTGTACCTCAAAATCAGCTGAAAAAGAAATTAAATAATATTTTGCCCAGAAAGGTTTATCTACCATGAAATGTAATTAATACAAATTGTTTTATTAGAAACAAAACTATATTTATAGAAAACATTACCTTGCTACAGTGACCTACATTATTATAATACCATTCTTGTTTTAAAAACATGGATCTTGTTCCATTATGTACATGTATAGACATGATTATATGTGTAATATACTTTATTATAAGTCTCACTATAGGACAGTATTGATTATGGCTGACATGAAAGCATTTTAATGACAGAGTACTGTATCATGTATTTAATTATACAGTGGTCTCATAAGGTGGTCTCATTAAAAGGTAGTATGATGCTCTATGGCTTCCATCGATAACAGTATAATGAGAGAATACTGTATCATGCACTTGATTCTGAGGTGATCTTAACTATAAGGGTTTTTTATTTATTCTGTGCCACGTATTGATAGTGTTATGATTCGGGAGTACTGTATATAATTTGAACAATATAAAAAGCACAAGTTAATGAACAGAAGTACAAATAATGAAAAGTAATAGATAGGAGAATACTGTATAAGAATATCAAACTGCATATATGGATGCATCAGTGCATACATCATAAAAATCATCCACTGTAGTCAGGGCAAAAATTTCCTAGCATAATTGTCTCCATGTGATTAGAATGGAACTGAACTGATTAGATTTTAGGCTGCATAAAAACAAAAATTCCATTTGTTTCAAATTTTTTAACCTTTTTTTTACAAAAAGACTTGTTAACACTATGAGAATAAGTAGAAACCACTTGAGGTACACAAAATTTGACAGGCTTATTTGTATTTATATGAAGATGATGATAAATTTATATTTATATGAAGATGACCAGATTAAATTTATATTTATATGAAAATGACCTGATTAGAGTTTTATATAAAGAAGACCTGATTAGATTTGTATTTATATGAAGATGACCTGATTAGAGTTTTATTTATATGAAGATGACCTCATTAGATTTTTTTATATAAAGAGAACCTGTTTAGGTTTGTAATTATATAAAGATGACAAATGATGACAACAGACTTGATAAAATTAATATTTATATAAAGATGACCTTATTAGATTTGTATTTACATGAATATAACCTGATTAAATTTGTATTTATATCAAAGATAGACTGATAAAATTTATATTTAGATGAAGATGACCTGATTAGATTTGTATTTATATGTAGATGACATGTAAAATTTCTATTTTGATGAAGATGATCTGATTAGATTTGTATCTACATGAATATGACCTGATTAGATTTGTATTTATATCATGATGACACTATTGGATTTGTATTTATATCATGATGACCTGATTATAGTTTCAGGCTGTTATATCAGTTGTTGCTAATTTTGTAGATTTTCTACTTCTTGAAATTCAACATTTTGATGACAAACTACTAAACAAGATGAGGCCAGGATAACTCAGTATGAACAAAATAAATTAGGCAGGACTTTATGCATATTTAGATAACCTGATTAGGTTTGTATTGTATGCATATTTAGATGACCTGATTAGGCTTGAATGCATATTTAGAGGACCTGATTAAGATTGGATGCATATTTAGATGACCTAATTAAGTTTGAATGCATATTTAGATGATCTGATTAGGCTTGGATGCATATTTAGATGACCTGATTAGGTTTGGATGCATACTTCGATGTACTGAATGAATTTTCAAGCCTTCAAATACATTTTTCAAACTTGTTAATATTTTTAAACTTAGATTTTTTGGTTTGATTTGTATACACCAATCTTGTTTGATATGTGTTTATCTTTTCGCAAATTCTTTTCAGGTGTACATCCAGAGTACTCATTTCCATGCAAGCCTAATGAAATACGTTGTGCAGTAGGATTACAGTGCATTCCATTAGAACATCTCTGTTATGCAGACAGACCAGAGTGCATTCTTGATGACAGTTTTTGCCTCAATTTTAACTGTAGGTATTTATGCTTTAAACAGCAGCAGCAATTGTAGTAGGAAGTACTGTAAGATCTTTAATAGTAGTAATAACAGCAGGAACTATTTTTGCATCATTAATAACAGCTATAGTAGCAGGAACTACTTTTGCATCATTAATAACAGCAATGGTAGCAGTAACTACTTTAGCATTATTAATAACAGCAACAGGAACTACTGTAACATCATTATTAGCAGCAATAGTAGCAGGAACTACATTAACATCATTAATAACAGCAATAGTAGCAGTAACTACTTTAGCATTATTAATGACAGCAATAGCAGCAGAAACTACTGTAACACTAATATCAGGTATAGTAGCAGGAAATACTGTAACATCATTAATAGCAGTAATAGTAGCAGGTACTACTGTAATGCCATTAATAGCAGCAGTATTAGTAGGAACTATTGTAACATCATTAAAGCAGCAAGTGTTGCAGGAACTACTTTTGCATTGTTAATACAGTGATAAGTAACAGGAACTACTGTAGCATCATTAACAGCAGGCATATTAGCAGGAACTACTAACATCATTAATAGCAACAATAGTTGCAGGAACTACTTTTGATTATTAATAGCAGCTATATTAGCAGGAACTACTGTAACATGATTAATAGCAGCAGTAGTAGCAAGAACTACTGTAATGCCATTAATAGCAGCAGTAGTAGCAGGTACTACTGTAAAATCATTGAAAACAGCAATAGTAGCAATAACTACTGTAACATTAATAACAGTATTAGTAGAAGGAACTACTGTAACATCATTAATATCAGCTATAGTAGCAGGAACTTGTTGTTGTTGTGGAGCTTAACAACATTTTTCAGCACATTATAGGCTATATATGGTGGCCAGTATTAATGGTGGAGAAAGAAACCAGTAAATCTGCAGATAGAACCTCCGACAAACAAGAAGCTACTGGCAAGCTTTCACACATATCCACATTCATCAAATCTTATACTGGAACCCACACAGACATAGCTGAGATGGCAGTGATCCGTAACGGATAA
>JAEAOA010000592.1:1132500-1390000 GCA_016746295.1 Potamilus streckersoni | reverse complement strand
GTAACATGCATGCAGTCAGTTTCAATATTTTAGAGTCAGTTCATTTTAGGGAATCTTTGTTCTCAGCATGTGAGAGACTTTAAATTTAGAATATTTTGAAGCGCCATGTTAGTAATTGTGCTAAGTGTAATGGAAGAAAGTGGTCTATTCAAAGTTTGTTCCAGATGGTCTTTGTGTTGGTGAAGAAATAAATATGCTATATCAGTATTCCTGTACTCATGATATTCCATGTCGGGCATTTTGTATTTGCCGTTTATCTGTATATTGGAATATTGTTACACCATCGGTACTAGTAGGTTGTTGTTGTTGGGCTTAACGACATTTTTCAGTACACGATAGGCTATTTATGGCAACCAGTATTAAGAAGATACTGGCAAGCTTTCTCACATATCCACATTCGCTGAATCCTAGACTCATAGGTAACTAGTAGGTAACAGAGCATTCCAATGTTGTGGTTATCAGCATTTTTGTCATGTAAAAGGTCATATGAACAAAACATAATAGAATAAAAGTTTTCTTGCTCCATTTGCTAAAATTTTCATGCTAGATAAAGTTGATGAATTAAAACACTACATCTATTCACATTATCACAATATTTCCCAGATCTGCCATTATCAAAAACTCCACCTATCCATGATTATTACAAAATTATAGCAGTCTACCATTATTGCAGAACTGCATCTCTCTGACATTATCACAAAATTCCACCAAGCTGCCATTATATAGGGGTGTGGGTGACTGAGTGGTCTAAGTCTAAGACATTCATCTTTACTGATGACCGCCATCTCACCTCCATCCCCCTAGTTTCAAGTCTTGGCCTTGGCCATTGTGGGTATGTGAGAAAGCTTACAATTAGCTTCCTGTGGGTATGTTCTTCTTCCCGAGTTCTTCCTCCACCAGTTGTAATGGCTGCCATGTACATCTCATCATGTATTGAACAATGGTGTTAAGTCCACAAAAACCAAACCATTGACCATTAGCACTGAACTCCAGCTGTCTACTGTTTTAGAAAATCTTTCATCCAAATAAAGTAAACAAAGCCCCAAAATATTCATTTAAATTAATTAAAATGTTCAAAATTTTCATAAGCATAATTATTGTATGACATAATGTTTTTGCATTGAATGCATTTAATTTGACTCCTTCAGGATTTGTGTATTTTCAGAGGGGAATCTTGCACTGTAAAACATAATTGCAGACAAATGTGATCATTTAAATGACACAAAGGTATATAATATTCAAACACGAAATATTTCAAAGAAGGTGGCAACAGAAGATGTCATCTTGAGAACAGGCTAAGCAAACTTCAATTTCTCAAACTATTTGGCCAAAATGAAAGTCAATAGAGTGAATATTACATGTGGCAGAGTTGTATTATGTTAGAAACAGCAGGTTCTTGTCCAGTATCATTCCATTGGAGTACCACAAGGATCAATTCTATGCCCTTGCTTGTTCATATTATATGTAATGTTTATTTATATTTATTCACAAAATGTAATGGCACATGATTAAATTGTGGTTATTTACTAAATAAATAAGGGAACAAGAAGGCTAACTTAGAATCATAACAAGTTTAGTTATGAGTTTATTGTCACACATGAAATAGTGAAATCATGAGAAAAAACACATTTTATTTATGTGTTTATGTCCTTAAGATATCTATACATGCCTGTTTTGTGAAGAAATATGACTTGTGTGTTTTTTTTGTATATGCTGATATTTCATCTATGAATTTATTATCCAGATTTAATGGCATTACATTTTTATTTTGCCAGAATCTTGTTTGGCATTGACCCAAGTTAATTGAGCCTGAATCATACCTATGAAACTGACCTGGCAGATTTAATTTCTGTTGCCTTAATTTTAAGTAAGTGCAGTAGTGCTGATTTTATAACAGCTTTTTCTTTTAAAAATATACTGGAATAAGGATGTAACAAGACTAATAAAAACCATGACAGACATACAAGAATCATGGGTCTGATTGATTAGATTTAATAATTTTTTGATTCTTTTATAAATTCAGCATCAGGGGAAGCACGCATCATATTATTGAATGATGGAAAGATTATGCAGTTGTATGCAAACGGAACAAGCCTGCCACGAGATTTCTACCTTGAGGATCAGAAAGCAACCAGCTTAACATTTGACCATCAGGGTGATAAAATATGTTGGGTATGTCCTAACTGATCTATCAATTATATTTTGCCTATTAATTAGCATATTCTCAGGTGCCATTAGATACTAATACATACATATTGTGTAGCATATCCTGAGGAATCATTAGACACCAATACATACATACTCCTTAGCATATCCTCAAGTGTCATTGGACACTAATACATACATACACCTTAGCATATCCTCAGGTGTCATTAGACACAAATGCATACATGCTCCTTAGCATATCCTCAGGAGTCATTAGAAACTTATACATACTTCTTAGCATATCATCAGGAGTCATTAAGCACTAATATATGCATACTCTATAGCTTATTCTTAAGTCATTAGAAACTCATACATACTCTTTAGCATATCCTCAGGTGTCATTAGACACTAATACATGCATACTCTATAGCATAGCATTAGATCCCATTAAACCCTAATACATACATACTCCATAGCTTATCTTTAAGAGTCATTAGTAACTTATACATACTCCTTAGCATATCCTCAGGTGTCATTAGACACTAATACCTAATACTCTATAGCATATCCTTAAGTCATGAGAAACTAATACATACTATTTAGCATATCCTAAAGAGTAATGAGAAAATCAAACATATTGCATAGCATATCCTTTGGAGTCATTAGACACTAATATATGCATATTCATTAGTATATCCTTGGGTACCATTTAAATACTTGTAGATACATACATACTTGTTAGCACACCATGAAAATTGTTTGGTTTATGTGTTTAAGTATTTTTGACTAATACTGTTTTCAGATTGGTCACCAAGGTGGGAGGGGAGAGGCTTCTATAACATGCATGATGATTCAAGATGACCTGCGAGCCATTCCACAAATAAGTGATTTACTCCTGCCATCAAATACCAGTACTACACTCAGCAGTAAGCACGTTCATACTCGCTTGGAATGATGATTTTTCTGGTTTAACAGAACATTTTCTCATTTCAGAACTGATCATTTTTCACTACAAACTTTATCCTGAAATAATACATTCTAATACAATTACTTTTAAAATAGTGATTTAAAATACAACGGATGCTCAGAAGTACAGAGATTTCATTATTTTTCTTGAGGTACCATGTATGCTCACTTAATAAGCAAGTTTAGCTGCAAACTGTACATATCCTTATCTGCCATCACATCATATACTGGCAAGCTTAGCTGCAAACTGTACAGATCCATATCTATCTGCCATCAGTTTGTTAGTAGTAATGAGTAGAACAAAAACAACATAAACCCCAATCTTTTGATAGTTCAGGATCTTGTATATTTATTATTGAACAATACTTTTTTTTTTACTAGAAAACAGGAAATAATAAAACTGGGTCTGTCTTTTTGGCTTTCTTCTGTCTCTCCATACTTAAATTTGTCAAACCTTCATTTAAGTGTGATAACTCCCTTAAATTAATTATTGCATTTATGCCAGAGTACTACCTACAATAAATAGGGGTTGTTTTATGCTCATTGTTTAATTTATTGCAAGTGATGTCCAAAAGCGTTATCTAATTTGTGACAGATATATTATGTTCATATGTTGCTTGCCAAATGTAAGGCATGCTAAGAAAAGATGATGATGATGATGATGATGATGATGATGATGATGATGATGATGATGATGATAATAGTTGCTGTTGCTATTCTTGTTTTTGTTATTGCTCTGTCATTTTCATAGAGGTGGATGATGTTTTGATTTATAATAATCTTATTTATTTTTCATTATAATTATAATCTTATTATTAATGTTATCTTTTCTCAGCTGTAGACCAGGTTGCACTTGACTGGGTCACCAAAAATTGGTACATGACCGATCCACACTTCAAAAGGATAGTTGTTTGCTCCCAAGATGGCACAAAATGCAAAGCTGTACTCAATTCTACTTTTGTCAGTGGACCAAAAACTTTAGCCATAGATCCAACCCAAGGGTAAGTTTCTTGTATTTTGTTCACATGGAATTGTATCTGCATGCAATCAATAGGAAAATGATTTATGATAAATTTTAAGTATTATAATCATTATGTCTTTAATTCACGTAAAGCTTAGACCAAACTATAGTGTTGAAAAAGTTTGACCTGGTACTAGCAATTTGTATTGCTAGTCACATGACTACTAAACTCTCGTAACCATGTTGTCACGTGATATCAATAATAAACCCATTTCCGATGTTGCTACACAAAAATTCAAAATTATTAAATAAAAGTATCAAACTGTTTGGAAAAAAATGAATAAATGATCATCAACATATTTATTCGGAGAACAGTGACCAGAACCTGCCGCTGTTGCAGCAACTTGGAGAAAGTCTGATTCATCAAGAATGGAGCACATGTCAGCGATGGTTTTGTTGTATCATATGCCATGTTGGCAAGTGTTTTCTGACAGATGAATCTGACTTTTTGTTGGTGAATTCCTACTGATTGTGCCGCAGTATAAATTTCAAAGTATCAAAAATGGGATGAGAGGAAACTCAGATTAACATTTTTATGTGCTATTAAATTATGTTTATGATGGCAGCTTCAGAGAACATATTGCTCTAGGCAGATTTTAGCAACTGCTGCACCCTACCCTACAAGGTAGCTTCCTAAATCCACACAGAGGCATAATATAGGAATTTAAACAAGTAAGTTTTCACCAATAAGGTGTGTGATTATCACAGCATGTACATATATTACATGATAAGCAAATCTGGTTAATTGGAATTAAAATTACTTGTGTTTCTCTTTACAGCTACATGTTTTTTATAGACTGGGACTCTCCACAAAGTTATATAAAAAGAGCAAATTTGGATGGTAGTTATCTTCGTATAATCCAAGGGAATTCAAGCGTTAAAAGCAAGTTGATTAAGCCATCGGGTCTGACGTTAGATTATGCCAATCAGCATGTGTATTGGACCGATCGTGATCTCAATCTTGTCTCAAGAATTGACTATGATGGAACCAAAAAACGAGTGATCCATTTTGGTAGTCTTGTACGTCAATACTTTTTTGTCATCTTTTCAAGATTTATTTAGGTTTTCTTTATTGTCTAAGATGTTTTAACAATTTGCACTTTGAAACATGTTGATTAAATTACTCCAAATTTTATATTCCTACTGAAAATTGGAGCATGTAATGTGATATTGTCCATTGGTTTGTCCATACATCCATCCATCCATCCATCGATTGATCGATCCATCCATACATATAACTATACATCCATCTGTACAGCCAAATATCCATTCATCTGTCCATCCATCTATCCATACATCTGTACAGCCATCTATCCATTCATCTGTCCATCCATCTATCCATACATCTGTTCATTCATTTTGTACATCCATCTATCCATACATCTGTACAGCCATCTATCCATGCATTTGTCAATCCATCTATCCATACATCTGTACAGCCATCTATCCATTCATCTGTCCATCCATCTATCCATTCATCTGTTCGTTCATTTTGTACATCCATCTATCCATACATCTGTACAGCCATCTATCCATGCATTTGTCAATCCATCTATCCATACATCTATACAGCCATCTGTCCATTCATCTGTCCATTCATTTTGTACATCCATCTGTCTATCCATTTGTGCATCCACTGTAGACCTTCACCAGACATTGTGGATGACTTGTATGTCAGGCATACATGCACATACATATTTAGGTTAGGTCAGATGTCGGAGTTACAGTGAATAAAAATAACAAAATTGCTTCTGCATGTTAGCTTGAGTATGACCTCACATATTGAAAGTAAATATCTGAGGCAAGAAATGTATGAGGTTAAAGGCCAAAGGTCAAGAACTAGATATGTCCTAAGTCCATGGTCTCAATGACTAAAGAAAAAAACAGATTACCTGCATTAACTTGAGTTCTTGAATAGCTGCCATAAATAGATGTTGTGAAAGATGAGAAAAAATCTTTTTTTGGAATGAAAAGGACCAAGGACAGACAGCAAGCATTTATGTGGATTCAAAACATACAATATTTATGAAATACATCATTATGTTGGTTTAAAGGATATTGGATTAAAGAGAAGTCAATAATAAAACATGACTGTTTATTAAAACTTGTTTCATCTAGTGATTAATTACCTTGAGTCTAGCATTATACTCATTTTGAGCTACCATGGTTGTATTTCAAATAGCCCAGTGATCTGTAACCCTATTGTTTGGTGCCAATTCATTTTTACTGTGACTAAATATCTTTTGGTCCTGATCCATGGGCTACTTTACATTAAATTTAGGTAGCCCAGGACTAGCAGAATGTCTGATCTGGGCTTCAGTGCAATGAATTTGGTAGCCAATGACTATTAGAATATCTGGTGTAGACTGTTATACAGTGAATACCATGTATTGAATTTAGATAGCCCAGGACTAACAAATGGTAGGTCCAGGCTCCTGTATAATGTATTTAGGTAGGTATGGGCTTTCATAATGTTGCATCTGGCCGGACATTGAATTTAGGTAGTCCACAATTATTAGATTGCCTGGTCTGGGCTACTTTTGATTGAATTTAGATAGCTATGTATTAGCAGACTGTCGGGTCTAAGGTACATTTTTTATGTTGAATTTCAGTAGGCTAAGTCTATCATAATGTTGGATCTAGGCTCTCAAGTGTTAATATTAGGTAGCCCACAATTATTAGATTGCCTGGTCCGGGCTACTATTCATTGAATTTAGATAGCCATTCACTATCAGATTGTTGGGTCTGAGGTACATTTATTTTATGTTGAATTTCAGTAGTGTTAGTTTTAGGTAGCCCACTTTAAAGCTTTTATCACATTATTATCACTTATTTACTACCAACCCCTTAAGCAAAAGTCCCCAACCCACCAAGCTCAGGGTCCCCACATGCCCTTTATAACTGATGTACACATAAATAAGCTACTACAAACCATGTGCTGAAGTTTGAAGTCCTCATCTTAAATCATGTAGGAATTGCATAACACATCCAGATGAATAGTATAACATACTTCCAACCATTTCTTTGAAAACCATGGTGGATTATTAAAAAGCAAAAAGTTTGCTTTTATTTCAAAAAAAATGTTAGTTGGCTGCTTTACGTTTTTCAGGTGAAAAATGTGTTTGGTGTTTCACTGCTTCAGAATTACTTGTATCTCACAGACCCTTTTGACAAAACTATCAGCAGAGTTCATCGTTATGACTATAATGAAGCACCAAAACTACTGAGAGATTCCAACTCATCACCAGTATTGACATCTCCACAACATATTGAGGTTTTTCATCAGCAAAGACAACCTTCCCCAAAATGTGAGTTATTATATTTAAGATTAAGCTAACTGATTTATCACAGTATGCATGTGTTTCAATAAATCTCAGCCAAATTATGTATTAAATTTTTATTGAGTATTGATCAAATAATGAACATTTATATCAGTCAGTCTTGATCTAATTATGGACATGTATCAGTCAGTCTCCGTCTAATTATGGACATGTATCAGTCACTTTTGACTTAATCATGGACCTGTATCAGAAAGTGTCAGTCTAATTATAGGTATGTATCAGTTAGTCTCAGACTAATTATGGATATGTAAAATAAGTTGTCTAATTATGTACATGTGTCATGTAGTCTCTGTGTGACTATTAACATATATCAGTAAGTCTCAGTTTAGTTATGGACATGTATCAGTAAGTCTCAGCCTAATTATCAACATGTATCAGTAAGTCTCAGTCTAATTATGGATATGTATTAGACTTATCCTAATTATCAACATGTATCAGTAAGTCTCAGTCAAATTATGAACATGTATCAGTAAGTCTCAGTCTAATTATGGATCTGTATTACACTTATCCTAATTATCAACATGTATCAGTAAGTCTCAGTCTAATTATGGATCTGTATTAGACTTATCCTAATTATCAACATGTATCAGTAAGTCTCAGTTTAATTATGGATCTGTATTAGACTTATCCTAATTATGGCCATGTATCAGTAAGTCTCAGTCTAATTATGGATCTGTATTAGACTTATCCTAATTATCAACATGTATCAGTAAGTCTCAGCCTAATTATGGATCTGTATTAGACTCATCCTAATTATGTGCATGTATCAGTAAGTCTCAGTCTAATTATGAACATGTGTCCGTAAGTCTCAGTCTAATTATGAACATGTATCAGTATGTCTCAGTCTAATTATGGATCTTTATTAGACTCATCCTAATTATGAACATGTATCAAAAAAGGTAGTCTATGTTCCTGTATCTATAAATGTCTTTGTGATTATTGACTTGTATTGGTAAGTCTAAATCTAACTATGGACCTGTATCAGTAAGTCTAAGTCCAGTTTTGACATGTATCAGTAAGTCTCAGTCTAGTTAAGGTCATGTATCAGTAAGTCTCTGTCTAATTATGGAGATTATCATTTAATCTCAGTCTAATTATGAACTTGTATCATTATGTTTTAGCTAAATTATGAACACAAATAACTTTTAACCTAAATTGGTACATGTATCAGTATTACTCATCTTATAGTTAGTGTACTTATGGTCAGTAATAGACTTTTCCTTGACTGTAAAATAAACATTTGCCATGTCTTTGTTGTCATATTGTCATCAGTTTGAAGTTGCTTTAATTTCAAAATGGATTACGATTGTTATAAGTGTGATTATTATTATTATTATTATTATTATTATTATTATTATTATTATTATTATTATTATTGTTGTTACTATTATTATTATTATTATTATTATTATTATTATTATTATTATTATTATTATTATTATTATTATTATTATTATTATTATACTATTTCATTTCTAGGGAAAAACCCTTGTGATGCTTTAAAGTGTGAACACCTGTGTCTGCTAACGAGGAATCCTCAAGGTCAAGTGTTTGCAAAGTGCGACTGTAGCACAGGCTTTAAGCTTTCAGGGAATACTAATTGTTCAGGTAGGAAAAGAGGACAGTTCTGATTAAATTTAGGCTTTTTAAAAAATGAAGATAAAAGTCGGTTGGAATAGAAAGGGTCGGAGGCATTTGTTACACATAATATATGACTGGTCAAGGAGGACAAACTTTGTTAATTACAAACGGTCCTCAATAAAACATTGTAAAAAATATATTCTCTGTTGATTGATCTTGTGATCCATGGAATTGTACACCATTAGCCTTCCTCTACATCAAATTAACCTAAATAGATCATTCAAATGTCAGGGGTTCTATGTCAATCACAATGTTGGGTATGTACCTATGCCAGTCAGCCAATCAAATCCCAGTAGTGAATAACCAGCCAATCAAATCCCAGTAGTGAGATTCTTTCTTGTAGATTCAGACTGATCCTGTTTTATTATAAAAATTAATTTATTAGATAATATTGTAATCATATACCATTTGTACTTAGCTACAGCAAAATTTCATTATTCAGATAAATTGTAAGGCCTAAAAACTTAGAAGATATAAAGAGGATACTGTATATATTAACTTATAAGTCAAATCACAGACAAAAAAGATCCTTATTTATAATCACATAATGTGCGTGTAGATCAGTGTTTATGGTGTGATACAGAGTCTAACAAACTGCACAGACCCAGATTTGCTGGCACATGTAACAACAGTTCTGAGTCTGTGAAGTTTACAGTTGATATCGTCTTGTAAGCAAATTACAGTTTAGCTTAATTAACCAAATGCAAATTATTCTTTGTTCAAATTGTCTAATAAATCCTTCAGAATAAATTTTATTTTTTTCATTTTGCATGTGTTTCAACTTGTCTGTGTGGTGACTTATTTGCTTATCATATATCCTTGTGTGTTAGAGTCCCACTGCAAACAAGATAGACCCTGATTTGCCATCACTTAATGCATTGTCAAATTCATGGTCTATGTTGTTTAGTTAACATATTACTCCTAACAAAATTGCACAGACTCAAATTTGCCAGTGTATTATGTGTTGGCAGATTTGGGTCTGCACAGTTTATATTTTGTCATGACTTAAAATCAAGAACTGATAGTACATGTCAGTATTGTTGTTGAGGATAATTTTCTATTTTGATAGTACATGTTGGTATTGTTATGGAGGATAATTTTCTATTTTGATAGTACATGTCTGTATTGTTAATGAGGATAATTTTCTATTTTGATAGTACATGTCGGTTTTGTTATTGAGGATAATTTTCTATTTTGATAGTACATGTTGGTATTGTTATTGAGGATAATTTTCTATTTTGATAGTACATGTCGGTATTGTTATTGAGGATAATTTTCTATTTTGATAGTACATGTCGGTATTGTTATTGAGGATAATTTTCTATTTTGATAGTACATGTTGGTATTGTTATTGAGGATAATTTTCTATTTTCTTCCAGCAAAGCCAGAATGCTTGTCAAGCAACTCAGATGATTATAATGAAGGATGTAGTTTAGGTGAGTTTATGTCCCCACCTCCTCAACCCCTACCCAGGGAGCCAAGGCTAAATACCACTGCTATGTCCCCACCTCCTCAACCCCTACCCAGGGGGCCCAAGCTAAATACTACTGATAGCAGGGAAAAATTCACATGTAGCAATAGCTACATTATTTTGCCATAATTGAGTTTTTTCCTCTTCAAAAGATTTGTCGCAACAGACAGTTTTTAAAATGTTCTTTGACAGACATATGTAGGTGACATCACTGAATGTTTATTTTTTATGGCTTTGTAGGAAATGAAATTATTTATTTGATGCTGATTGGTTCTTTTTATTTATAAAGGCATTCAAAAAATGTGGACCTTAAACATTGCAGTCCAATTGACACAGGCATGCTTTAAAATGTAGTGTAGAGTTTTCATCAATAGTTATAAGATGTTTTTTTAGCAACATGTATCTATAATTTATATAAATATTTTACTGTAGTTTACCCCTCCCCCGATGAATTCACATTTGTATATTAAATAATGTAATGTTTATAAAATTGTGTACACTTTTACTTACGTTTTTTTTTTTTGTATGCATACAGTAATATGTCTGGCTTTTAAATTCATTTGTAGTGAAGACCCTTTATATTAAAAGTTTAGAGACCGTACAGTTTGGTTTGGTTATCCATAGTAGTTTACTCTTTTTGATGCAGTTTTATGTACTCTCTTGTCAAGCTTCCTTGTTTAGGTCATTCTTTACATGAAAAAAACGTTCCCTCATTAATTTTCATTGGACTTGTAACTTGATGAAATCCCTTATTTCAGCAAGTACTAACATCGGTATACTAATATTTGTGGTATCTGAGTAAAATCTATCTACTGTAAATGACCCATTTATAAGTCATTTGTAGTAATGTATCTGTGCATTTGTATCTGTGTATCTGTGCATTTGTATCTGTGCAATGTATCTGTGCATTTGTATCTGTATATCTGTGCATTTGTATCTGTGTATCTGTGCATTTGTATCTGTGCAATGTATCTGTGCATTTGAATCTGTGTATCTGTGCATTTGTATCTGTGTATCTGTGCATTTGTATCTGTGCAATGTATCTGTGCATTTGTATCTGTGTATCTGTGCATTTGTATCTGTGTATCTGTGCATTTGTATCTGTGTATCTGTGCAATGTATCTGTGCATTTGTATCTGTGCAATGTATCTGTGCATTTGTCATTTGTAGTAGGATATATCATACTGTATCTACCCATTTATTTTTAGGAAGATATTTCCCACTCTATGCATTTGCCATTTGTAGTATGATATATCCCACTGTATCTACCCTTTTGTCATTTGTAGTAAGATATATTCCACTGTATCTACCCATTTGTAGGTCAGTTTAAGTAAAATATATCACTAAAATATATCCTGCTGTACCTACCCATTTGTAAGTCACTTGTAAAATATTTTCTACTGTAACTACCCATATGTTAGTCATTTGTCTTAAAGAGTATTGATGTTCTGCAGCAGTAAAAGCAAATACAATACAGTCATACATGTGACTTGATTTTACACAAGACTGTTATCTTTGCAGTGCGCTGTCATGGTGACTTTTCATACTGTGCAACGTCAGACCTCTGCTTGCCAACAGAGTGGTGGTGTGATGGAAAGAAAGACTGCCCTGATGGTTCAGATGAAAATGAATACTGCAGTGAGTGTTATCTGTCTGTCTGCTTTTATTTTGAATTGTAATGTTATGGAAAAAAGACTTAATAATAATAATAATAATAATAATAATAATAATAATAATAATAATAATAATAATAATAATAATAAAGATTTTATTTAAAATGGGCAATTGACATAATGCAGTCTTTGTTAAAATCTTCAGAGGTTTATATATATAAATGTATGGAGTGTAGTCATTTACTACTATGCACAATGTACATACATGTATACACAAGTGACAGACCCAGGTTTTTTATACGGTACTATTTTTACAGGTTTGTTTATACAGCAAAGTAAATTTTTCAGTACTAGCATTGTGTTTCTGTACATTACTTACAATATTCCGAAATTAATGTATCTCAGCCTGATGGCTTGAATCAAAATTAAAATTGTGTCTGTATCTGTCATTGCTTGTGTCTGCCTACTACTTAGCCTCAAAGGAGATAAATCAGAAGGAAAGACTGCCTCTGGGTTGAAGAAAAATGAATATTGTATTAACTGATGTCCATCTCTCTGTTTGTTCTTCTGTCTGAATCATATTGGCTAAAAATGTTTGCCAGAATGGGTTGTATGAGTGTGAATTATGCTGTAGAAAGTGAGTTTTACTTCTTATATTTTAGATTATCCCTCGTGTGAAATTACCCAGTTTACTTGCAAGAACAGAAGATGCATTGACCAAGACTTTGTCTGTGACTCGAATGATGATTGTGGAGATAATTCAGATGAAGTAATCACTTGCTTGTTTTTATGTCTGTCTTTTTGTCTGTCTGACTGTCACTCCATTTGTTTGTGCTGTTTTTAAATGTATTTGTTTTGTACATCGAGAAATTCCAGATCGTACAAAATAAGAGTACATATAAAAAATTGGCAGTATTTCCTAAAATAACGAACAAAACTTTAGGCTTTTTCTTATGTCATTTAAGTCTACCTTAGAGGTTTAATGTTGGTATATAATTCATTTACTATAAGTTAAATATATTCAAAACTGAACATTTTCAAGCAAAATGTCAAGAACGTTCCAAAGATTTATCATTTCTGCAATGGTAGTTAATTGGTTAATTGTGTACCCTAAGAGAGTGGTTACTAGCAGTCATTTCACTGACAAAGCACAATTATATCCCTTTAAAATTGTGCTGAGATCATAATAAAAAAAAATTAATAAATTCCCAAATTTTCTTAGATGTTCATGATTTTAGTTCCAAACATCCGATGAATTTTTTCCTCATCTTATCTTAGTCCTCAATTTAGAATTCAGTAAATATTCATGAGATTTCTGTGTGTACATAACAATGTGTCACTTCATTAGGATAAGTTTGACATTTTCCCACCAATATGCTAGCAGCAGGTAGCATGGTCTAGGAATTTTTAAATTAATCTCTTGAACCATATTGATATTTTGAGTCGCTGGACAGTATGTTGTCTAGGAGCCATATTGATATTTTGAGTCACTGGACAGTATGTGGTCTAGGAGCCATATTGATATTTTGAGTCACTGGACAATATGTTGTTTAGGAATCTTTAGATTACCTTCCCTTGCCATATTGCAATTTTGAATTGCTTTTACATCATCTAGAAAGCTTTAGATTCCCTTCCTCTATTGACATTTTGAACCACTTTATGACATGATCTAAGAATCATTAGATTACTGTCTATTGCTTTATGTGCATTTTTAAATTGTTCAACAGTGTGAAGTCTAGGAATATCAGATTATCCACCCATCCCATACTGATATTTTGATTTGCTCAATGATGTTTGGTTATGACTGTATAGAAAACCTCTATTGCCATATTGATATTTTTATTTTTTTGACGTATGCGGTCTAAGAATCATTAAATTACTGTCAGGGGGGATCCAGGTGCCTGACTGGTTTACAGATCAATTACACATCTCATCTTTATGTGCATGGGTTCAAGTCTAATCTTGACTAAGGTGGCTATGTGAGAAAGCTTTCCAGTATTTTTTTGTATGTCATTGGGTTTTCCTGGGTTCTTCCTCTATCGAATATATTAGCCACTGAAAATGGTGTTTTAACCACTCACAAAGCAAACATTAAAATACCTTCCCTTGTCATGTTGACATCTTGAATTGCTTTATGACATGCAGTCTGGGAATTTATAACATACCTTCTCTTGCCATGTTGATATTTTGAATTGCTTTATGACATGCAGTCTGGGAATTTATAAAATACCTTCTCTTGCCATGTTGATATTTTGAATTGCTTTATGACATGCAGTCTGGGAATCTATAAAATACCTTCTCTTGCCATGTTGATATTTTGAATTGCTTTATGACATGCAGTCTGGGAATTTATAAAATACCTTCTCTTGCCATGTTGATATTTTGAATTGCTTTATGACACGCAGTCTGGGAATCTATAAAATACCTTCTCTTGCCATGTTGATATTTTGAATTGCTTTATGACATGCAGTCTGGGAATCTATAAAATACCTTCTCTTGCCATGTTGATATTTTGAATTGCTTTATGACATGCAGTCTGGGAATTTATAAAATACCTTCTCTTGCCATGTTGATATTTTGAATTGCTTTATGACATGCAGTCTGGGAATCCATAAAATACCTTCTCTTGCCATGTTGATATTTTGAATTGCTTTATGACATGCAGTCTGGGAATCTATAAAATACCTTCTCTTGCCATGTTGATATTTTGAATTGCGTTATGACATGCAGTCTGGGAATTTATAAAATACCTTCTCTTGCCATGTTGATATTTTGAATTGATTTATGACATGCAGTCTGGGAATCCATAAAATACCTTCTCTTGCCATGTTGATATTTTGAATTGCTTTATGACATGCAGTCTGGGAATCTATAAAATACCTTATCTTGCCATGTTGATATTTTGAATTGCTTTATGACATGCAGTCTGGGAATCTATAATTTGCCTTTTCTTGACATGTTGATATTTTGAATTGCTTTATGACATGCAGTCTGGGAATCTATAAATTGTCTTTTCTTGACATGTTGATATTTTGAATTGCGTTATGACATTCAGTCTGGGAATTTATAAAATACCTTCTCTTGCCATGTTGATATTTTGAATTGCTTTATGACATGCAGTCTGGAAATCTATAAAATACCTTCTCTTGCCATGTTGATAATTTGAATTGCTTTATGACATTCAGTCTAGAAATTTATAAAATACCTTCTCTTGCCATGTTGATATTTTGAATTTCTTTATGACATGCAGTCTGGGAATCTATAAAATACCTTCTCTTGCCATGTTGATATTTTGAATTGCTTTATGACATGCAGTCTGGAAATCCATAAAATACCTTTTCTTGCCATGTTGATATTTTGAATTGCTTTATGACATGCAGTCTGGGAATCTATAAAATACCTTTTCTTGCCATGTTGATATTTTGAATTGCTTTATGACAAGCAGTCTGGGAATCTACAAAATACCTTTTCTTGCCATGTTGATATTTTGAATAGCTTTATGACATGCAGTCTGGAAATTATAAAATACCTTCTCTTGCCATGTTGATATTTTGAATTGATTTATGACATGCAGTCTGGGAATCTAAAAAATACATTTTCTTGCCAAGTTGATATTTTGAATTGCTTTATGACATGCAGTCTGGGAATCTATAAAATACCTTCTCTTGCCATGTTGATATTTTGAATTGCTTTATGACATGCAGTCTGGGAATTTATAAAATATCTTCTCTTGCCATGTTGACATTTTGAATTGCTTTATGACATGCAGTCTGGGAATCTATAAAATACCTTCTCTTGCCATGTTGACATTTTGAATTGCTTTATGACATGCAGTCTGGGAATCTATAAATTACCTTATCTTCCCATGTTGAAATTTTGAATTGATTTATGACATGTAGACTGGGAATCTATAAATTGCCTTCTCTTGCCATGTTGATATTTTGAATTTCTTTATGACATGCAGTCTGGAATCTATAAATTGCCTTCTCTTGCCATGTTGATATTTTGAATTGCTTTATGACATGTAGTCTGGGAATCTATAAATTGCCATCTCGTGCCATGTTGATATTTTGAATTGCTTTATGACATGTAGTCTGGGAATCTATAAATTGCCTTCTCTTGCCATGTTGATATTTTGAATTGCTTTATGACATGCAGTCTGGAATCTATAAATTGCCTTCTCTTGCCATGTTGATATTTTGAATTGCTTTATGACATGCAGTCTGGAATCTATAAATTACCTTGTCTTCCCATGTTGAAATTTTGAATTGATTTATGACATGTAGACTGGGAATCTGTAAATTGCCTTCTCTTGCCATGTTGATATTTTGAATTGCTTTCTGACATGTAGTCTGGGAATCTATAAATTGCCATCTCTTGCCATGTTGATATTTTGAATTGATTTATGACATGTAGTCTGGGAATCTATAAATTGCCTTCTCTTGCCATGTTGATATTTTGAATTGCTTTATGACATGCAGTCTGGAATCTATAAATTACCTTGTCTTCCCATGTTGAAATTTTGAATTGATTTATGACATGCAGTCTGGGAACTATAAATTGCCTTCTCTTTGCCATGTTGATATTTTGAATTGCTTTATGACATGCAGTCTGGGAATCTATAAATTACCTTATCTTCCCATGTTGAAATTTTGAATTGATTTATGACATGTAGTCTGGGATTCTATAAATTGCCTTCTCTTGCCATGTTGATATTTTGAATTGCTTTATGACATGCAGTCTGGAATCTATAAATTATGTTATCTTCCCATGTTGAAATTTTGAATTGATTTATGACATGTAGACTGGGAATCTATAAATTGCCTTCTCTTGCCATGTTGATATTTTGAATTGCTTTAAGACATATAGTCTGGGAATCTATAAATTGCCTTCTCTTGCCATGTTGATATTTTGAATTGATTTATGACATGTAGTCTGGGAATCTATAAATTGCCTTCTCTTGCCATGTTGATATTTTGAATTGCTGTATGACATGCAGTCTGTAATCTATAAATTACCTTATCTTCCCATGTTGAAATTTTGAATTGATTTATGACATGCAGTCTGGGAACTATAAATTGCCTTCTCTTGCCATGTTGATATTTTGAATTGCTTTATGACATGCAGTCAGGGAATCTATAAATTGCCTTTTCTTGCCATGTTGACATTTTGAATTGCTTTATGACATTCAGTCTAGGAATCTATAAAATACCTTCTCTTGCCATGTTGATATTTTGAATTGCTTTATGACATTCAGTCTGAGAATCTATAAATTGCCATTTCTTGTCATGTTGACATTTTGAATTGCTTTATGACATGCAGTCTGGGAATCTATAAATTATCTTCTCTGGCCATGTTGATATTTTGAATTGCTTTATGACATGCAGTCTTGGAATCTATAAAATACCTTCTCTTGCCATGTTGACATTTTGAATTGCTTTATGACATGCAGTCTGGGAATCTATAAATTACCTTCTCTTGCCATGTTGATATTTTGAATTGCTTTATGACATGCAGTCTGGAAATCTATATATTACCTTATCTTCCCATGTTGAAATTTTGAATTGATTTAAAACATGTAGTCTGGGAATCTATAAATTGCCTTCTCTTGCCATGTTGATATTTTGAATTGATTTATGACATGCAGTCTGGGAATCTATAAATTACCTATTTTCCCATGTTGAAATTTTTAATTGATTTATGACATGTAGTCTGGGAACTATTAATTGCCTTCTCTTGCCATGTTGATATTTTGAATTGCTTTATGACATGCAGTCAGGGAATCTATAAATTGCCTTTTCTTGCCATGTTGACATCTTTAATTGCTTTACGACATGCAGTCTGGGAATCTATAAGTTGCCTTCTCTTGCCATGTTGACATTTTGAATTGCTTTATGACATTTAGTCTAGGAATCTATAAAATACCTTCTCTTGCCATTTTGATATTTTGAATTGCTTTATGACATTCAGTCTGGGAATCAATAAATTGCCATTTCTTGCCATGTTGACATTTTGAATTGCTTTATGACATGCAGTCTGGGAATCTATAAAATACCTTCTCTTGCCATGTTGATATTTTGAATTGCTTTATGACATTCAGTCGGGGAATTTATAAAATACCTTCTCTTGCCATGTTGATATTTTGAATTGCTTTATGACATTCAGTCTGGGAATCTATAAATTGCCTTTTCTTGCCATGTTGACATTTTGATTTGCTTTATGACATGCAGTCTGGGAATCTATAAAATACCTTCTCTTGCCATGTTGATATTTTGAATTGCTTTATGACATTCAGTCTGGGAATTTATAAAATACCTTTTCTTGCCATGTTGATATTTTGAATTGATTTATGACATGTGGTCTTGGGATTTAATTACCCTCCCTAGTCATATTAACATTTTGAATTACTTTATGACTTTTGGTCTAGGAATCTATTTGCTCTCACTTGCTATATTGACATTTTGAATTGCTTTAAAACTTGTGGCCTACGAGTTTAATTGCCTTCACTTGCAATATTGACATTTTGAACTGCTTTATGATATATGTTATAGGAAACTTGAAATTACAATCCCTTGCCATTTGATATTTTGAATTGCTTTATGACATGTGGTTTAGGAATCTTTATATTATCCTCATCTTTTTGAATTGCTTTATGTCATGTACTTTGTCTAGGAATTTAATTAACCTCCCTTGACATATTGACATTTTGAATTGCTTTATGACATGTGATATAGGAATCTGTTGATATTGATAGGTCTCATAATGAAGAATGTTCCAATAAGCCTTATTGTAAGGTGTGCTCCAACAAGGCTGAGTTGGCCTAGAGCAAGTGATGTTCTAACAAGGCTGCATTGGCCTAGAGCAAGGGATTTTTTAACATGGCTGTGTTGTCCTAGAGCAAAGGATGTTCTAACAAGGCTGAGTTGGCCTAGAGCAAGGGATGTTCTAACAAGGCTGAGTTGGCCTAGAGCAAGAGATGTTCTAACAAGGCTGAGTTGTCCTAGAGCAAGGGATGTTCTAACAGGGCTGAGTTGTCCTAGAGCAAGGGATGTTCTAACAAGGCTGAGTTGGCCTAGAGCAAGGGATGTTCTAACAAGGCTGAGTTGGCCTAGAGCAAGGGATGTTCTAACAAGGCTGAGTTGTGCTAGAGCAAGGGATGTTCTAACAAGGCTGAGTTGTCCTAGAGCAAGGGATGTTCTAACAAGGCTGTGTTGGACTAGAGCATGCTATATTTATTTTTGACTGTTTTCATAAAAAATTCTGTGATTTACATTGTAAGTTAAGAGAATATATGACCCAATATTTTTAAAAAATGAGACTAGGTACTAACCATTTACTACAGTGCATTTATTATTTTGTGGCTCTTATGTTTTGTTGCTTGGAGAAAAATGTCATTTTTGTTTGTAATGAAATTTGTGGATTGAGAAGATGTTCTTTTAATTTGTGTATAAAGAGAATTAGTTGTAGGGGTAGTTTTAATTTTTGTTTGAAGTAACCATGAAAATCATGACAATTGGTACCCCACAAAAAATAAAAACCTATGACATTTGGTACCAAACAAAATTTAGAAATCTATGATCATTATTGGTACCCTGCATAGAGTAAAAATGGTTCCTCTGAAGAAAAACAGAAATACACAAAATTTACAGCTACCTAGTGAAAAATTTTGCATTCACAAAATAACACTGGTGATATTCTTGTTGTTTTTTTTACTTTGAAATTTAATTTATTTCAGGGGGGTACAGCTTGTGGAAAAATGTGTGCATTTGACTGCAGGGATAACACAACAGCCACTTCAAATTCAACCTGTTTAAAAAAATCTCAAGTCTGCGATGGAAAACCTGACTGTGTGAATAAACTGGATGAGAAATATTGTGATGGTAAGTCTCAAAGTGATTTTTTATCATGAGATAAACTGTGATGGTAAGTCTCAAAGTGATTTTCTATCATGAAATAAAATGTGATAGTAAGTCTCAAAGTGATTTTCTATCATGAGATAAACTTATAGTAAGTCACACAGTGATTTTCTATCATGAAATAAACTGTGTTGGTAAATCTCAAAGTGATTTTTTTTATTATGAAATAAACTGTTAAAGTTATTCACCAAGTTATTTGGAGATAAACTGGAGATCATAGAAGAAACCAAAAATAAAATAGAAGGATAACAATGCAAGCTTTCAAATTTTGGAACTGGGAAATGATTCCAGGTCCACAAAGTTGCCTGAAAAACTTGAGGATAATTTTAATGAAGAAATAAGTATAGATAATGACTGATAGAAGAATTTAAATACAGTGGAACCTGTCTTGAAAGACCACCCCTTCTACCAAAACAAAATGGTTTTTCATGACAGGTGGTCTATCATAATAGGTCATATTATTATATGATCAGTATATCTGTACATGGAGAACTTGGTCTTTTAAGACAGGTAGTCTTTCATAGCAGTATTCTCTCAAGACAAGAATTTAAATAACACAATATATAGGTTCAGTATCAACTTTATTGTAAATTTAAATAATCTTTGGCATAATGGGGGCAAATCCTGTCACAGCACACTGCATCAGCCAAGATCACTTCATATTTGGTTGAATGTAATGATTGTCACATAAAATGCTTTGTCCATTTATTGGTTCGACTGTAAAAGGCTGCACTGGAATTTTCCATTATGAATCTTGCTGTCAATTGACTTTTGTCTTTGTATGTATGTATGTATGTATGTATGTATGTATGTATGTATGTATGTATGTATGTATGTATGTATGTATGTATGTATGTATGCATGCATGCATGCATGCATGCATGCATATGTATGTATGTATGTATGTATGTATGTATGTATGTATGTATATATATATATATATATATATATATATATATATATATATATATATATATATATATATATATAAAATGATACCCTCTTTTTGTGAATAATTTCTTGACTTGATGCTAAAGAATTCAGTCCCATTTGTCATTTTTTTTCAACAAGGAAATTAGTTATACAGTCAGTAAACAGTCACTATACCGATGCTTAGCAGACCACATTTTATACCATGTAACGTTCAATTTTAAAATTCTTCTCGTTATATCTGATAAGCTTGCTGTCTGAAATACTTGATCTCTTTTGGGCAATTGTGTTGAGTTTTATTGCCATGACAAGTTTGAGCAGGATAATTATCTCCAGTTACCTGGACATTAAATAGTTTTTCATGTGCCGATGTGTTGTTAAACGTATGAGTTAATTAAGCCACTAGTAGGATTAAAAGAAACTTTGGATGTTTTATACAGGTGGCTGGTATATAGAGGTTTAGTTAGTATTAAAATGGTCTTAGACTAAGGTATAGAGCTATTATGCAGAGGCGGTTGGTAACAGAGGGGTCATTATAAATAGCTACCATATGTTGTCAAATTAATAAATCTCTAAATGATGCTGATCACCTTGCTTTTCTTTAGAATAGAAAATTTAAAATTTGCCAAGAATTGTCAGCATTCTGTACTACATAAGTGCAACACAGGAAATAATTAGTCCACAATGACAATTTTAACATTTTCTTGTAACTTATTGAAACTTTTAAATATTAAAACTGCATGATATTATTTACGTAATTTCATAATTCTGTTATTGTACATTTTGTATTGCAGTACTCTCAGTTGATCACACTGTTACAATGTATATATCTGTACCAATGTACAAAGTACTAAAAACACTGGCATACCAGAAAGACAACAAGATATTCAAGTTGTCATCACAGGAATACATCAAAAGCATAATTTTAGCTTTCATTATTTTGTGCTCTAATAAACACATAGGAGCATTTTTTAGGGAGTATATGATATACTTTGATGTGTTCATTAATTAAAGAATCATGAAAAATTTCATAATTTTATTACTAAGTCCAAAATTGCTAATTAATTTTTATTTTTTTTTAAACATCTCTTTTGCAGTGGAAAAAAGGCCTTGTGAGACAAAGGAGATTCAGTGTGGTAATGGCGAGTGTATTCCGAGCACGTATAGTTGTGACGGAGACCGAGATTGCTTTGATGGATCGGATGAAGTTAATTGTTGTATGTATTATCCTTAGTATTTTGTATTTGACAAAAATGTTGATCAAAAGATATACTTTTACTGTTTGTTGCTAGAGTACATTAATTTTGTTCAGGATTTTTATTTTTGTAGAGTTTGAATACTATATATGCTCACATACAAGTTGGGTCCAACTGAAAGGAACATTAAGACTTGATCTACTATCATATAGTAGGCTAGCAGAGATCATTGTTTGTATTGTTTGTAATGTTGATTGGTCTTAACAAACTGCATTGACCCAGATCTGTTGAAGCATGTATATATGGTAATTAATTAATTAATTCATTGTGTCAACATCTTTAAAAAAAGTTATTTTTATTATTATTATTATTATTATTATTATTATTATTATTATTATTATTATTATTATTATTATTATTATTATTATTATTATTATTATTATTATTGTTTGGACCCTTTGCAATGTATGTGTGTGCATACATATATATATATATATATATATATATATATATATATATATATATATATATATATATATATATATATATAATTATTACTTCAAATAATTCACAAGTGATTTTCCTTCGATAGAGTTGTATGAAACATAGTGCTTAGAACTGTGCTCTGAACAAAGAACATCTGGTCTAAAAATAAAAGCAATCTCAGCTCTAATGGCATCGTATATTATTTGTAGCATACCAGATGAGAAACATTTGTTCCCAGTTTCCTCGTTTTTGTTATTGGGTTTCACGCCTTATCAGACAATGATTCAGCTGAGAAAACAAATTTCTGAATATTAAAATCATACAACATGAAGAAGACATTAAAACATTCATAGAGGAAATGGATAATCTAAACAGATCGTTAACACTTAGTTAGTATAGACTAAGAACATACACATACCTATAAGCAAATTATTTTCATGAGTTTGAATTTTAATTTTTCTTGTGGAGTCCTTAGATGTATGGATAACTGCATCAGACAACACAGTCAGTAATAATATTTACAGCTGTGCATGCACTTCCATGGTTTTATCTTAGATTGTATGCTTTATGTGTAACTCTTCTCTTTGTGATATTTTGTGCATTATCTTTGTCACATGCTAGTGTGATATTTTGTGCATTATCTTTGTCACACACTAGTGTGATATTTTATGCATTATCTTTGTCACACGCTAGTGTGATATTTTGTGCATTATCTTTGTCACACGCTAGTGTGATATTTTGTGCATTATATTTGTCACACGCTAGTGTGATATTTTGTGCATTATCTTTGTCACACACTAGTGTGACATTTTGTGCATTATCTTTGTCACATGCTAGTGTGATATTGTGTGTAATAATTCCTCAGTGTGGCTTATTATGTATTACCTCTATCACTCTCAAATGTGATATTTTTAATCACTTGTATTGCTCACAAGTCTTGACATAGTGTTTTACCTTTGTCACTCCCAGTTTGGCAATTTATGTATTACCTCTATCACTCTCAAATGTGATATTTTTAATCACCTGTATTGCTCACAAGTCTTGACATAGTGTTTTACCTTTGTCACTCCCAGTTTGACAATTTATGTATTATCTCTATCACTGCCAATAGTGATATTTTGTTTTACCTTTATGACTCCCAAGTGCAACAATTTATGTATTACCTCTATCACTCCCAAGTGTGACATTTTGTGTTTTATCTTTATCACTCCTATATGTGACAATTTATGTATTACATCTATCACTCCCAAGTTTGACATGTTGTTTTATCTTTATCACTCCTAAATGTGACAATTTATATATTACCTATATCACTACTAAGTGTGACATTTTGTTACCTTTATGACTCCAAAGTGTGACAATTTATGTATCACCTCTATCACTCTCAAGTGTGACATTTTGTGTTTTATCTTTATCACTCCTACATGTGACAATTTACATATTACCTCTATCACTCCCAAGTGACAATTTATATATTATCTCATCACTCCCAAGTGTGACAATTTATGTATTACCTTATCACTCGAAAGTGAGACAATTTATGCACTCTCTCATCACTACCAAGTGTGACATTTTGTGTATTGCAGCTCACACTCCCCACTGCAATAGCAATGATCAGTTTGCGTGTACTAACAGCTCCATCACCCTATGCATTCCACTGTCCTGGCTATGTGATAAGGAAAGAGACTGTCCAGATGGAGCAGATGAGGCCAACTGTTGTAAGTGACTGATTAAATAATTCGTTCAAAGACGGAGTTAATACTAGTAAACAGATGTGGGGATTTCTTGATGAACTGATTCATCAATAGATCATTTGATTGGTTGTTTGATTAGTTAATTGTTGTATTGTTTGCTTTGATGTAAATGTAGAATGTTTGTACCATAATCTAATCTCAATCAGGTTTATACAAATAGAATGTCCAGATTTATCTTTCATTATGACTGGCATTATTAACTCTTTACCTTCTACTAATACACACATGCGACTGTAAAAATAGCCTTGTAATCCCAGACATGTATATAAAAACTGCTAATAATATTCTCATTATTCCAGTTGGTTCATACATGCGTGTCCCGCCAAAGGTTGGGAAACACCAGAGATACAGATACATGTTTCATATTTAAGCTTAGCATTAGATGAAATTACAAACAACTTGTCTTTTTTTATTAAAAATAATTAGCCAATGAAAATAGTTCTTTCATATACAGGGGAAATCAACTTTAATGGATTATTTATATCATGATGCAGGGGAAATCCACCTTAATGGATTATTTGTATCATGACACAGAGGAAATCCACATTAATGGATTATTTGTATCATGATGCAGAAGAAATCCACCTTAATGGATTATTTGTATCATGATACAGAAGAAATCCACCTTAATGGATTATTTGTATCATGATACAAGGGAAATCAACCTTAATGGATTATTTGTATCATGATGCAGAGGAAATCCACATTAATGGATTATTTGTATCATGATACAGGGGAAATCCACATTAATCGATTATTTGTATCATGATACAGGGAAAATCCACCTTAATGGATTTTTTGTATCATGATGCAGCAGAAATCCACATTAATGTATTATTTGTATTGTATTGCAGGGAAAATCAACCTTAATGGATTATTTGTATCGTATTGCAGGGAAAATCAACCTTAATGGATTATTTGTATCAGGATACAGGGGAAATCCACCTTAATGGATTATTTGTATCATGATGCAGAGGAAATCCACATTAATGGATTATTTGTATCATGATACAGGGGAAATCCACATTAATGGATTATTTGTATCATGATACAGGGGAAATCCACCTTAATGTATTTTTTGTTTCATGATGCAGAAGAAATCCACCTTAATGGATTATTTGTATCATATTGCAGGGGAAATCCACCTTAATGGATTATTTGTATCATGATAAAGGGTAAATCCACCTTAATGGATCATTTGTATCATGATGCAGAGGAAATCCACCTTAATGGATTATTTGTATCATGATGCAGGGGAAATCCACCTTAATGGATTATTTGTATCATGATACAGGGGAAATCCACATTAATGGATTATTTGTATCATGATACAGGGAAAATCCACATTAATGGATTATTTGTATCATGATGCAGAGGAAACCCACCTTAATGGATTATTTATATCATGATACAGGGGAAATCCACATTAATGGATTATTTGTATCATGATACAGGGGAAATCCACCTTAATGGATTATTTGTATCATGATACAGGGGAAATCCATATTAATGGATTATTTGTAACATGATACAGGGGAAATCCACCTTAATGGATTATTTGTATCATGATGCAGAGGAAATCCACCTTAATGGATTATTTGTATCATGATACAGGGGAAATCCACATTAATGGATTATTTGTATCATGATGCAGGGTAAATCCACCTTAATGGATTATTTATATCATGATACAGGTGAAATCCACCTTGATGGATTATTTATATCTTGATACAGGAGAAATCCACCTTGATGGATTATTTATATCATGATTCAGAGGAAATCCACCTAAAGGGATTATTTGTATCATGATGCAGGGGAAATCCACCTTAATGGATTATTAGCAGCATAACACAGAGGAAATTCACCTTATTGGATTTTTTGTAACATGATGCAGGAGAAATCCACCGTAATGGATTATTTATATCATAATGCAGGGGAAATCCACCGTAATGGATTATTTGTATTATGATGAAGGAAGTCCACCTTAATGGTTCATGTGTATCATGATACAGGGAAAATCAACCTTAAGGCAAAATCGACTTTAACAGATAATTTACATAATAATACAGGGGAAATCCATTTTTACATTATTACATGGGTTACCCACATTAACACAACTCATTATACTACAGATTTCAATATAAAATGATTGCATATGACTCACATTCATAAAATGTTTGTTTATTCTTTCCACGATGCAGCATGGTACATGACACGGTTGGCATTCATGGACTCCATCTATAGCATTACAATGGGGTTCCCTAGCACATAACATTGTCAGCAGTTAGGGACCACAACTACTCCAAAAATGGTGGAATTCCATGTACATGACATGGTTGACATGATGAGTTTAATAAGGACTCCAAGTATATGGCATTACAGCTGGGTTCCCTGTACATAACATGGTCATCATTAATAGACCCTAACTAATGTGGCTTCTCTGTGTAAAATACACTTAGCTATTATGGTTTCCAACTATTGCTTTATAGCGGGGTTCCCCAGCACATAACATGGCCAGTAGTTATGGAACTAACTACTGCATTGCAGTGGGGTTCCCTGGTACACACCATGGTCATTAGTTATGAACCCCAACTACCGCATTACAGTGGTGTAACCTGTAATCCTTATATCACAGTTTTTATGATGGAACAAAATCACTTATATTAGCAAATTTATTTCTCTATACAATTTTCTCCAATGTAATTTGCATAAACATTTTGTATTTATAAAAAGTCAATTTAATTGGCATCCTTTTCATTACCAGCTACTACCAAAAACTGCGAGTACGACTTAAAATGTAAAGATGGCAGTAAATGCTTGAATTTTAGTGAGCTGTGTGATGGCATCAAATCTTGTCCAGATGGCACAGATGAAGGTGGAAATTGCAGTAAGTATATGTGTTTATCATTTTTATTATTATTGGTTGTTGTTTTCTTGTTTTGTTAACTTTCATCTAATAACGTTGAGAGTGAGCTGTGAAATATATTTGTGTTCCTCTGTCATTCCATTTGTCCACCTGTGACATTTTCTTTTGTTTTAGAGCACAACTCCAGAATCATTCAAGATATATTTATTATTACACATATTAGACTACTGGGCCAGATCTACCTTTTGCTATTCATAATTCCTATTTTTTGTATTTTAATGATTCTGTCCTGCTCTTTGTTCATACATCATAATATTTGTAGAATACAAATTAAAAAACTGAGAAAGCTATCATCATATGCTATATATACATAGTGGTAAGTATTGTAGTCCAACTGTACAGTGTACAGATCAATCATAAGCTATATATACACAGTGGTAAGTATTATAGTACAATTGTACAGTGTACAGACCAATCATATGCTATATATACACAGTGATAAGTATTATAGTCCAACTGTACAGTGTACAGACCAATCATATGCTATATATACACAGTGGTAAGTATTATAGTCCAACTGTACAGTGTACATACCAATCATATGCTATATATACACAGTGGTAAGTATTATAGTCCAACTGTACAGTGTACAGACCAATCATATGCTGTCACATAATTAGCAAGCATGTCTGGGTCTCTATAGTTGTTAGGAGTAATAAGTAAAATAAATAAAGGACTGATCCATCTCTGTTGGTACATTATGTGATGGCAGATCAGGTTCTGTGGGATTTTTTTTGTTCAGTTTGTACCAACTTATAAATGAGCAGATATAGGAAATATCTCATTCATGGTCAGAATTAGCCATTTGTTGTTTGGAATTCATTGTGAAAATGATACAATGAAAACTAAATGCTGACTTATGTAACTCATTTTCTTATCTGTCCATTTGACACCAGAGTTAAATTGCAAATTAGGAATTATCCCTTCTCAGTACTCTTCTTGGATTTGAACTTCTTCAGATATATGAAATCTTCCACAAATCCTTTAATCAATATTTTTTTTTCAGGGAAAGGGATATAAAGGGATCCATTTGTATGTATGTATGTATGTATGTATGTATGTATGTATGTATGTATGTATGTATGTATGTATGTATGTATGTATGTATGTATGTATGTATGTATGTATGTATGTATGTATGTATGTATGTATGTATGTATGTATGTATGTATGTATGTGTGTGTGTGTGTATGTATGTGTGTGTGTATGTATGTGTGTATGTATGTATTTATGTATGTATGTATGTATGTATGTATGTATGTATGTATGTATGTATGTATGTATGTATGTATGTATGTATGTATGTATGTATGTATGTATGTATGTATGTATGTATGTATGTATGTATGTATGTATGTATGTATGTATGTGTGTGTGTATGTGTGTGTGTGTATGTATGTGTGTGTATGTATGTATGTATGTATGTATGTATGTATGTATGTATGTATGTATGTATGTATGTATGTATGTATGTATGTATGTATGTATGTATGTATGTATGTATGTATGTATGTATGTATGTATGTATGTATGTATGTATGTATGTATGTACGTATGTATTTACGTATGTATGTATGTATGTATGTATGTATGTATGTATGTATGTATGTATGTATGTATGTATGTATGTATGTATGTATGTATGTATGTATGTATGTATGTATGTATGTATGTATGTATGTATGTATGTATGTATGTATGTATGTATGTATGTATGTATGTATGTATGTATGTGTGTGTGTGTATGTATGTATGTATGTATGTGTGTGTGTATGTGTGTGTGTATGTATGTATGTATGTATGTATGTGTGTATGTGTGTATGTATGTATGTATGTATGTATGTATGTATGTATGTATGTATGTATGTATGTATTTATGTATGTATGTATGTATGTATGTATGTATGTATGTATGTATGTATGTATGTATGTATGTGTGTGTGTGTGTGTGTGTGTGTGTATGTATGTATGTATGTATGCATGCATGCATGCATGCATGCATGCATGCATGCATGCATGCATGCATGTATGTATGTATGTTTGTATGTATGTATGTTTCTTATATAAACAAATAAATCATCTCAATAATGCTTTTTGCTAGTTATTGACAATTGTTTGACAGTAAACAACATGTATAGAGGTAGCCTTGCCTAATTCTGGATGTTCCATTTGAAACAATATCTATAATTATTTTTCCTAAACAGAAATGGCTTCAAATATATGAGAAGATAAATTTCCAAAAGGTAGTACTTGTATGAATTGTAATATGTGTGAAATATGAGCAAACTATTGATGTGAATCATGGACTGTATACTTTACACTCAACCTGACATGGCCACTTAAAATTTCCAAAAGTTGAACAATTTTGATGATGTCCTAAATATTCTGGGAAAAGATTATCTAGACCTTTGCCTAAATCTCTTAGAATTAAAGGTTTGAAAGAACAGTATTTCAGTTATCCAAAGCTTGATTTTAATTGATTTTGGCTTGTGATTATATTTTGTTTAGATGTTCCTGTTTCTTTTCCAAACATTTTGATTTTGTACATGTTAATCTGCCTTTTGTTTCAGTGGAAATGATCAGAGCAATGTTAAGTCATATTGCTTGATTTTTCCTTTTTCAGTATTGTGACTTTACTTTTTCAATGCATTTTGCTAGCAAGGTTAATACATGTAAACTGTTAGAAAAAAGCTGTGGGCCTAAAGGTAGTCTAGATACTATAAACCACATCATGATAACACTCTACTATATATAACACTGTATACAAAACCTCAAAATAGCAAATGATGCAAAATGATGTAATGATTTGTGAAAATGACAGTATGCAATGGTCACTCAATATAAAGCACATCATAATAATTGTACTGCACATAACACTTTATACAATAGCTTGAAGTAGCAAAGGATGCAAAATGATGTAATGATTTGTGAAATGACATTATGCGGTGGTCACTCACTATAAAGCAGATCATTATAACACCATACCTCATATAACACATATATTGGCATGAGTCTTATCATACTATTTATAATTTATTTTTCCATATATTGTATCCTAATATGAAGTTACCTATATCATGGTATACTGACTGACCTGATGTTATTCATGGCCATAGTAATCATATGAGGAGCATTATATAGCCACACCCACATTATATGAGATGTGTTATGGCCACACCCACATTATATGAGATGTGTTATTCATGGCCAGACCCACATTATATGAGATGTGTTATTCATGGCCACACCCACATTATATGAGATGTGTTATTCATGGCCACACCCACATTATATGAGATGTGTTATTCATGGCCACACCCACATTATATGAGATGTGTTATTCATGGCCACACCCACATTATATGAGATGTGTTATGGCCACACCCACATTATATGAGGAGATGTGTTATTCATTGACTCACCCACATTATAGGAGATGTGTTATTCATGGCCACACCCACATTTTATGAGATGTGTTAATCATGGCGACACCCACATTATATTAGGAGCTCTGCTATTCATGGCCACACCCACACTATGTAAGGAGCTATGTTATTAATGGTTATATCCACATTATATAAATGGTTTTGTTATTCATAGCCATATCCTCATTATTTGAGGAGCTGTGTTATATATGGCCATATCCACATTATATAAATGTCTGTGTTATTAATGGCCATACCTTCATTTGTACAAGGAGCTAGGTTATTCATGACCACATCCACTTTAATTTAGTGGCTGTGATTTTCATGGGTACACAAATGTTATGTTACGGGTTGTGTTATTCATAGTTATACCCAGATTATATGATTGGCTGTGCTATTCATGTAGACCTTCACATTGTATGCAGAGTTGTTTTTTATGACTACACCCACAATTTTATGAGAGGATGTGTTATACAAAAGCCCACTGGATGACCACTGTAGTTTTTCATAACTTTGTATTGAATGACCACTGTAGTTTGTCATAACTTTGTTACAGATAAGACAGAATGTAATAATTCCAATAACAGCTGTAGTGACAACTGTACCAACACTCCATTTGGACACGTATGCCATTGCCCCGCTGGAAAGAAACTCAGTCAGACTGACAATAAAAAATGCATAGGTAAGAAAAGTTATAGATGACAGGATATTCAAGAAACAAAAACAGAACAACAACAAAACTTGCTTATGATATGTGATGAATTTTCAAAAGTTTTATTAAGTATTAGACATATCATTAGTCATGGATTTGTAATCCAACATGGGTTTATCATCAAATGGGCATATTATCACAATTGGGCTTATCCTGCATGGGCTTATCATCAAAAATGGGCTTATAACCTAGCATGGGTTTATTATCAAAACATTGCTTATTATCAAACATGGGCTTATCATCAAGAATGGGCTTATCACCAGGCATTGTTTTATCATCAAACAATGGTTTGTCATTACATATGGACTTGTTATCAAATAAGAAACTTGTTATCAAGGATGGGTTTATTATCAGACATCGGGTTACTATCAAGCATGGGCTTATTATCAATGATGAGGTTATTATCAAGGATGGACTTATTATCAAGCATGGGCTTATTATCAATGATGAGGTTATTATCAAGGATTGACTTATTATCAAGTATGGGCTTATTATCAATGATGAGGTTATTATCAAGGATGGACTTATTATCGAGCATGGGCTTATTATCAATGATGAGATTAGTATCAAGGATGGACTTATTATCAAGGATGGGCTTATTATCAATGATGAGGTTATTATCAAGGATGGACTTATTATCAAGCATGGGCTTATTATCAATGATGAGGTTATTATCAAGGATGAACTTATTATAAAGCATGGGCTTATTATCAATGGTATTAGTTGGTAATTAAGTTAACAATGGCATTAGTTGAAAAAGCTAGACAGTGGTATTAGTTGGTAAAGTTAGTGCTATTGGTTGGTGTAGCTAGACAATGGTATTAGTTTGTAGAGCTAGAGAATGGCATTAGTTGATAAAGCAAGACAGTGGTATTAATTGATAAAGTTAGTGGTATTGGTTGATGTAGATAGACATTAGTATCAGTTGGTAAATCTAGATAATGGCATTAGTTGTACAACTAGAAAATATTTTTAGTTGGTGAAGATTTTCTGAATCTTATTACTTCATTTATTTTTATACATTGTGTTTAAAATTAAATGCCTTTATCAAGCCTACATAATTTTATGCTTTTGTTTAATATTTGTCCCCAAAATCTTAAGTGCTTATTCTATTATAATGCCATCTGTCTGTCCATCTGTCAGTCTGTAACTCTGCTAAACTGCAGGTGGAGATCCATCAAGCATCATGGCCAGTCTTGCCCATATCATAACCATGAAAAGAGCATGATGCTTTGCTCCCACCCATGGAAAGGGGTCAAATGTCAGATATAAACAAATGACTTGGATATTTTTTAATGGTTTTGGGACAAAACATTATATAGCAAGTAATAACACATAGTATTTGTAATGGATATTGTGTCCTAACATTTTTGTTAATATTTAGAAGCCTGGGGGTTGGGGTTACCTTAAAGTTGCTGTAGTTTTGTTTCATTTCCAGTTTGTATTTGTTTCAGCTGAGAACCCCTGTGAACAGTGGGGTATTTGCAGCCAGACTTGCATCCTTGATCCCAAAGCTGTCAATGGATATCGCTGTAATTGTAGCAGTGGATATCTGGAACCAGATAATTATACGTGCAAACCATTGGGTGAGATATTTTCAAATTTATCTTCAAAGTTATTGGTCTCTCGCCTCAGAGCAAAGATGTCTGCAAAAAAGTCTCAACTGTGATACAGTTATATATGTAATTAGCCTTACCTCATACAGTAATTCTGTAGTTAGTCAAACCTCAATACAGTAATGTCTGTAATTAGTCTCACTGCCTTACATTTATGTCTGTAGTTAGCCTCATCTCCATACAGTAATGTTTATCATTGTTTGTGCCCTCTAATTACTGTTCAGCCGATCAGGGCAACATTCAGACTTAGTCCACTTCTCATCAGCGAATCAAGCTATGTTTATTTTTTATCCTCTAAATTTTTTTAATAGAGAGAACCTTTCCTTGTTAAAAATTTGCTAAACACAGATAAAAATAAAACGTCATTTTTTTGTACCGCTAATTATTTGTTTATCTGCAAAAATATTCAGTAAACGTGTTTAAAAAATGTGCATATGTATATCAATAATACGGTATTTTCTGGTGACAAAATTGTCATTGTTAGATATGTAACTTTTCATGTTTATGTTTTGTAACATCAGTTTACATCATGACATCAGTTGCAGTTCAAATGAAATGTTATTCGAGTCTTTGTAATGCAATGCTGATTACCAATTAATTAAATCATGAATTATCTTATGATGGAGGATTTAATTTTTTTAGTAAGGCATGTTATTGAACTTTATTACTTTATACTGGTAAATTTTCAAAACATATTGTCAAATCAGAAATTTTAATGAGAAAGAAATTCATTGATTTGGGGTAAAGAAATAATTTCAGTGAATCAAATTTTATATGGTCACAGTATAGCAGCCCATCTGCAATGGTGGTTTTTATGATGGATTCGGTTTTGTTGACATTTGGCTGCTCCAAAATATAAAATTAATTCCTTCATGAACATTTCTGATACTGTTGTGCAATATTTGTCCTATATTATTAGTATGCAATTCATAGTTTATGTAAACATTCATATTAATCAGATATTTAGTTCATACTTTATGTAAACATTCATTTATCAAATTCATCCATCATGTTAACATTTATATAGGTCATATATCGAATTCATACCTTATGTATAGATTTATATTGATCATCTTTCAAATTCATTCTTTTTGTAAACATATTGATTAGATCAAATTTATACTTTGTGTAAACATTTATATTGATCATATATCAAATTCATATATTAAATTCATGCATCATAAATTTGATAAATTATTTTATTCATGCCAGCTATTGAGTCATTCATTCATGGATTTCTTTCAGAAAGTGACCCAGTATATGTAGTGTTTTCAAATCGACACGAGATTCGTCGAGTGGATATTGTGACCAATAGCTATGTTTCCCTGATAGCAGGCCTTCGGAACACAATTGCTCTTGACTTCTACTACAACGATGGTAAAATCTCCTTGTTCTGGACAGATGTCATGGATGACAAAATCTACCGTGGAACCATGATGGGAAATGGTATGAAGATTTCCAGCTTGTACTTAAAGAAATAATTAAACCGCTTACCTTTTATACTCTTGTATAAGTTATAACCTGCTGCAAGATGCATGGACCCAGATTTGCCATTGTATAATGCACCATCAGATCTGGGTCTATGCATTTCGTTAGGATTAATTGTTAAATGAACAAATGAAACCCTGATCTGTCAGTGCATTATGTGATGGCAAATTAGGGTCTTTGTTGTTTGCAGTTAGATCTGATTTTTAAGCTGGTCTATATGGTACCAAAATTAAACTTTTACATAATCTTACAGTACAGTAGTTGTGGGTGGTTGCAAGTTTGAACTCTGACAGTCATAAGAAAGATGTATAGAAATTGTACTAACAGCTGCCTCACTAGGTGCTGAGCATTAAGAGGTTAGTGTTAGGACTGGTTGGTCTGGTGTCAGGATAATGTGACTGGTGGGACACGTTGTTACATGTCTGTGGCATGATGCCCCAATGAGAGACATCTCTGTAAACTGCCACAATGCAGACATTATAGTGATATTTGTTAAAGCTACATTAAAAATCAAAATCGCACACAGTGTACAGTAGTCCCAAAATAAAATGAAGCCATGGTAGGAGCTTCATTAGTAAAGAGATAGACTTAAGATTATGGTCAGGAACTCGGTACTTGCTCCAAACAGGTCCGCGAGCAATAGCGATACCTTGGGAAAGGTACTCAACTCTCATTCCCTTGTCATGAAATAACCAGATGTGTTAAGACATAAATCAGTGGTGTCACTTGTATTGGTATTACAGTTGGAAATTTTAAATGATCTTGGCAGCATCACCCCAAGACAGTAGGTGGCGCTCACCAGTTATTATGTACGTTTGAGAGAGTGATGTATGTAAGGTAAAGTTGATTGCATTTTAAACATGCACAGTGGAGAAAATGTTGGTATACTACCTATATGCTACTTTCATGTAATGTGGCTGAAATTTCTTTGGATATTTTACTTTTGGAAATTTTAAATGATCTTTGGACACAGCTAACTAAAATGACTGCTCCCTTGTGCTCCAAAAATCAACCTGAATTTGTCAAATGTACACTATTCGTGGCAGCTATTAAAATATGGAAAATTAATTTTGTCAAACTAGACAATACCAGCTTCTAAAAGTGCAATGAATGAAATACCAAGTACATAAAATGTAAAAAAAGTTATTGGCTCTTTTTTTACAATTTACCTCTGAAGTTCGAGAAGTGAAAATGAGCAAGTAGAGCTAGCACTTTTTTGAAAGGTGCACATCTGGAGTAAGGCCAAGCTGTATACTCTCTAATCCATATTACACCCATCAATCATACATCAAAATAAAGGGAATTAAAGGTTCTTTGAACAAAACCTAAGATATATAAAGTCTTTTTTAAATAGCCAGTATAACTTGTGAGGAAACCCTGGGAGATTCTTTTTCTTTAAAATTATAACCCTATGCTAAACACAAAACTGTAGAGTGCCACCTTAAAAACAAATATAAACATTTAAGCAATTATTTTTCTTATTTTCATATTATTATGTATGATGTTCTGAGTAAAATGGTACATTAATATTGATTTTATTCATGGTCAACATCCCCTGCACCCTCCTAGTGATGCCTCTGAAACCAACCAACCTAGCAAACAAACAACCAAACAGCCAACCAACCAACCAACTAAACAAACAAGCAAACACAAAATACAACTAGAATTCTTCAGGGTAAAAATCTGCTTCAGAAATTAAATATGTGATAATGTACAGTCTGTTTGATTGGTTAACTGATTTTTAACACATTATTGGTTATTTCCTGCCAAGTAAATTTTTTATCTAATTTCCTGTTTAAAGGACACACTGACACAGCCAGATCAGCCTTACCTTGGCAGATACTAAAACCATAACAGTTTGATTATCAATCCAACATCTGCCAAGTAAGCTATCACAGCTTCTGCCAAAAGGATAGCATGGTATCCAAGGAAGTAGAGTAGCATTAATGTAGTATTTGCTTTCTGAGTTATTTAACTCAAATTTGCAATGTACAATATTGGACTGACTAAATGTGCCAGACTGGATAGAGCAATGTTTAAACAAAGATTTATTTTATGAGTAGTATTTCTTAATTGTTACCTGATATGATGCAATCTTTGGGTGAATAAATTATTTTCTATCAAAATGTGTGACTATGGCATTATCAGAAGATCCTTTACTCTCTCTCTCTCTCTCTCTCTCTCTCTCTCTCTCTCTCTCTCTCTCTCTCTCTATATATATATATATATATATATATATATATATATATATATATATATATATATATATATATATGTATTCTAAAAATGATAAATTTATTGTTTTCTTTTCTTCTTATAATGTGCCTTTGTCATGAACTTCATTTTCTTGTGTTTTGAAATAACGGAATGTAGTAATCCATCTATCTAGTTTTTTATTTAGGTCATTGAGGAGTGACATCTATGTTTCCAGGATTTGTAGCTTCAATGGAATTATGCTTTAAGGTTTTATGGCATACAATATTTCTTTTTCCAGGAATAACTAACATTGAGACAGTGATTGACTCAGGGTTGGCAACGACAGAGGGTCTTGCTGTGGACTGGGTTGGTGGCAACATTTACTGGGTTGAGAGTAATCTGGACCAAATTGAGGTGGCAAAATTGGATGGCTCCCTCCGGACAACTCTTGTAGCAGGAGATATGGTCAGTCCAAGAGCCATTGTAGTGGACCCCAGCCATGGGTAATTTCTCATCAATCATTATTAGCCATTTCATCATTGATAATGCTTTACAGATGATGTTGAATAGTCCTTATGAACCTGATATTTGTCATTTAAAACCAAGATTACAGTACAACTCCAAAATGTATTGTCAAGTTATGTGAAAGTCATATACAGGTAAGGTATATCAATATGCAATTCACAGATGGCGTATAGAACTCTATGAAATCCATGCTAATTTAAGTGTTAAGGTTTATTTAAATCTAAATCAGTCTACATTTCCTTGTACATAAAACAGTTAAAATTTGGCTTTATTTCAGGATTTGGTAGCCAGAAATGTGAACCATTTTACAAAAAATGACCTCTAAACTTGTGAAGAGTCTTTTTTTCCTGAATAATAAGCTTTTGGTGTGTGTAGTCAGTGTGTTCATTCTTGTACTGGTCAATGTGTTGATTCTTGTACTGGTCAGTGTGTTGATTCTTGTACTGGTCAGAGTGTTGATTCTTGCACTAGTCAGTGTGTTGATTCTTGCACTGGTCAGTGTGTTGATTCTTGCACTGGTCAGTGTGTTGATTCTTGCACTGGTCAGTGTGTTGATTCTTGCACTGGACCGATTCCACAGATGCAGTCGCATAAAACATGATTGATCCATTTACTTTTTTTGTGCTTATTTTCCAAAATTAGGTATTGTGACTAATTTTATTCCATCCTTCAGGTATCATGTTATCTGTTTGCAATAAGATTTATTTCTTTGTTAATTTTTAGAAACGGAAATTTTGAATGGTTTTGGTTCTAAATCTTCAGCATCTGTATTCTTCTTAACAGTTTCTACATCTTGCGTGAGTGTTTTCAATGTTTTACATTATTCTTAGCTGCACTGGTAGAATCTGTGCAATTGAAACGTGATATAAATGCAAATGAAACGTGGTATAATTGCAAATGGAATGTGAATGATTGCAAATGAAATGTGCTAAGATTGCAAATGAAATGTATGATAGCAAATGGAATAAGTTATCAATGTCCATTGGACCATCATTTCCTTCAAGGGAGTCTTTTTTTCTGTGCTCTTAAAAGTTGTTTCATTTATAATTGATATGTTGCTGTTTTAGCGCCCTCTTTTGGACAGATTGGGATGGACTAAACCCCCGGATCGAGGGTTGTTCTATGAGTGGGGAGGGACGAAAGGACATTTATAGAATTCAACCCAAGGAAGGAGGCGGATGGCCAAACGGTCTAACATTGGATTATGATTTCAGCAGATTATATTGGATTGATGCCAGGTGATTGTGTAGGCCTTTATTTTAATAAGACCTATAGGCTATAAGAAAATATTTGAGAAATTGATTTTAAATCCAGCTGTAAGCAATTTTAGAAAATCAGTTAGAAAGTTCTTAAATTAGGTTTACACATGTGGTGATTTCAGAAAATCAGTTCAAAGTCAAAGAAGTAAAGAAAAATAAATGTTATGTGTCATTATGCATGCATTCTTTAAATAATAATAATAATAATAAAAATAATAATAATAATAATAATAATAATAATAATAATAATAATAATAATAATAATAATAAATAATAATTATAATAGTAATATTTATCTTGTTGTCCTTTTCTGTGTAATTCATTATAGGTGTCGTATTTTTGCACAACATTAATTGTCAGTAACACTGAGAAATATGCATGCAAACACACAAACATTCAAATCTTGATTCAAACTCACCAAAGATATGGATGTTACTAGAGCAGAACATGTTTTTCTTCAGTTTGATTCATTATTTACGTTTATCATAATCTTCTGCATTTTATTCCCTTTTTTAAATACATTTTTTCAGATCAGAGTCAGTCCATTCCATCAAATATGACGGATCTGACTATCGACTTATTCTGAAGGATCACAAAGACATGTCCCACCCTTTTGCCATTTCCTTATTTGGTATCCATTTCTATTGGACAGACTGGAGCACTAATTCTGTTGTACGGGTGAGTACATGGCTGTTTAAATATGTAAACCAGTCCATATAGTGAATTATATATTTTGACCAGATTAGAATCCTCAGCTACAAGTTACCACAAATTAGGAAGTTTAAATTAATTTAAAATTTTTCATACATTTTGAGTGTTTCTACTCCACTAAATTCTCCTCACTAATGGATGAAAAAAAAACTTTCTTAAGCCATTATGCACTTACATGAATCATTAGTTCCCATATCCAAATGCTTGAAGAAAACTTGAATTTCTCTGTGACTGTGGTATAGTGTTCATTTAGTTTTTACCAAAATTAGTTCATAATACTAATAACAATAAGAAATGCTGAGATCTTATTAAAATTGGTGTCTATACATCCAATAGTCTTCGAGGTAAATTTTAAGTTAAGGGAGACAACTCAGATTTTTTTAATGTTATTAAACCTGATGCATTATATCCCTTAGATGTTCCCAGTTCTTGAAATAAAAGTTGAATATGCTTTTAAATGGAAATCACCTTAATAATGCAGTAATTTTTCCAATAATGTTTCTAATGTTAATATACATTAGTTTGTTTACATAAACCGAAGAACATTTATAAAATATTAAGATTATTTAGAGCAATATGTTTACAAATAAGAATGAATATCAACATCTCAAGAGTTATATTATTCAATTTGAATTTATTTTAAATTATTATCACATAATTCCCCCAAGTCATCAGTATTCACAATACTTTAATTTACATATGTCTTCACTATAAAGAGGAGTTACTGGCATTACACCTTTTTTTGGAACAAAATATTTGTAGAGTTTATGGATGGGGCATATTACAGAGGGTCTGGTCTGGCCAGGTTTTACTGTTATATGTTTCACTAATTAGAAACAGTTAGGAATTGTTAACATTTGTCAATCTATGCATGTTTAAGAAATGTACTCATTATAATGCAGTCTATGGGAGCCATAGAGTATACTGTGTTATCATTAATATTGCATTATAATGAAGTACATAATAAATTATTCCCTCATTATTATACTGTCTATGGAAGCCATAGACTGTACTGCCTTATAGTGAAACTGCATTATAATGAAGTACATGATAATAGTACTTACCCATTGTAATACTGTCCATAGGAGTCATAGAGTATTCTACCTTATTGTGAGACTGCATTATAATGAAGTACATGATAATAGTGCTCACTCATTATAACACTCTCTATAGGAGCCTTGAAGTATTCTACCTTATGGTGAGACTACATTATAATGACATACATAATAATACACATTGTAATACTGTCTATGGGAGCCATTACATATACTATCTTATAGTGAGACTGCTTTATAATGAAGTACATGATTCATATGTTTGCTGCCACTTAGTATTCATGACATTATCCATCAACCCAAAGGGTGTTTTATTTTGAGGGAATTTTAGTGAGAGAGTGCTGTACATATTTCTCCTAGAACATCTGATGTTTACTTTTTTAAACATCCTTGCAGGCAAACAAATTCACAGGGGGTGATATTAAGACGATACAGCAAACAGCTACGCAACCTTTTGACTTGCAAGTTGTTCACCCACTTCGTCAACCTCGTTCCCATAATCCTTGTGAAAACAATAATGGCAATTGCTCACACCTTTGTCTTTTGAGTTATAATGGGACAGTTGGATGTCACTGTCCACACCAGAAAAAACTAGATCCAAAAGACAATAAGACCTGCATAGGTAAGTAATTTTAGCTTTTAATCTAGTGATGTATCATTACTGATATTATAGGTAATTTTCCTGGAAGTTGTAATTGGATTATGAACTGTCATTAATGATAATATCTATAATTTCAAATTTTGTGGAGACTATTTTAAACTTGTAAACTTTTTCAATATTACATAAAATTTCTGGACGTCATGCATGCTTTGTCAACTTGGGAATTTTTACGCATAATCACAATAATGTCATTTATTGGACAACTTTTATACTATAAATCCAGGTACACTAATAACCACATAAATAAACTGAAAGTTTTGTCAGTTGGCAGCAATTAAACCAGCTTCATTGCTCTAAAAAAAACTCTTACATATGTATTTCCCTGATGAAAGTGGTCAGCATATTGGACAATCTAGTTTCAGAAAGTTTTGATATTTTCCTTTTTTATTTTAATGTACAATTTCCTCATGTGTACCTCATTTTAGTCTGTGAGGGCTTTAGATCTATCATATCATTAATAGTTAATGTATTCAATGACTAAATTCATGTCAACCATTCTAGTGATTTGGGTCTTTTATCCATATGCATGGGAAGTGTCTTGAGGAGTTGCACTATTTACTTTTTACTTAAAATGAGTTTTCTTGTATTCAGAACTTATAAATACCATCATATCTACTGCATTTCATGAGCTGTCTAGAATATACAGAAATTAATGTAATCATAATATTTTGGTATCTCTGATGACATTTGGGTCATATGCACATAACTTATCAAGGGTAGTACATCTTTGCAAAACTGGCTGACATAGTTTTTCATAAGAAATGGAAAATAAAAACGAAAGCTGTAACAAGAACTCTGTCAAAGTGAACACTGAAGTAATATGGTGTAAGAAATATCTAATTGGCAGGCAATAATACATTTTATCTAACCAACTTATGACCAACATTTAGCTTGTTGGCCAAATCCTGACAGGAAAGACCTTGATTTTCTGAATGACATATTTTGGATATATGATACATTTCATTGACACATAAATGTTCTTGATTAGCAGAAATGTACTTATTTTTTTAATGTCTGGATATTTATATTAATGATGGTTCATTCAGTGTATTAATATTAGCATTGTTGATGATACATTTCATGTCAGGATATTTGTATTAATGATGGTCCATTTAATGACTGATGATGCATCAAGTGTCTGAATAATTAAATTGAGAATGGTACATTTAATGCTTGGATATTTATATTGATATTGGTACATGTAATGCCTGGATATTTATGTTGATGTTGGTACATTTAATGTCTGAATATTTATTTTGATGAAGGTATGTTCAATGTATAATACCTGCATTAAAAATGGTACATTTAATGTCAAGATATTTGCATTAATGATGGTATATTTGGTGTCTGGATATTGATGATGATATTTTTTACTGTCTGGATATCTATGTTGAAGTTGGTACATTTAATGCCTGGATACTTTTGTTGATGATGGTACATTTAATGTCTTGATACAATAATGGTGATATATTCAGTGGCTGGATATCTTCATTAATGACAATACATTTAATGTCAGGATATATGCAATAATGATGGTACATTTTACTATCTTTATATTTATATGGATAATGGTATATATAATGCCTGGATGTTTATGTTGATGGATAACACATTTAATGCCTGGATATTTACATTAATGATGATACCTTTAATGTCTGGACATTAACATTAATGATGGTACATTTAATGTCTGGATATTAATATTAATGATGGTACATTCACTATCTGGATGATTACATTGATTATGGTACACTTAAAGCCTGGATATTTACATTAATGATGATACATTCAGTTCCTGGACTTTTACATTAATTATGGTACATTTAATGTCTGGATAATTACAATAATGATGGTACATTTAATGTTTGGATAATTACATTAATGGTGGTATATTCACTGTCTGGATCTTTACATTAATGATGGTACATTTAATGTCTGGATAATTTTATTAATAATGATACATTTAATGTCTAAATAATTACATTAATGATGGTACATTCAATGTTTTGATATTTGCATTGTTGATGGTACATTTAATGTCTTGGTATTTCCATTGATAATGGTACATTCACTGTCTGGATAATAACATTGATGTTACATTTAATGTCTAGATAACTAAATTGATGGTGGCAATTTAATATCTGGATAATTACATTAATGAAGATAAATTCAGTGTGTGGATGATTACAATAATGATGGCACATCTAATGTCTGGATAATTAAAATGATGATGGTACATTTAATGTCTAGATATTTACATTAATGATGGTACATTCATTGTCTGGATAATTACATTGATGATGGTACATTTAATGTCTGTTTAATTATATTAATAATGGTACATTCAACATCTGGATAATTACTTTTATCATGGTACATTTAATATCTCAAATATTTATTAGAAGTAAATGTAATATATATCTAATTAAAAGGCAGGTCCAACTGTAGAAATAATTGACTTGATAAGTCATTTCATAATGCTTATTTGTCATGTTCATTACTTTTAACAAATTTCATAGACCCAGATCTGCTGGCACATGCTGTGGAACATCTGGATCTGTGCAGTTTGCAGTGGGGCTAGACTATGGTACACTATACTTTAAAGACTGTCACTTAAATGATTTATCTTTTTCTTACAGATGATAATAAGTTCCTCCTATTTGTTCGAAGTGCTGAAGTTCGAGGTGTTGATTTAGAAAATGCACATTACAATGTTATCCCAGTCATAACTATTCCTCACGTGGATAACCCATCCAGCATTGACTTTGACCAGTCAGATGGCTTGTATTGGGCAGATACTGGGCTCAATGTGATCAACAGAGCAAATGTGAATGGTTCTGATGTAGAGACCATAATAGATTCAGGTATGAACTATTGTTCATTATGTTCGGAGTTTACTTATGACTTCCTACAGTTTAGTTTTATTCAAAATATTTATACATTAAGATATGCATACCTATCTGTAGAGGGATCCATTTGCCACGTCTGTCCACATGTCTGCTTTGTCTGTTTGAGAATGAGAATATATATTTAGAAAACATTTGTCAAATCCAAATATCAGTTTAATTTGAGTTATGGCCCTATTTTGATATGGGAGTGTTCCCTTGTATGATAAAGTTTGTTAACAACAACAACAAAACAACAACAAAAATAACAACAACAACAATAATAATAATACTAATACTAATACTACTAATAATAATTCTTCTTCTTCTTCTTCTTCTTCTTCTTCTTCTTCTTCTTCTTCTTATTATTATTATTATTATTATTATTATTATTATTATTTTTAATATTATTATTATTATTATCATTATTATTGATAAGGCCTAATACTAAGAAAACTTAGGTCTAGACATTTGAATTTGAATGAACAATGACTACTATTGAGAATTTCCATTGCATATCAAAATTTTCTCCAGTTGTACTTTTAATAGAGTGGGTGTCCATGTTGTAATGATGCAGATGTAGTATTTGTCATACATTGCAGAAGATGAAAATATTTATGTAAAACTAGATCAGACAACTAAAAGTAAACATTCATGTAATTTGTACAAAATTTACGGATGAAAATTTCAAAAATTTGAGATGGCTTTCCATGCAGTTTCTATGCTGGGCTAGTTAACATGACCAGGAATTGTCAGCCCTAGCAAGGTAAAAGTAAAATTGACTTCAGGGTATATTGTTGCTGTTGTTGTTGTGGGGCTTAATGCTATTTTTCAATACAAGATAGGCTATACATGGCAGCCAGTATTAATGGCGGAGGAAGAAACCGAGAAATCCATGGAAAGAACCACCGACCCATGAGAAGCTACTGGCAAGCTTTCTCACATATCCACATTTGACAAATCTTAGAATCGAACTCACGCAGACAGAGGTGAGATGGCAGTGATCAATAACAGAGAGCGCTTTAGACCACTCGGGGCCCCTGACTTCAGGGTATACATCACAACATGAAACCAAGAATTGGAAATTAAACAATATTAAATGTTAAATAATAGTACATATTTTTACAAAGTCACAAAAACCTATTGGAGTAATTTAAAATTAATTCTTGATGAGTGATTTGTAATATTTCTTTTACTACCAGATGTAACTGTAGCTACCATGTAATAGAAAACATCATTGAATAGTAGTGGGAGAGGTCTTAAATTTTTAAAACAAATCTTTTTTAACAAGTAGAGCCAGTAAAAAATGTAACAGTCTAGTATATATATATCTATTTATCTATCTATATATATATATATATATATATATATATATATATATATATATATATATATATATATATATATATATATATATATAAAGAGAGAGAGAGAGAGAGAGAGAGAGAGAGAGAGAGAGAGAGAGAGAGAGAGAGAGAGAGAGAGAGAGAGAGAGAGAGAGAGAGATTTGCAGATTGCATTATAAAGCACAGGTAGAAATTGTATTTAAAATTAGTTCTATTCATCAATTACAGAGTTCTATTCATCAATTACAGAGTTCTATTCATCAATTACAGAGTTCTATTCCTCAATTACAGAGTTCTATTCATCAACTACAGAGTTCTATTCATCAATTACAGGTTTGTTGCACCCTGAAGGTCTTGCCATAGACTGGATATCAGGCAACATATACTTTTCTTCATACGATGACAAATCTGCTTCAATATCTGTGGCAACGTTGAATGGAGCTTTCAGGACAGAGATTATCAAGGGAGAGACTTTCTTCATTGCCCAGCCCCATTCCCTGGCAGTTCATCCAAAAAAAGGGTAAATATGCTTGCCCTGTACTTTTTGGAAACATAACCTAAGATTCTGAGATTATGGTAATACCCTCTGTCTGTCGATCCATCTGTCTGTCTTATTACACATCTTTTCATTAGTCTTATCTTCTAAACTTGTGGAGATTGTTATACTCTCTATCCATCCATCTATATATGTGCCTTAATATTGGATCTGTCTGTCAGTCATTCTACAAAATCTTTTAACCCTTTAATTAATATAAGTGCCTTTTGGCAATTTACTCGATGTTATGCTAAGCGCCTTTTGACAACTCTGTAAACAACAGCCATTTTGAGAGTTTTTGTAGTGCCACCTTTGGGGAAAACCCCCTGTTAGATAGAACATTCATTGGTGAGAATGACCATTTCATCAGATCACGTGGTCACTGTTGATGTTCTGGTTGCAATCTGCTATTTAAAGTAAGTAGGTCGTAACTGGGTTGTATTCTCCATTCGACAAAATGGCGGTCACTGATATCATTCAGTACTTGAACCAGTAAAATCACAACTATGAAAGCTTCAATAATTTGGGGAAAGGCTCTGAGACTGAGGTAGAAAGCCCTTAGTTTTTAAAAATTATCAAATCACACTGATTTTGTGATGTAGACACAGACAAAGAACTTGTAAATTTTGAGTATGAAAATTTGCCGCTGCTGTTGATCACGTGGCTTGACTGATTCAATAGTGATGAGTTTTCTCAAGATTTTCAAGTAAATACAAAATTCTTTTGTTAAAAATAATTATACAGCTATAACTACCTTAGTTTACTCTTAAATCTTTCCATACATAATATATATGTACCAAAAACATAAAATGGTTAAAGTTGCTGTTAAACGTAACATACACTTCACTGCTTAACAGGCCTATTTGTAGCGGACTGCACTGTGAAACTTTGCTACATGCTTATCGAAGGGCTAAAAAGCCATACACTCTATTAGGGAAAGGGTTAAATTTGTGGAGATTGTGATACCCTCTGCCAGTCCTTCCACCTGTCTGTCTTAATATACGACTGTCCATAAATCTAAACTTGTGGAGATTGTGATACATTCTCTCTGTCAGTCCATCTGACTGTTTTGTGACCAGATCATTGTGCATCAGTCTTTTAACCATATTGTGATAAAAGTCAGTCTACTTCAGGATTCAGGTCTATTGATTTGAGATTATTGCCATATTACAGGATTCAGTTCAACTAATTCAAGATTATTGCCATATTACAGAATTCATGTCAATTGATTTGAGATTATTGCCATATTCCAGGACTCGGGTCAATTGATTTGAGATTTTTGTCATATTACATGATTCAGATCAGTTGATTTGGTATTATTTCCATATTACTGGACTCAGGTCAGTTGATTTGATATTATTGCCATATTACTGGATTCAGGTCAGTTGATTTGATATTATTACCATATTACAGGATTCAGATATATTGATTTAGGATTATTGGCATAAAATAGTATTCAGATGTATTGATTTGATATTATTGCCATATAAGATTCAGATCCCTTGATTTGAGATTATTGCCATATTGCAGGATTCATCTCAGTTGATTTGAGATTATGACCATAATATAGGATTCAGGTCAATTGATTTGAAATTATTGCCATTTTACAGGATTCATCATTGTTGATTTGAGATTATTGCCATATTACAGGGTTCAGGTCAGTTGTTTTAAGATTATTGCCATATTACAGGATTCAGGTCTATTGGTTTGGGATTATTACCATATTATAGAATTCAGGTCTATTGGTTTGGGATTATTGCCATATTACAGGATTCAGGTCTATTGGTTTGGGATTATTACCATATTACAGGATTCAGGTCTATTAGTTTGGGATTATTGCCATATTACAGAACTCAGGTCTGTTGGTTTGGGATTATTGCCATATAACAGGATTCAGGTCTATTGGTTTGGGATTATTGCCATATTACAGGATTCAGGTCAATTGATTTAAGATGATTGCCATATTACAGGATTCAGATCTATTGATTTCGGATTATTGCCATATTACAGCATCCAGATCTATTGATCTGATATTATTGCCATTTTACAGAATTTAGGTCAATTAATTTGAGATTATTGCCATATTACAGGATTCAGCTGAGTTGATTTGGGATTATTTCCATATTACAATATTTTTTCATGAACAAAAAATTAAAAATGTTTTCTTCCAATATGTTGGTTTAAATTTTTGGCTAGTTAAATTGTAGTGATTGCAGATTTGTGATTTGATGATAAAATGATAAATTGTGATGCTTTTTGTTGTCTATAATTTCACTATAAAAGCACTAAGTTGTTAAAGTTGACAGCAAAAACTTTTTTCTATATTGTATTTTTGTTTTGACATAGAGGACAAAATTACTAAACTCAGCTGCTGAAGGTACATACTACATTGTATATTGTTGCATTCAGTTACTTTTCCTTTGCAATTCAGGTTTCTGTTTTGGGCGGACAAAATGAACAAAACTAGACTATTCAAGTCCTACATGGATGGAAGCCAACCACAAATATTTGTTGATGGCCTCAAGAGTCCTCAAAGTAAGTTAAGTGATGATGTTCAGTTTACATTCCTTAAAATCATCAAGCTATGTTTCATCTAGGCAAGTTTATGTACCATATATATTCATGTATAAACCCAGTCAAACTGCAGCACAGACACATATCTGCCTTTGCTTAATGCACTGGCAGATCATTGTCTGTGTTCTTTGTTCTACTGATAAGTCCTAACACTGTGAATAGTCCCAGATAGGCTGGCACAGTATGTAATGGCAGAACTGAGTCTATACAATTTGCAGTGGCTCAGGGTACATACATTAATTGGTTCTTTCTTGATGGGAACTGTAATGGTTCAGTGGTTAGCATGCTGGACTTTAGACAATAATATGCAATGAATTTAACTTGTTTTTTTTTTTAAAGTTCTGTGATATATCCATTCACCACACACTGTTTCTTATTATTGTCAGATTTTGTACTTGTTAATTTTTTCACTGATTAAATTGTTTATTGTATTATTTATGACTTTACATAAATATTGATCAATTATTTTTACCCATTAAATGAACAGAATGATAACTGTATGAATAGAGGTTGAATTTATAGCATACTCACTCTTGACTCATTAACCCCTGGAGGTTTTTGACAATTTCACCTGAAATGGAAGTAGGAAACAATTTGGGGGCTGTTTCTGAATACATCCTGATACATTGACTTCCAAGAGATTTCTGGTTAACTTAAAAAGATCGTTTTTCATTGTCATAGTTGCAGGTACATGAGCAAAAGCGTAAAAGTTGGAATTCCTTTTTTTTGCTTAACAGACCCATTATTTTCATATTGAGACCACTCTTTATTTCAAATCCCTCTTTTATCCTACTTTTTATAAAGGTTTACCTGCATGTTTGCAGTTCAGACCTGTCTGTCTTAAATGTGAGGTCAAAAAGCCTAAAATCTGGACACAAAATTGTATTTCAACCATGGGAAAATTTTTAGAGGAAAAATATTGGGTTAAAAAAATTATAATTTCACCATTGGTTTTTGTAGTACAACTAGAACGTCTAGATTATTTGATATCATTGTAGAATTTCATCTCTCTAACTTACAATAATACCACCCACTTTAGTGTATCATACATGACCTTGATGCTGCAGAACTCAGAAGATGGTTACTACCTCCTGATGCGTAAACAACACACCAGGGGTTAATGAGTTAAAGTATAAATGATGACTAAAGATATACATGTAGTAATAGAAATTATAATCACATTTCATTTTTAAAATGCAGGTCTTGCCATCGACATGAAAGAAAACCTACTGATTTTTATTGATGATAATACCATCAAGCAGTGCAACATTGATAGTCCGACTTGCAGCCAAATTAACACCAGTATAACATCATTTATGCCAATGGCAGTGACAGTCCATGAGGAATATCTTTATGTATCCACCAGCACAGACCACTCCAATATTGACTCCATCATTCGTTTCAATCGTGATGGTACAGGAAACAAGACATTGCGAAGCCAAACCCCAATGATAAAAGCCTTGCGGGTGTACGATAAGGAATGGAGAAAAAATGGTAATAAGAACAAGTGCTATGAAATTGATCTTTCATTATAAGGATGTTTAATGATGCTGTTGAAGTGATGCATCATGTGATAGGTTACATTGCCCTTTTTTTAGGTAAATTACAGTATTTCTTCTATGATTAGCTCAGACAACCAGTCTAATATAATCTTTTAAAAAAGCAGGAGTATGCTTATTACCAGAGAAATATATCTTTTGTAATCATTTAAGATTTTTTAAAATTGGGATGCACTTAACAATATTGACTTGTCTTCTAGCATGGGTTTAACAACAAATATGGTTTTTATCATCAGGCATGGACTTAACAAAATGACGTTAAGTATGGTCTTGTCTGAAAGAATAGGCCTGTTATCAGATATGGGCTTAATGCCAAGGATTATTATCAGACATAAGTTGGGATAACCATCATCACGCATGGTCTTATAGTCCAACATGGATTTATCATAGGCATGGTCTTATAATCAAAAATGAATTTATCTTCAAGCATGGTCTTATAGTCCAAAATGGATTTATTATCAAGCATGGTCATATAGTCCAATACAGATATATCAACACACATTGTCTTATAGTCAACATAGATTTATCATCAATCATTATCTTATAGTCCAAAATGGATTAACTATCGAGCATGTTCATATAATCCAAAATGGATTTATCATCAAGCATGGTCTTATTGTCCAAAATGGATTTATCATCAAGCATGGTCTTATAGTCCAACATGGATTTATCATCAAGCATGGTCATATAATCCAAAATGGATTTATTATCAAGCATGTTCTTATTGTCCAACATGGATTTATCATCAAGGATGGTCTTATTGTCCAACATGGATTTATCATCAAGAATGGTCTTATTGTCCAACATGGATTTATCATAAAGCATGGTCTTATTGTCCAACATGGATTTATCATAAAGCATGGTCTTATTGTCCAACATGGATTTATCATAAAGCATGGTCTTATTGTCCAACATGGATTTATCATCAAGAATGGTCTTATTGTCCAAAATGGATTTATTATCAAGAATGGTCTTATTCTCCAAAACTGATTTATCATCAAGCATGTTCTTATTGTCCAACATGGATTTATCATCAAGCATAGTCTTAATGTCAAAAATGGATTTATTATCAAGCATGTTCTTATTGTCGAAAATGGATTTATCATCAAGCGTGGTCTTATTGTCCAAAATGGATTTATCATCAAGCATGGTCTTTTAGTCCAAAATGGATTTATCATCAAGCATGGTCTTATAGTCCAACATGGATTTATCATCAAGCATGTTCTTATTGTCCAAAATGGATTTATCATCAAGCATGGTCTTATTGTCCAAAATGGATTTTTCATCAGGTATGGTCTTATTGTCCAAAATGGATTTATCATCAAGCATGGTCTTATTGTCCAAAATGGATTTATCATCAAGCATTGTCTTATTGTCCAAAATGGATTTTTCATCAGGTATGGTCTTATTCTCCAATATTGATTTATCATCAAGCATAGTCTTAATGTCCAAAATGGATATATCATCAAGCATGGTCTTATAGTCCGAAATGGATTTATCATCAAGCATGGACTTATAGTCCAAAATTGATTTATTATCAAGCATGGTCTTTTAGTCCAAAATCGATATATCATCAAACATGGTCTTATAGCCCAACAAGAATTTATCATCAATCATGGTCTTATAGACTCTGACCCAACACCCCAACATAAATTTCTAAATATCAAAAATGGGGTGGCAAGGGTCAGAGGAAAGTTGGACTACACAGCTTGCAACACACATTCAAACATTTCTAGTGGGCACTTGAAAAGTATGCAGCACATTGCAAATGAGAAATCATCACATAATGTGCCAAAAATAACGCAAATGTGTATACCAACCTTGGTAGACAGTATCACTAAGGCAGAGGTTCTGTTTGATAACTTTATGGCAGAGCATAATTTACTATACTTGGTTGCTGATTAGTTTAATGAGCTGTAAAAAAGTTATATTTCCTGACTAGCAAATTGCTCAGAAATTTCACTGCAAAATAACTAAGGTAACAAACATTGTTAACAATGCACTGGGTCCAATGTATGACAATCAAGTTACTTTACTGTGCAAAAAAAACCTTTCTCAGTGATGATGAATGAGTCTAATGACAGTGGTGATGACAGTGTGTAGCAATTCACGTAAAGGTGTTTGACATTGACATTCACAGAGTGACACCCAAATTCATGGCTATGCCCATTTGCAATATTGGAACTGGTGAAAACCTTTTCAACTGTCTTCAAGAGGTTGTAACAAACATACAGAACCTAGTAGGATTTAGTAGTGACAATGCAAATGTAATGGTTGGAATAAATATTCCATCCTCTCCAGAGTTTGTGAACTTATGAGAAAAATGCTAATATCCCTAATTTGGTCCCAATCTCCCTTTTTTTGAAAACTTGGCATGTATGGAGTGTCCATCTTGGATGTGGTAGGTCATGGGTTCGAACCCAGGCTGAGTCATACCAAATACTTATAAAAGTTTTACTAAATGCTGCCTCACTTGTCAGTCAGCATTAAGAGGTTTGTGTTAGGACTGGTCAAACTGGTGTTAGGTTAATGTGGCAGGGCGGGACATCATTTTACATGTCTGGGGCATGATGCTTCATTGCTATACATCACGATAAACTGCTACACTGCAGACATCATAGCGATATGACAAAAAAAGAATGTTAAAGCTGGGTTAAACATCCATATTACATACACACTTGCCAACCTACCCCAAATTTTAAAGCCAGTGCAGTAGGAAACATTGTGGGGGGGCCTAAAGCCAGTATATGTGGTAATATAAGTCAAATATACTTCACTTATAGGTATAACAAGGGACCACCATATATGCATATATATGAACATATAAATGCATTGTGATAGATGATCCTATATTTGTTTAATTTTGAATGGTGTCTGGTGTTTATTGGATGTTATTAAGCACACAAAAATGCAATACATTTGTGGTTGTATAACAATTATATTACATAGATTTATAATGATGCACAATAAAATGGTATATACACACAGGTTAATTTCAAACCATGTGTTTGATTGCCATGTCATGACATGCAATAGAACAGTACAAACACATGGGTCATTTCAAACCATGCATTTATGTGTGCTTGCCATATTTTATTATGATACATTATACAACAATACACAAAGAGAGGTTGTTTCAATCCATGTTTTTATGTGTGCCAGTCATATTGTCATATTTGATACAATAGTGCATCATCAAAGGTCTTTTCAACCCATGAGTTTATGATGTGCCTGTTGTATTGTGTCATAATATATGATACTGTCATAATATATGATACAACTGTACATAATCACAACCCCTTTAAACCATTTGTCTATGTTTGACTATCATACATGTATCATGATACATGATACAACTGTAAATAAACACAGGCCATTTCAAATCATGTTTATGTGTAACTGTCATACATTTATCATGATATATGATACTACCAAACAAAAACACAGGTAATTTAAAATTATGTTTATGTGTGACTGTTGTACATTTATCATGATAAATGATACAACCATACATAAACACAGGCCATTTCAAATCATGTTTCTGAGTAACTGTCATACATTTATATGATACTGTCATACATTTATATGAAACATAATATATGATACTGTCATAATATATGATACAACAGTACATAATCACAACCCCTTTAAACCATTTGTCTATGTTTGACTATCATACATGTATCATGATACATGATACAACTGTACATAAACACAGGCCATTTCAAATCATGTTTATGTGTAACTGTCATACATTTATCATGATATATGATACTACCATACAAAAACACAGGTAATTTAAAATTATGTTTATGTGTGACTGTTGTACATTTATCATGATAAATGATACAACCATACATAAACACAGGCCATTTCAAATCATGTTTCTGAGTAACTGTCATACATTTATCATAATACATGATACAACCATACACAAACACATGCCATTTAAAATCATGTTTATGTGTGACTGTAATACATTTATCATGATACATGATACAACTGTAGATAAATATGGGCCATTTAAAATCATGTCTATGTGTAACTGTAATACATTTATCATGATACAAGATACAACTGTACACAAACATGGGCCATTTAAATCATATGTTTATGGTGATTACTTTATTGAGTGATGATACATGATACAGAAGTACATTAAACAGAGGTCATTTCAAACACTTTACATTTGCCTGTCATATTGACTTGATATGTAATACATCAATACATAAACAGTCCCCTTTAAAACACGTTTATTTGTGCCTGTCTTGTCATAGTGATACAAGATTCAACAGATCATAAACACATCTTTGCAAAAATGTGTTTATATGTGACTGTCAGATTGTGTTGCAATACATGATACAAAAGTATATCAACAAATTCTTCTTTAAACTATGTATTTATGCCATAGTGTTAGGATACATGATACAGCAGTATATAAACACATGTACCTCCAGACCACGTGTTTACATGTGCCTGCTGTATACTTATCCTACTAATTTCTCTTGTTTTTGTAGATTTCAGGTTGCATGATGATTGATCTCAAAGTGATGGATGTAAATTTCTTGCATATTATAATTTGATTTCCATATTTTTATTTTTCCTATCAATTTTTTTTTTTTCTTCTTTTTCAGGTACATATAAGAATGGTTGTACAGGAAAGAAATGTTCTCAACTTTGCCTGCCTTTTGGAGGGATGAATGCTGTATGCAGATGTACTGCAGGGTATTCTCTAAGTAACAATGATGCATCCTGTGTAGGTATGTGTATTATGATGATGATGATGATGATGATAATAATAATGATGATGATGATGATGATGATGATGATGATGATTTTATGAAATGTAATTTTTCAAGATTTTTCTTTGATTCCTGTTTATAGATATCACTGGCCAGATTTCCAGAATTTTCAGATTTAATCTTGTATGATTTGTATGAATTTTATTATTTATTCCCTGCATTCATTTGCCAACCGTTATAATTTCAGTATCTATAAACTGTTTTGATTGGTCCATTTAAACAATGACTGGCAGTTTTGATTGATTTCAACCAAACAAAAGCAGCATAGTAACTAATTTATGACATGTATGTGTTCTAGTGTATTGGAGAGTCAGCTTTTAAAAAGCACTTCTGATCATGTTTGAGAAAATAATTTTGAAAAACATGTATCTCCCTAATAATAATAATAATAATAATAATAATAATAATAATAATAATAATAATAATAATAATAATAATAAGATGATAATTTCAAACATCGATTATTGAAGCCTACTTTACAATTTAAAACAGTTTCACACAAAAGCAGAATTCTGGATGAAACACTGATGATATAGTTTTTGTGTTAAAAATGTCCTTAATGTTGGAAAGATGTTAATTTGCTTTCTTTTTTTATAAAAACTTTGCCATTAAAAGGTTGCAAACTTTTCTATAAGCATGTCACATAAATATGTTTTTAAAAAGTATGTGATTGTAAATTATTGAAGGTAAAATTTTCAAAATTTCCTTATGTTTGCATTATGTGGACTTATGTTATTTGTTCTGCTGAGTAATTAGAATACATAGACCCAGAATTGCTGTTGTGTTATGCAGGTCCAGGTCTGTGCATTATGATATTATATTAAAACAAGTAAATACATTATGTACAATTTTCATGTTTTGATATTCTTTTTCATTGTAGGAATAAAATCATTCTTAATGTACGCCAAGGAATCTGAAATACGTGGGATTTCCTTTGATAAAAATGACAGCGTGGAAGCTCTACCACCAATATCCAAGATTCAGATGGCATCAGCAGTAGACTTCCATGCAGGTAAGACAAAACATGTGATTTTTATCTTTTTTGCATGAATTGCAATGTTTTCAAACATTCAGGGACTGAATTCAGTGGACTTTCTTGAGAAAAGATTTTTATTGGACTTTCTTGAAAAGGAAATCCAATGTCTACATTACTTGTAAAGTTGTAAAGTTAGTTCATGAAACATAGACCTGTCATTCATAGACCTGTCATAACAGGTCTATGACATATTCATAGACCTGTCATAACAGCACTGTGCTCCCTCACTGTAAAGTATCTCATTATTCTGTTTCACTCTTTAAAATGTTGATTTTGTCATGGATTCCATTAAATTGATTATATTTTGATCTTTTTTCTCCATGCAATTTATTTAAATTAAATGTTAGTCATGGTTGCTACAGTTTTAACATATGAAACCACCAATATTTGTGTTTAGTGTATTGTTGTGACACAGCCTTGTTATGACAGTTTTGTCATTATGACACAGCCTTGTTATGAGTTTGGTCATTATGACAGCCTTATGTCAGTTCTGTCAATATGACACAGCTTTGTTATGAGTTTGGTCATTATGACAGCCTTGTTATGACAGTTTTGTCATTATGACACAGCCTTGTTATGAGTTTGGTCATTATGACAGCCTTGTTATGTCAGTTCTGTCATTATGACACAGCCTTGTTATGAGTTTGGTCATTATGACAGCCTTGTTATGTCAGTTCTGTCATTATGACACAGCCTTGCATGACACAGTTTTGTTATTATGGCACAGCCTCCATGCTTTGACACTTTTGATATAACACAGCCTTGTTTTGACAGACTTCTGATCTTTGTTTTGACAGAGTATTGTTATTATGACAGCCTTGTTTTGGCACAGACATCTGATCCTTGTTATGACACAATATTATTATTATTATTATTATTATTATTATTATTATTATTATTATTATTATTATTATTTGTACTGCAGCATAGCAAATAACTTTCTAATGTATATCTAGTTCCATTTGGAAGTCAGTGATATTTAGAAATGCTTTTTCATGTCTTTTTCAGCAAGTGACTCCATCTTCTGGGCAGACACAAAAACCAACTCCATTTTACGAATAAAGCGAGACCTCAGTGGCCGTGAGAGCATTTTAAAAGATGCAGTCAGCAGTGTAGAAGGCCTAGCTGTTGACTGGATAGCAGGTGCTTATGATGAACATAATGGTGATAGTGGTAATGTTGGTGATAATAATGATGATGATTGTTGTGGTGGGTCTGGCAGTGAAGATGATACTGATAAAAATTGCTTTGGTGGTTGTGCTAATTATGATATGCAAATTATGATAATGTTACTAGTGATAGTACTGGTGATGTTGGTGGTGATGAGGGTATCATTTAATTAGTGTCTCACATTATATTTGGACACATCTGCAAAATTTCTAATTCATTAAGTTTCAGAATTTGCTCCAATACAATCAAGAGTATGAATTTAGAAAGTTGATCCTGTCGGAATATCATCACTCTCATTGAGATGTGCTTCAAAGAAAATTCACATTTTTGACACAGTTTTGAAGAAGGTCTTAAAATAGTAGTAATATTTCTGTGATCAATGGTTTTAGGATGTTAATAATGATAACGTTTTCTATCAGAAGTACCCAATTTTACGGGCTTCTCTGCCGAGTTGATGTCAGTAAAACTCAATTTATAACAGTCCATCCACCATGATTAACAATTCTCAGCAGTTACCTAAATAGATGACTTGTCTGTTAAATTATAACAATTATCTTCATCAGGTGATCATTTCCTGATAATTATGCACATAATATACCAGATGTAGAGACTTTGATCATACTAGTATGAAAAATTATATAATTTTTAAAAAAAATGATATTTCACTGGAAAATGTTATCATTTGATTTGAATTATGTCCCTTGTTTTAGCACAAAAAAAACTGCTTCCATTGCCATGTCAAGATGTTTTAGACACTCCTTAGACTTTGTTTTAAAGAAAAGTCATGTCTGATATAATTCTTCTGCAATGTTTATTCTGTTTTTTTTTAAGGATTTTTTTAAGGTCAATCTGTATTTATTGTATTTGTATAATAAAATTAAGGATATTGGTGGGAATCTGCTTCCCATGATTCTGATATAATTCTTGCTACAAGGATGTGAAACAGATTTTAAACCCACACATTTTAGTGATAGAGAACTTGATGATTTCACTGAATGTGAAAAAAAGCCTTAAATGCTATGTTAATTGATGTAGGACATTAGTAATTAATACATTTTGACATAATTAATTAAACTCAGATTTATGTTTCATCAATAAATAATACAATTTTATCTTCCATTAACTTACATTCATATAAGATGTATATTAGACATAATAAGTGGTATATCTGAATTAAGGATTACCTTCAGATGTAAAACATAAATTAGGTGGCCTACTTTCTACTGAAAAATTGCAAAGAAACTGGATGGCTTATTTTCAAGTGTAAAATAGCATATAAATTGGTTGGCTTATTTTCTGTTGCAAATGACAAAAATTGGGTGGCTTATTTTCTGTTGCAAATGACATAGGTATTTGGTGGTTTACATTTAAGTTTAAAATGGCATAGGAATTAGGTGACTTACTTTCAAGACTGCAATGGCACAGGAATTTGGTGGCTTACTTTCTAGTGCAAAATGGCATAGGAATTGAATGGCTTACTTTCAAGTGTAAAATAACATAGGAATTGGGTGGCTTACTTTTAAGTGTAAAATATTATAGGAATTGGGTGACTTACTTTCAAGTGTAGAATAACACAAATTTGGTGGCTTGCTTTCAGTTGTAAATTAACATAAGAATCGGGTGGCTTAATTTTAAATGTAAAATGGCGTAGGAACTGGGTGATTTACTTTCAAGTGTAAAACAGTATAGGATTTGGGGTACTTAACATTTTAGTGGGAAAAAAATTAGCATGGTAAATGGATGAATCACTTTAGTGTAGGTTATGTTCAATAAGAGCTTAATTACATATTTTTAGTGTACATCTTTCTTTGTGCAGGTAATGTGTATTGGACAGATGCAGATCATGACACGATAGAAGTCAGCAGGTTAAACGGTTCCAACAGATTTGTCCTTCTATCAGGAGGCATGGAAAAGCCAAGATCAATAGCTATCCACCCAACGGAAGGGTACGTTATAATCAAAACATCCCCATCTTTATTTAAGTCATCTATTTCAAGTATAATCCGACAAGATTGACAAAATTTAATTTCTAAATTAAATGAAGATTTTTGTATGGATTTTAAAGAAATTTGTGAACTTTAATCAACTCTCTGTGGATCAGATGTCATTTCTGGGGATCTAACCTGCTCTCTGGGATTTTATCCACATTCACTACCTGAGAATTTGATCCACTCTTTGGGGATGGAACATTTTGGAACAGGTTATTGAATAGATGGATGGAAATTTTGGACATACTATTTTGTAACTAATTTTTGTTTCCATGATGATTGTCCAGTTGAAAAAATTAATGACATATTTCAGTTGTCATTTTTATATATATCTTTACAGATTTTTTGAGAAAATAATTTACTTTGTCTGAATTTTGTGGCTCATACTCTTTTATTATTTAGTCAAGTTTGTATTCTCATCAATCCACAAATATTATTAATAAGAATTTTGATTATTATTATTATTATTAATATTTGCAACCAAGTTCATCTGAATTCTGATTGGCTGAACATGTTGCAGTGTTTTCGGCTCGGCATCACAAGATACTGTACTCATGACAGTAAGAATAAGTACTGTGAGATTTTAGGTTTACTCTGTTCCTTGTTGAGTTGCAGAATTTAATTATTGACATCTGTTCTATGTCGACCATTATCATCTTTCAAAGGTCGATAAAAGAAAATATTGAACTCTACAGGAGCCAATAATTCAACATTATGTGTTCTTCTAACATTTCTACAGAGAATCAGAGAATATGTTTCTTCTTGTATGTTTGGAAATTCTTTGGTGACTAAGTCAATGATAATTAAATTTTTAATTAATTAATCTATATGGTTTGTACTTTTGAAAAATATAATTAATTAAAAGTATATGAAAACTTGCACATATTGCAGATCTCTATTTATTGCGATTTCTGTTTCAAACACATTATAAATAAATTGTAAAGTTTTTATGTTGTAATTTTTCTTCTAAACACATTATCAAGTATAAATGCAAATTATTTATTTAGTTATTTCTGTTTTGGATACATTATCAGTAAATGCATATAAATTATGTCTATGTTGATTTGTATTTTAAATATGTTATATCTGAATAATTGTAAATTACTCCCATGGTAATTTGCTTTTTTAAACACATTTAAAAATAATTATAAGTTATTTCATAAGTGGTTTGTTTTTAACACATTATCTATAAATAATTGTAAAATATCTGTGTTGATTTGTGTTTTAAGCACAGCTGTTAATAATTTTAAATTTTATTCTTGTAGGATATTTTTCTGGGCAGATTGGGGAAGTGAACCAAAAATAGAAAAAGCATGTCTGGATGGGTCAAATCGTACCACTTTTGTCAGCGGTGCCAATATTACAACTCCTTATGGGCTTACTATCGACTATGAAACCAACATGTTGTACTGGTGTGACAAATCATTAGACATGATCGAGAAAGTGAACATATTAACTGGAGATAGAACTCTCATTGTACAAAGTGGCATTACAGACTGCATGTCGATGACAGTGTTCAAGGATTACATCTACTGGATTGATACGTACGTTGATAAATTTTTGTTCATTTTTATCTTAATTCAGACCATTCCAGTGGCCTAAGTTGTTTGACCATCTGCCTTGAATGTGGGATGTCAGAGGTTTGAAACCTGGCTAGGTCATAAAATAAAGATTTATAAAAATAGTACTAGAAGCTGCCTTGCTTGGCATTTAGCATTTGGAGGCTGGTGTTAAGGACTGGTTGGCCTGGTGTCAAGATAATGTGACTGGGTAGGACATGATGTCATATGTCTGTGGCATGATTCCCCAGCTCAAACTTTTTCTATAACTGCCAAACTGCAGACTTTGTAGCGATTTTACTAAAATTGTTAAAGCTTTGTTTAAATAAAGCAACAAGAAAAAAAACACATCTTGATTTCCTAATCCAAATGTCATGTGTGTGATTCTAATCCAGGCTAGACCATGGGAGATCATACATTGTTATGCACATGTAAGTACCTAGTATTGAAACCATGAGTGCACAGTTGCAAAGTGAATACATTACTAATATGTTACACACATAATTTAAGCAGTAACTATTTCTAAATATTTTATCCAACAGACAAAATTTGATTATTACATGTTTAATTTTTTTTTATATTCTACCTCCAGTTTATGTGCTCAAATGCAGTCTGGCAGCGAAACCAGAAATTATTTTATTTAAGAAATTTCATTATTACAAAATACATCTTTTACTCATATATTGATTTCATAATTTGGTAACTTTTATATTTATTGCAAGAACAAAAATAATCATTAGTTTTAAATTTTTCAAAGAAAATTATTTGCCTGTTTTTACTTTTTTTTGTAGCTTGTAAATTGTGTTATCTTAATTAACATGAATCTTAAGTTTGACAAATTTTGCTTATTTAATCTTTTAGCAATGTAATATTTTTTACAGTTTAATTATTGGCTGCATACATTGGATAAAATCTGTATAATTATTGACAATATAGACCAGTCCTTCAATAATTTGCACCTTGATTACTTGCGAAACCACTTATATTGCAGGGTGAGGCATGATGGATCCCAGTTATTTACTACATAATTCCCAAATTTGGCCTAAATTTATTGAATGTGATTTAAATTGGTAAATGAAACACCTGGATATATCACTTATTTCATTGTCAAAAAAGAAATTTGTGTTTTAGTTCCATCTTGTAAATCTGTATCATTGTAATCTGTATAAATCTTCATGAATATCACCCTCATTTTCATGCATGAAAAATGTTACAATATACCTTTATAGCTATGTCCACAAGTGTTTCTGTGAGAACCGGATTAACTATCAACCATTTTTTGATTTATGACTTGCATATATACAGTAAAACCTGCCTTGAGAGACCACTGCTATGAGAGACCATCTGTTTTGAGAGACCAGAATCTCTGTGCAATGATTTATTCATTATAGTGTTATGACTTGTTATGAGAGAGCACCTGTCTTGAGAGACCATTTTTATGTTGGCAGAAGGGGTGGTCTTTCAAGACAGGTTCTACTGTATTTGATGTCTTTCTTACACTCAGTTAAAAGCTTTATATTATCATGTTAATTACCTCTTTTGTATTGTTATGTATATTATAAATTGTATTATTTGTTGGCTTTTCTTAATGATGATATGTTATGTATTATTGTACTTGTCCAATATCCAGTTAACTGTGTACCTGAACATGAATATTTATTTTGGAAACAACAGATTATAGTTAAAATTTTCTGCATGAGTGTGGATTAAATGTTCAGATCATTATTAATTAATTCTGACCCTATAAACTTCAAGAATGGAAGTTTTTGTTAAGTGACAGTCAAAATGGTAATTGATACCTAGGTCAAGTAGGGGGTATCATAACTTGTTTATCTAAAAGTGACTAATTCTTGTCTTAACATTTTGAAGCAGAATAAATCTTACTGTTGTCTTATTGTTGTGTCAAGATTTTCATTTTGGGTGGAATTATATCTTTAATTATTAAGCACTGGCAATACAAATTGCTCATCAATAATATTCTTGGACAGAAACATTAATTTGGATTTATAGTGAATTCAGACAAGGACATTTTTGGATTATATTGTTGTGATACATGAAAAGACTTTTAGCATATCACTATAATCCATGCTATTAGCTATTAGCGATTAGGACATTACCACATTTGAGACTACAGGCACATCAACACATCCAGTATTGGAACTTACTTGGAATACCACTGGAATTCAATTGAACCCTCATACATTTTGACTTGTGTTAGAACTTTTATGACTGTTTTGACTTGTGTTAGAACTTTTATGACTGTTCAGGATATAATTCACAATACTGGATGTTCCTTTCAAATTTTCACTTCATATTGTAGGGAAATAAACTATTTGTTGAATTTTACAAAACTTGCTGGATTTTGTTCTTTTACATTACTTAAGACCATGGAGTCATAACAGTAGCAAATCAAATAAAGGGGTTAGAATAAAAATGGTTAAGAACTATTTAATAGGATGCCGTCAAAGTCATGTGAGGTCAACTTATTTTAGTTGATCAATTAAGCACTGTAATAAATGTCATTATGTAAGCAATGTAATTAAACTATATTAAATAGTCTAATCATTCACAATAGTGATTAAAGATAGCAGTGGATTAAAGCAAATATAGTACTTGGTGAATACATTTTTTTTTCTTAACAGATACAGTTCACTGAATTCCATTTTGTTTGAACTTTAAATTCCTGAATTGGCACTTGGATATTTTCTCATGGATGAGAAGTTTTACTTATACTTACAATGAAATCATGATATCAGTATATTACTAATAAAACAATTTTAAAAAAAATAAAGTATCAACATTAACAGTGATTTCATGAAATAGATGTCCTTATTTTTGAACAAGAAAAAGGAACTTTGTTTGGTTGTGAAGCAACTGTAACAAAAACGTGGTGATGTTTTCATGTAACATGATGGTTGTTGAAACCTCTTAGTGTAAAGTTGATGATGATTGTCTTTTAGTGGTTGGGTATCTAAAAATGAATGTAATTTACATTCCCAAATTGCAAACAATTTCATTATAAAAAAAAACTGTTAAAGTTAACTTAAATAATGAGTATTCCGGCATGAAACAGACCCACTTTCTCACCCCCACCCAAGTTTTCTTGCTGTCAAGTGTTGATAGGATCCCCTTCATCTTTTTAAGTCCATTGGTAGCTTGTGCCCTTACTTACAGAGAAGTCCATGTTTTTGTTCCCCCATTGTGCATGATTTATTGAGGCAGATATGTATACAATACAGAGCTTTTACAGTTATAGAAATATACATACTACCTCACCTTTGCTACTGTTGGCAATATACATAGTATATGATTTTTGTACTATTTAAAAGAAATATTTATGCAAAAAAAAATTTCTTAAAAAATTGATACAGCTTACACAGATTTAAAGCTTGTAAAGTTTCTATGATATACAGCAAATTTATTATTAATTAATTAAACCTATTACAGGACAGACAACAATGGTGTGATTAAGAGAGCCAATAAAACAGATGGCAGCAATATGGAAAGCATAAGACACTCACTTGGGACACGACTCAGGGACATTAAAGCTTTTGATGCTGAGAGACAAAAGGGTATGTATCCCATGGGTTGTTCATTCGGATGGAAATACGTAAATGACAATTATCAAGACACATAAATTAAAGATTGTATTTATCACAGATTAAAATTAGAATATACAAATGGCTGTTTATTTATCTAGAAAATTTCACTTGTTGAATTATGAACAAAAATTATTATGTCAGTTATTATGCACTTCTGATTTGAAATTATTTAAAATTTGGATGGAACATGCTATCACATGGCTTAATACCATTATTTTAAACTTCTGTTTAACATACTAATAATTATTTCAATGTTCCTGTCATTATAACATCATTTTCTATTTATAGTTTTGTTATGAGAAGTGACTGGTATAGTGTGTTCGATTCTTGACATAATTCATAAGTTTTAGCTTATGTGGCTGTAACATTAAATGAGATTAGGGTATGGTCCTTCTTCGGATGTCTGTTGTCTGTTAACAGTTGCTATTTACAACTTTTAAAGAACTGCTAAATTAACACATCATTCTGGAAACAAGCCCTTTGAAAATTGATTGAATGGATGCTGAATTTACACAGAGCATTCTGGAATCAAGGCCTTTCAAAATTGATTTAATTGATGCTGAATTTACACAGAGCATTCTGGAATCAAAGCTTTTCAAAATTGAATTTAATGGATGCAGAATTTACAGAGCATTCTGGAATCAAGGCCTTTCAAAATTGATTGAATGGATGCTGAATTTACACAGAGCATTCTGGAATCAATGCCTTTTTAAAATTGATTTAATTGATGCTGAATTTACACAGAGCATTCTGGAATCAATGCCTTTCAAAATTGATTTAATGGATGCTGGATTTACACAGCATTCTGGAATCAAGGCCTTTCAAAATTGATTAAATGGATGCTGAATTTACACACAGCATTCTGGAATCAAGGTCTTTCAAAATTGATTAAATGGATGCTGAATTTACACAGAGCATTCTGGAATCAAGGTCTTTCAAAATTGATTTAATTGATGCTGAATTTACACACAGCATTCTGGAATCAGTGCCTTTCAAAATTGATTTAATGGATGCTGGATTTACACAGCATTCTGGAATCAAGGCCTTTCAGAATTGATTAAATGGATGCTGAATTTACACACAGCATTCTGGAATCAAGGTCTTTCAAAATTGATTAAATGGATGCTGAATTTACACATAGCATTCTGGAATCAAGGTCTTTCAAAATTGATTTAATTGATGCTGAATTTACACACAGCATTCTGGAATCAGTGCCTTTCAAAATTGATTTAATGGATGCTGGATTTATACAGCATTCTGGAATCAAGGCCTTTCAGAATTGATTAAATGGATGCTGTATTTACACACAGCATTCTGGAATCAAGGTCTTTCAAAATTGATTAAATGGATGCTGAATTTGCAGACAGCATTTTGGAATCAAGGCCTTTCAAAATTGATTTAATGGATGCTGAATTTACACAGAATTCTGGAATCAAGGCCATTCAAAATTGATTTAATGTATGCTGGATTTACACAGCATTCTGGAATCAAGACCTTTCAAAATTGATTTAATGGATGCTGGATTTACACAGCATTCTGGAATCAAGGCCTTTCAAAACTGATTTAATGGATGCTGATCAATCATCCTATATGGCAACTATTGCTGAAAGTATAAAACATATGCAACTTCTAAAACATGGCTTGCTGAATTTGAGCAAGGCCCTAATCCGGTAATGACTGAGAAAGTTTTAAAAAACACTGAATATCATATAAATGGCTGTGCTACTGAATTTCTATGGTAATGATAATGATTGTGCATAATTATCTCCATAGCTATGTTAATGAGTTAGCAGAGCTATATCTGGCTATGTTAATGAGCAAGCAGAGCTATCTATGGTTATGCTAATGAGTAAGCAAAGCTATCTTTGGCTATGCTAATGAGTAAGCAGAGCTATCTCTAGCTATACTAATGAGTAAGCAGAGCTATCTCTGGCTATGTTAATGATTAGATACAGGTATCTGTGTAGCTAATGATAATGACTAGGTACAGAATTGTAGCTAATGCTAATGACTAGATATATCTATGTAGCTAATACTAGTCATTAGTTACAGCTATCTATGTAGCTAATGCTAATGACTAGGTACAGCTATCTACATAGCTAATGCTGATGACTAGGTACAGCTATCTACATAGCTAATGCTAATCACTAGGTACAGCTATGTAGGTAGCTAATGCTAATGGCTAGGTACATATATCTATGTAGCTAATGCTTCTATGTATATCTATGTAGCTAATGCTATTGACTATATACAGCTGTTGTACATAGCTAATGCTATTGATTAGGTACAGCTATCTATGTAGCTAATGCTATTGCTAATGACTAGGTACAGCTGTGTACATAGACAATTCTAGTCACTAGATACAGCTATCTATGTAGCTAATGCTAATCAATAGGTACAGCTATGTATGTAGCTAATGCTAATGACTAGGTACATATATCTATGTAGCTAATGCTATTGACTAGGTACAGCTATGTATGTAGCTAATGCTAATGAATAGGTAGATTTACCTGTAGTAATGTATCACTTAGGTAATATACACTTTGTACTGGCTTGAATCACATTATAATAATGAATCTTTTTACTATCCTTCACTTCATCAACAGGTATTAATCCATGTGCAACAAACAATGGAGGATGTGAGCAGCTTTGTTTCTACACTGGGAAAAGCAGACCTGTGTCATGCAGGTGTTCATTTGGCAAACTTGTGAATGACACTCATTGTGGTGGTAAGTGATGTCATTAGAGTTGTTTATCCATTAAAATGCTTGTCACAGAATCAGTAAAGACCTTGTAATGCTTGGCACATAGCCAGTTATGTCATTGTAAAAATCTTGTAATGCTTGTCACAGAATCAGTCATGACATTGTAATGACTTTGTAATGCTTGTCACAGAATCAGTCATGTCATTGTAATGACCTTGTAATGTTTGTCACAGAATCAGTCATGTCATTGTAAAGACTTTGTAATGCTTGTTGCATAGTCAAATGCTTGTCACAGGAAACGATCATGTTGTTGTAAAAACCTTGTAATGTTTGTCACATAATCAGTCATGTCATTGTAAAGACCTTGCAATGCTTGTCGCAGAATTAGTCGTGTCATTGTAAAGACCTTGTAATGCTTGTCACAGAATCAGTGATGTTGTTGTAAAGACCTTGTAATGTTTGTCACAGAATCAGCCATGTTGTTGTAAAGACCTTGTAATGCTTGTTGCAGAATTAGTCATGTCATTGTAAACACCTTGTGATGCTTGTCAGAGAATCAGTCATGTCATTGTACAGACCTTGTAATGCTTGTCACAGAATCAGTCATGTTGTTGTAAAGACCTTGTAATGCTTGTCACAGAATCAGTCATGTTGTTTTAAAGACCTTGTAATACTTGTTGCAGAATTAGTCATGTCATTGTAAAAGTCTTGTAATGATTTTTGTCACAGAATCAGTCATGTCATTGTATAGACATTGACCTTGCAATGCTTGTCACAGAATCAGTCATGTCATTATAAAGACCTTGACCTTGTAATGCTTGTCACAGAATCAGTCATGTCATTGTAATGACATTGACCTTGCAATGCTTGTCACAGAATCAGTCATGTCATTATAAAGACCTTGACCTTGTAATGCTTGTCACAGAATCAGTCATGTCATTGTAAAGACATTGACCTTGCAATGCTTGTCACAGAATCAGTCATGTCATTATAAAGACCTTGACCTTGTAATGCTTGTCACAGAATCAGTCATGTCATTATAAAGACCTTGACCTTGTAATGCTTGTCACAGAATCAGTCATGTCATTGTAAGAATCTTGTGATACTTGTCAAAGAATCAATCATATTGTTGTACTGACCTTGTAATGCTTGTCACAGAATCAGTGATGTCGTTGTAAAGACTTTGTAATGCTTGTCACAGAATCCGTCATGTTTTTGTAAAAATCTTGTAATGCTTGTCACAGAATTAGTCATGTCGTTGTAAAGACTTTTTAATGATTTTCACAGAATTAGTCATGTCTTTGTGGCCTTGTAATTCTTGTCACAGAATCAGTCATATCATTGTAAAGATCTTGTAATGTTTGTCACAGAATCAGTGATGTTATAGAGACCTTGCAATGCTTGTCACAGAATTAGTCATGTTGTTGTAAAGACCTTGTAATACTTGTAGTCGAATTTGCCATTTTTCAGAAAAGCAATTGTTTAAATATCAGGGAACTTCAGCTTCATACAAATGGTTGTGAAACTAAAATTGATTGGTACATTTGGCCCTGGAAAAAGCATTCTATCAATGTTTTACCATGCTTTCAGTAAAAGAAGTTTTACAAATGCAAGTCAAAGCATGGGCTACCTGCAGAACTCGAAAGGCTGACTCCCAAAACATCTTCAGATGAAAACTTCATTCAGCATATACTTATTGATATTAGCGATGGTGAGAATAATGATGAAATGTTTTGAAGCAGATGAGTGTTACCTACAATTGAGTTTGATGAGCCAGAAAAATGTGTTGAATAAAAGTTCATAGCACATGCAAGCAGAGCAAATAGATAGCACACTAGTCAGTGCCCATTTCAGCAGCATTTTGAAAATTAAATGTAGAACTATGGATATTTAAGGATATTCTTTAATGAAGATTTCTTACATATAATCATACTTTTAAGCAGATCAGAGAGTCAATGGAACAGACTTGTTTAACAACTTCTGCATGAGAAAATGGAAGTCCGTCACACCTGACAATACAAAACTCTTTTTTGCATTGTTTATATCCATGGACTTGGGTGTGTAAATCTCATATTAAGTTTTACTGGGCAGCTGAACATGTGATATCAACCACATGCTTCAGAAACAGAAGTGTGTACGGATATATTTCTTACTATTCTAAGGAAGTACAACCTGTACGGGTAATGACCTTGACGTTTGACTGACTGTTAGCTCAGAATGTGAGATGATGGACATATTCAAGAATAAAAAACAAGAAAAATGGCAAAGTTTTGTGGATATTTATTACTGACTTTATGTGGTGTAAACTTAACTTCAGTGTTCATTGACTGGATGTTTTTATAAACTTCTAGCTATACTACACCTGTCATTTTGCTGCTTTGGTAGAACGTTGTGACAGACAGACATGCATGTATGTGATTGAACCACTTAAGAATATAGTATTTGTTTGCATATTTGAACTTTCTCATTAAAAGAGAAACAAAAATACAGATGAAATACAGTGGTAATTGTTATATTACCTGTATTTACAACTCAAGTGCAAATATGACAAATATGATACTTGATTTATTATAAGGTTCAGAATTCAACATGTCCTACTGCTTTATACATGAAAAGTCTTCTGTTCTAACATGCAAAGTTTATTGGACAAGGTTTTTGATAGAAATTATAAGCACATTATCTGAAAATACTGGACAAGTATACAGTCTGAATTTACTGAACTAGCATACAGACCAAAATTAATGAACAAGCATATGGACAGAATTTATAGGACAAGCATACTCAATCAATGTACTGACAAGCATGTAGTTTGAATTTATAGGACAGGCATATAGTCTGAATTTATGGGACAGGCATATAGTTTGAATTTATGGGACAAATCATGGAGACTGAATTTACTGGACAAGCATATATTCTGAACTTTTGAGACAAGCATATTGACTCAATGTATTGACAAGCATCAAGCATATTGTTTGAATTTATGGGACAGACATATAGTCTAAATTTCTGGGACAGGCATATAGTTTGTATTTATGGGACAAATCATAGATACTGAATTTACTGGACAAGCATATAGTCTGAACTTATGGGACAAACATATTGACTCAGTGTTCTGACAAGCATATAGTCTGAATTTATGGGACAGGCATATAGTTTGTATTTATGGGACAAGTTATGGAAACTGAATATTCTGGACATGCACAAAGACATATTACTAGAAAGCATGCAGACCAAAATTATTGGACAAGCATATTGCTTGAATTGACTGGACAAAAACTTTTATAAAGCTTCCTAGTCAACATCTACAGAAACAATCATTTTTATAATTCAGTACAACTAATTTTTTCAGTATTGCTGTCATGTACTCGCGTATATTGTTTTTCACATGTTCACTACTACTATTTGTATGAATCCTGTATGTACTCATCCTTGAAGCATTGTGCATATTTTATTGTAGCAGTAGATCAGTTGTTGAGATTTTAACAGCATTTATTGTCTAAAGAGTCATCATCTGGTAAAAATTGTACATTATATATATATATATATATATATATATATATATATATATATATATATATATATATATATATATATATATATATATATATATATATGTCATTGTAGAAAGCCTCATGTTAGATTGGTTAGTTGACCCAAATGAGCTTCTATTTTATAAAAAAGTCATTACTTACATTACATAGTCTGAAATTACATGACAAACATAGACAGAATTATGCTGGAAAATTACATATTTATTCACCTCCCAAAATTGAGCCTAGAATGTAGTACTCAATGGTCTAGCAGTAGCTCTCTCACACTTCACCCCAGTGGTACAGCATGCATTTGACACTACACCTCTTTGTGCAGTATTTGACACTACACCCTAGTGGTACAGTTTTTGACACTACACCCCAGTGGTACAGTATTTGACACTACACCTCTTTGGTATAGTATTTGACATTACACCCCTGTGTACAGTATTGGACACTAAACCCCAACTGCAGAGTATTTTACACTAGATCTCTTTGGTACAGCATTTGATACCACACTTCTGTGGTGCTGTATTTGACACTACACACCAGTGGTACAATATTTGACACCAACTTAAGAAGTTATGTTGTGGATACTTGAAACTTGTCACAGAATCAGTTTAAAATAGGTTACAATTTCATTCCATTAAAAATCTTGTTTTCTTTTTCAGAACACAATAATTTCCTCCTGTATTCACGAGTAACTGCAATTGAGAGCATAGATTTGGATGAAAATAACAAAAATCCACCAATCAAACCTATATTCCACGAGACGAGGCTGCGAAACGTTATTGGACTTGCATTTGATTATGCAACTCAAAGAGTTTTTTTCAGTGACATTCAACGGGGAGAAATACAGTCCATACATTTCAATGGCACTGGCTTGACCACAGTTGTAGAAGGTATTTCTAGATAGGATTTGTGAGAGTTTTCATGGCAAAACAGTTTAAAATCCTGAATGAAATAGGTCAAACTTGTGTGGTTGAGTGCTTACTATCACATATGTCATGCATACATTTTACCTGCATATCTACCCACCCACCTACCTACCTACATGCAGACATGTATACATGCACACACACACATACAATCACATATGCACATATGGATGTGCTCAATATTCCATTCATTCTTTAATATATTTAAGCTTTGTTTATCCTATGGAAATGTCTACTTGCATCAACAAACTACTGGACATTAAATCTAAAAAAGGAATATAAAAATTAGAAGAAAATCTTATTTTAGTTTATCAGTTAAGTTAGACTTTCTGGCCTAAAGCAAAACATGAAAGACTAGGTTAGGTCCCTGCAATAGTACTAGAATGTTCAGATAATGTATTTGCCTGTTTTGGAACTACAGCAAGACCTGTCTTGAAAAACTATTGCTATGTGAGACCACCTGTCTTGAGAGACCACATTCTTATTGCACAAACTTATTGATTATATAGGATTGTGACCTATTATGGGAGACCATCTGTCTTGAGAGACCATAATTTTTTGGCAAAAGAGGTGGTCTTTCAAGAAAGGTTCTACTGTACATACTTCATTAACTATATTATAGCATACACTTTTCTCTCAAACTTTCATTATACAATAGAAATTTCACTTGCTTTTGCAAAATAATGTCCCAAACTGTTATTCTTCTTCTGATATTTTATCTCTTTTCTGATACCACCTAATTTCATGTCTTTCTAAAATTATCAGGCATTGGGTCAGCGGAAGGGCTGTCATTCGATTCTATCAACAAAGATCTGTATTACACCAGTTATACTAACTCTTGTATCAGCCGCATCAACGTAGACATGGGGAACAAGTTGCGTGGGAGTTACACAGTATTACAGATGACTCCAAGGGATCGGCTTCGTGCCATCACTGTTGACAGCTGTGGGGGGTAAGACTGTCATTCTGCATTTATGCTGCACTGTATTGTTTTTTTTTCAAAGAAAAAAAAGAGACAAAATTAATTGGTGGACAGATTTAGTTTCCAGGATCAGTAACAGGAAAATTGTTTTGGAAAAATGTCCAGGATTCAAGAAAAAGTCACTGCAAATTAAATGTCTTTGAAAAATGTCACAAGTAAAGAAAGTCAGTTATTAAAGTTATACACTACCAATAATTTATTATTGCATAAAAAAATCAAGACCAATAGAGGTAATTAAATAATCTCTTGTCGAGTGTCCATTTTTTCCATTACTACAAATTTGTTATCACTCCTCCACCTAAATCAGGGGAACTGCTTAAGTGGCCTAGTGGTTTGAGCATCCGCCTCAAATATGGGAGGTCCTGGATTCAATCCCCGGTCGAGTCATACCAAAGACTTATAAAAATGGTACTTACACCTGCCTCGCTTTAAGCTCAGTATTAAGAGGTTAGTATTAGAACTGGTATGCCTGGTATCAGGATAATGTGATTGGGTGGGACATCATACTTTGTCTGTGGCATGATGCCCCAGTGCTAGACATCACTATAAACTGCCACTCTGCAGACATCGTAGCGATATGACTGAAAATTTTGTAAAGCTATGTTAAAAATCATAATCACATCCTAAATCAGGGTACATGGACATTGGTCATGAAACATTACACACACACACACACACACACACACACACACACACACACACACACACACACACACACACACACACACACACACACACACACACACACACACAGAGTCTAGTTCAGGGTTTTTGCAACCTTTTTTATATAGTGTTCCACTTTTTTTCTGGATTAATTACGAAATGAACAAGCACATGCCACCAATAAGAGAGTAACATGGTTAAAATCAAGACTTTTGGCTGCTCATCATGTGACACAGGTTGCCAATCCCTGGTCTAGTTGATCCTAAACCAAAATTGAACCCATCTGCTCTTTGAAGCCTCAAACTGAATATATATGTACAAAATGTAATTGTTAAAGGCCTAATTGAACAGTAGGCAATTGACCAAATGATCTTTTTTAAAATAAAGTTATTTTTATTATTATTATTTTATTATTATTATTAATATTATTATTATTATTATTGATATTATTTATTATTATTATTAATATTATTATTATTATTGATATTATTATTATTATTATTATTATTATTATTATTATTATTATTATTATTATTATTATTATTATTGTCATTGGTGTTATCTCCCTTAGGCATATCTGCAATGATAAATATCATTGATATGATAAATAAAAGTAAAGATGTAGATAACAACAGCTATACAAAACAGATAAGTTCTTTTTAATTCATTCATCAGTAGCGAAAGCAGCAAATGAAACAAATTTGACAGCATAAATTGTCACTGTGTATGTATTTAAGCACTAGTAACATCATAGGAATGACATCTCTATTAGTCACAATGGGTTGTCATAGGCAGCATTATATAACATGAATAAGAGAAAGATAAGCAGTTGGGATGAAATTTTAATTCAGATGATTCAAAAACAGAATGCAATGCTTTGTCTGTAAGAATAAAGATCAAAAATATAATTTTGTCAGTTGTCAGTTATTTCAGATTTTTTTAAATTCTATGCTTGTTTACTATTCAGATGAAAAGTATGTATACATTCCTCAAAAGATGTGGAAAATAGCAACGTTCATGTTACTGTTTTTGACAATGTGTCAGACAGGGCAGATGTGGCATACTCCGTTTGGCCCTTTATTATGAGGGAGTACTGTAAATCTATAAATCTTTGGTATGACTTAGCTGGGTTTCGAATCCACTACCTCCCACATCCAAGGCAGATGCTCTAACCATTTAGGCAAGCAATGCAATATATTTTGTTGAAGAAATATAGCCACCAGATTGGTAGCAAGCTCAGCTAGAATATCATATCATTAATTGACAAATATATAACTTATTACCAAAGTCATCTGAGATTGTAATGTTTTACACAGTATTCATATTTCATATATTTACATTTCCATGTTGTAGAATGATGTATTGGACAAATTGGCACGATGATAAACCAGGCATTCATCGAGCCACATTAAATGGACAATATCAGGAGCAGATTATATCAACAGAGATACGCACACCAAATGGTCTGTCGATTGACCACTCTGCTCAAAAACTATATTGGTCAGATGCTAGATTGGACAAGATTGAGAGATGCAACTTGGATGGAACAAACAGAATTGTAAGTTTTGAGCATTGATGGATAGATGAATGGATAGATGGATGGATGGAGTAACTTCCCCGGAACATTTTTTTTTTGGATAGTAGATGTCCTCCAAGGACTACATTTTGCTGTATCCATACTTAATGTATCGGCACCTGATGTATCAGTACATTATGTATGCTTAATATATCCATACATAATGTATCAATACCTGATGTATTAGTACATAGTATCAATCTGCTTAATGTATCCATTATTAATGATTAATACCTGATGTATCAGTACATAGTATACACTTAATGCATCTATATCTGATATATCAGTACATACATGTAGTATGTATCTACTTAATGTATCCATTATTAATGATCAATACCTGATTATCTGTACATAGTTTATGCTTAATTTATCCATATTTAAAATATTGGTACCTGATGTATCAGGACATAGTATCTACTTTCATATTCATAATTGTGTATCAGTACATAATACTGTATTTGCTTAATGTATCCATACATGTACTCAACATATCACTATATAGTATCATTACTTAATGTATCCATGCTTAGTGTATAAAGTATGTTTTCCATTTCATTGAATGCAATTCCGTCCATTTAGAATGAAATATTTTAACTTGTATTTCAGTTAGGTTAATTTATTTCAGTTTAATTTGGGTTTTTTTCTTTTCAGACTCTTATAACATCAATACCACAGCACTCGTTTGGCCTGACCATATACCAAAACTATATTTATTGGACTGACTGGATGTTACGAGGTGTTCTGCGTGCAAACAAGCATGATGGTCACGGTGTTGTTTGGCTGCGGAAAAATTTGGATCGTCAGCCGATGGCCATTATTGCCGTTGCAGATGATTCTGCTGACTGTGAGTTTTACCAATATGAATTTGTCTGAATTTCAATTGAAGTAAATCAAATACGTTTTGTTGGCAATTGTTTTTGGACACTTTTAATAAAATATATAAATTTGAGAAAGAATAGACACATAATACCCAAATAATTGGGTTTTTTTTAAATAATAATTGTGGTATTTTTTTTAAGAGACTTAGAACTTCAGAATTCATCTTATATGTATTGTTACGATTAATTGATTTCACATATACATTTTCTTTGAGATTTGATCACACATATGTTGACACAAGTACAGGGGCAAAATTAAGGGCTGTTCCATTTAAACATGCATCATACCCAGGAAAGGCATGTATTTGTGTATGTGTATCTTTCTATCTATCTATCTATCTATCTATCTATCTATCTATCTATCTATCTATCTACATACATACATACATACATACATACATACATACATACATACATACATACATACATACATACATACATACATATGTATACACACACACATACATATCCACAGTTTGATGGATGGTATCATGCATGTAGATATATAAGCCAGAAATGATAGATTACTCAGTACATATGAAGATGACAGAAAAGTCTAAATTTGCATTGGTGGGTGACTAGTCCAGAGTTCTGAATCCCAAGTATATTTTATTGAATAGCCTTACTAATAGTACTACTACTTACTGATGATGATGATGATGATGATGATGATGATGATGATGATGATGATGATGATGATGATGATGATGATGATGATTTGAATTTAGTAGAAAAACAAACACCATGATTTTGCAAAAGAAAAACATGCTGACAATATTAAGGAAGTAGACATTAAATCTTTAAATCTGTTCTTGCAATCAAAATATATATGTTTTAAGAGTACTTATAAATGAGGTCACAATATCCTTTTGTCTAAGATCTTGAGGCAATTCATTCTATGAAGCTAGACCTTGGTAGGCAAAAGAACATTATATGAATTTGTTTTAACAGTGAGAACAATGAGAATGTGAATGTTAGTAGAGGAGCATAAGGTGAAATTTTTTTAATGGAATTCCAATATATATTTTTTTCAGGCAGACAGAATCTGTGTTATAAGAATCAGCATGGATGTACAGATAAATGTCTTCTCACTGACATGGGAGAACCATACTGTGAGTGCAATAAGGGAAGGATATTGAAGCTAGATGGGAAAACCTGCATCCGTGAGTCAATCATTCATTTAATATACCTTCTTATGTCTGATTTTATTACAAATTATGAAAATTTCATCATGATCTCTGAAGATCAATAGTTTATTTACCTTTGGTCCCTCAGACTCAAATTTCACTGATATATAAAGGACCTGAAAAAAAAAAGTATGTAAAATTTTGAGTTAGTATGGGTACTGGGAATGCTAACTTTGATTAAATAAAATTAATGATGAAATCAAAGCATTCAAGATCATGCAATGGGAAAGAAAAAGATGAATGAATATCAGTCAGTATGTTGTATGCAGGTTTATTTTCTCAAATGCCTCTTTTAAACTTGGGTAATGAGTAACTTTTAGAGTAAAAAAAATTCCAATGATATTAATCTCCTACTTCAAAGCTTAAAATAGTTTCTGTGTTTTGTACAGGCATTTAATGTCATTTTTAAGTTCACGATGAAATGTTGCGAAAGTTTCTTAAAATTTTATCAGAGAGATGCATTTTCTCCCACAATATCAGTGGTAGAGAGATTCATTGTTGTCTGTTCTTTTTCCCTCCATCCCTTTATATCTTGTCCATCATAAATTTTGTTTCCACTCAATCAAGCAAAGAGCACAGCATGGAAATAGAAAAATAAAAAACATTTTCGATATAAGGTTTAAAATAAAAAAATATCTAGGTCCTTTGATATTGTTACAAAATTTAATTATGGCCTTGGTTTTGACTCAGACATTTGCCCTTCGGTTACATCATGTTTTTGTATTAAGACATTTCTAGTTATTTATAATCAGAATGCAGAGAAAGTGTGAAGATATCGCATGCACTGTCGATGTTGGTCAGAAATTTGAGCTCAGATGTATTTCAGGTGACCAAAATATCACATGATATTGATTTTATTACTGACCTATTCACTTTTGACTTTTGTTGTTTGATGATTGTATAACAGTACAACAGAATTTGCGATTTTTTAATAATTTGTGTATTTCAGTAAACCATGTACTTGGAGTGGAGAAAATCTTTAATGACCGTTCTAAACAAGTTCATGCATTTACATTCATAAAGCTCCTCTTCAAGGACTCCACATTCAATTCGGAAAAGTTATATTCCTTCCCCCAAAATTTTCCCCCTTTTAAAAAAAGGGGGGGGGTTTTTTTTGGGTTTTTAAAACCCTGAAACCCCCCTTTTTTTTTTAAAAATTTTAATTGGTTTAAAATTTTGGGGGTTTTTTGGGGAAAAATGCCAAAATTTTTTTTTTTTAAAAATTTTTTTTTTTTTTAAAAAAGTTTTTTTTTTTTTTTTTTTTTTAAAATTTAAAAATTTAAAAAATTTTTAAAAATTTTAAAAAAAAAACCTTTCCCTAAAAATTTTTTTTTTTGAAAACCCCCTTTTAAAAATTTTTTTTTTTAAAAAAAAAAAATTTTTTTTTTTTTTTGTTTTTTTTTTAAAGGTTTTTTAAAGTTTAAAAATTTTGGGTTTAATTAAATTTTTTAATTTTTTTTTTAAATTTAAAATTTTTTAAATAAAAGGTTTTTTGGGGTTTTTTTTTTTATTTTTTTTTTTTTAAAAAAAATTTTTGGGGTTTTTTGGGGCCCCAAAAAGGTTTTGGGAAATTTTTTTTTGGAAAAGGGGGGAAATTTTTTTTTTTTTTTGGAAAAGGGGGCCCCCGGGGGAAAAATTGGGGGAAAAAAAAAAAAAAAAAAATTGGTAAAAAAAAGAAAAAAATGTTTTATTTTAAAAAAAAAATTTTTAAAAAAATTTTTAAAAAAAAAAAAAAAAAAAATAATTTAAAAATTTTTAAAAATTTTTAAATTTTTTAAAAAAGTAATTAAAAATTAAAAAATTTTTTCCCTTTTTTTTAAAAAATTTTTTTTTTAAAAAAAAAATTTTTTAAAAAAACCCCCTTTTTTTTTAAAAATTTTTTTAAAAAAATTTTTTTGGGAAAATTAACCGGAATTTTAAAAAATTAAAAAAAAATTTTTTTTTTTTTTATTTTTTTAAAAAAGGGGGGGGAAAAATTTTTTTTTTCTTTTTTAAAAAAGGGGGTTTTTTTTTGGGGCCCAAAAAAAAAAAAAAAAAAAAAAAATTTTAAAAAGGGGGGGAAAAAAAAAAATTTTTTTTAATTTTTTTTTTAAAAATTTTTTTTCCCCCCCCTTTTTTTATTTTTTTTTTAAAAATTTTTCCCCGGGGAATTTTTGGGGGGTTTTAAAAAAAAATTCCCCGGGGGGGGTTTTTTTAAAAAAAAAAAAATTGAAAAAAAATTTTAAAAAAAAAAAAAAAATCAAACCCAATTCCCCCCTTTAATTCCCCCCTTTTTTTTTTCCCCCCCCCCCTTTTTTTTTTTTTTTTTCCCCCAAAAATTTTAAAAAAAAAACCCCCTTTTTTTTCCCCCCTTTTTTTTTTTTTTTTCCCAAAATTTTCCCAATAAAATTTTTTTGGGGAAAACCCCCCCTTTTTTTTTTTTACATGGTTTTTCCCAAGAAAAAAATTTTCCCCAGGGAAAAAAAATTTTTTGGAAAATTTTTTTTTAAAAAAATTTTTCCTTTAAAAAAAATTTTTTTTGGGGGGGGGGGTTTTTTTTAAAAAAAAAAAAAAAAAAAAAAAAGGGGGGTTTTTTTTAAAAAAAAAAAAAAAAAAAAATTTTTTTTAAAAAGGGAAAAAATAAAAAATTTTTAAAAAAATGTAAAAAAAAAATTTTTAATTTAAAAAAAAAAAAAATTTTTTAAAAAATTTTTTTTGTTTTTAAAATTTTTTAAATTTTAAAAAAAAAAATTTTTTTAAAAAATTTTTTAAAAAAATTAATTTTGGGGTTTAAAAAACCCCAAAAAAAAAAAAAATTTTTTTTTTTTAAAAAAAAAAATTTTTTTTTTTTTTTAATTTTCCCATAAAATTTTTAATTGGGCCCGGGGGGGGGGGAAAACCCAAAAACCAAACAAAAAAAGGGAAAAACCCTTGGGGGGGGGAAAAAAAAATTTTTTTTTATAAAAAATTTTTTTTCCCCCGGGGGGGGGGAAAAAAAAAAAAAAAAGGGGGGAAAAAAAAAAAAAAAAAGGGGGGGGGGGTTTTTTTTTGGGGGGGGGGGAAGGGGGGCCCTTTTGGGGGGGGGGGAAAAGGGGGGGGGGAAAAAAGGGGGGGGGAAAAAAAAAGGGGGGTTGGGGGGGGGGGTTTTCCGGGGGAAGGGGAAAAACCCGGGGGGTTTTTGGGGGTTTTTTTAATTTTTTTGGGCCCCGGGGGGGGGGGGGGGGGGGTTGGAAAAAAAAAATTTTTTTTGGGGGGGGGAAAAAAAAATTTTTTTTTGGGGGAAAAAGGGGGGGGGTAAAGGGGGGGAAAAAAAAAAGGGAAAAAAAGGGGGGTTTTTTGGGGGGGGGGGGAAAAAAAAAAGGGGGGTTTTTTTTTTGGGGGGGGGTTTTTTTTTTAATTTTTTTTTAAACATTTTTTTTGCCAAAAAAAAAAGGGGGGGAAAAAAGGGGGGGAAAATTTTTTTAAAGGGAAAGGGGGGGTTTTTGGGGGGGGGGGAAAAATAAAAAAAAAAAATCCACCCCAAAAAATTTTCTTTCCAAGTTTTTTAAAAAATTTTTTAAAAAAAAAAAAATTCCCTTTAAAATTTTAAAAATTTTTAAAAAAAAAATTTTTTTTTTAAAAAAAAAAAAAAAATTTTTTTTTTAAAATTTTTTTAAAAAAAAAAAATTTTTTTCCAAAAAAGGCGGTTTATTTGCCCCTTTGGTTTTTTTTAAAAGGTTAAAAAGGGGGAAAAGGGGGAAAACCCCCCCCAAACCCCCAAAAAAAAAAAAAAATTTTTTGGGGGGAAAAAGGGAAAAAAAAAACGTTTTTTAAAATTTGGGGGGGGTTTTTTAGGAAAAATTTTTTAAAAAACCTTTTAAAAAAAAAAATTTTTTTTTTTTTTAAAAAAATTTCCCAAAAAAAGGGTTTTAAAATTTTTTTTTGGGCCCCCCAAAAAAAAAAAAATTTTTTTTTTTTTGGGTTTTGTTTTTAATTTAAAAAATTTTTTGGGAAACTTTTTTAAAATTTTTTTTTTGCGTTTTTTTTTGTTTTAAAAAATTTTTTTAAAAATTTTTTTTTTTGTTTTAAAAAAAAAATTTTAAAAAAATTTGGGTTTTTAAAAAAAAAAAAACTTGGGGAAATTTTTCCTTTTTTTAAAAAAAATTTGGGCCCTTTAAAAAAAAAAATTAAAAAATTTTTTTTAAAAAAAAAAGGGGGGGAAAATTTTAAATTAAACGGAAAAAAAAAAAATTTGAAAAAAAAAAGGGGGTTTTTTTTTCCAAAGGGGAAAGGGTTTTTTTAAAAAAAAAAAAAAAAAATTTTTTTTAAAAAGCAAAAAAAAAAAAAAAACCCCAAAAAAATTTAAAATTTAAAAAAAAAAAAATTTTTTTTAAAAAATTTTTTTTTTTTTAAAAAAAAGGGGGGGAAAAAAAGGGGGAAAAAAAAAAAAAATTTGGTTTTTTTTAAAAAAAAAAAGGTTTAAAAAAAAAATGGTTTTTTTAAAAAAAGGGAAAAAAAAAAAGGGTTTAAAAAAAAGGGGTTTTATTTTTTTTTGGGGGGTTTTTTTTTTACCAAAAAAACCCCCCAAAATTTTCCCTTTTTTTTAAATTTTTTTTTTTTTTTTTATAATAATTTTCCCCAAAAAAAAAAAAATTTTAAAAATTTTAAAAAAAATTTTTTTTTTTTTTCCAAAAAAAAAAAATTGATTTTTAAAAAAAAAAAAATTTTTTAAAAAAAATTAAAAAATTTTTTTTTTTTTTTTAAAATTTAATTCCTTTTTTTTTTTTTTTTTAAAAAATTTTTTTTATAATTTTTTTTTTTTAAAAACCCCCAAAAAAAAAATTTTTTTTTTTTTAACCTTTTACCCGGGGGTTTTTTGGGGGGCTTTTTTTTGGTTTTTTTTTTTTTAAAAAAAATTTTTTAAATTTTTTTTAAAATTTTTTTTTTTAAAGGTTTTTTTTTTTTTTTTTTAAAAATTTTTTCAAGGGGGGTTTTTAAAAAACCTTTGGGTTTTTTATTGTTTTTTTTGGGGGGGGAAATTTTTTTTTTAAAAAAAAAAAAAAAAATTTAAAAAAAAAAAAAATTTTTTTTTTTTTTTAAAAAAAAAAAACAAAAAAATTTTTAAAAAACAAAACCTAAAAAAACTTTGGTTTTTTTTAAAAATTATTTTTTTTAAAAATTTTTTTTTTTAAATTTTTAAAAATTTTTTTAAAAAAGGGTTTTTGTTTTTTTAAATTTTAAGGGGGTTTTGAAAAAAGGTTTTTTTCCCAAAAAAAAAAATTTTTTAAAAATTTTTTTTTAAAAATTTTTTTTTTTTTTTTTTTAAAAAAAATTTTTCCCCCCCAATTTTAAAAAATTTTAAACCCCCCCCCCAAAAAAAAATTTTTTGGCCCCCGGATTTTTAAAAAAAGGGAAAAAAAACTTTTAAAAAACCCTTTTTTAAACCCCGGTTTTTCCCCAAAAAAAAAAAATTTTTTTAAAAGTTTTTAAAAAAAAAATTTTTTTAAAAATTTTTTTTTTTGGGAAAAAAAAAAATTTTTAAAAAACCCCAAAAAAAAACCAAACAAATTTTTTAAAAAAACCCTTTTCCTTTAAAACCCTTTTTTTCCAAAATTTTAAAAAAAAAAACTTGAAAAAAATTAATTTAAAAGGGGGGGGGGAAAATTTTTTCCTTTTTTTTTTTTTTTTTTTAATTTTTTTATTTTTTTTTTTTTTTTTTTTCCCCCAACAAATTATTTTTTTTTTTTTTTGGGGGGGGGGGTTTTAAAAAAAAAAAAATTTTTTTTTTTTTTTTGGGGTTTTTTGGGAAAAAAATTTTAAAAAAACCCCCGGGGGTTTTTTTTTTTTTTTTTTAAAATTTTTTTTTTTAAAAATTTTTTTTAAAGGGCCCCCCGGGGAAAAAAATTTTTTTAATTTTTGGGGGGGGAAAATTTTAAAAATTTTTGGGGGGGGGTTTTTGGGAAAAAAACCCCAAAAAGGAAAAAGGGGGGGGAAGGGGGGGGGAAAAAAAAAAAAAAAAAAGGGGGAAAAAAAGAAAAGGAAGGGGGGGGAAAAAAGGGGGGGGGAAAAAAAAAAAAAAAAAAAAAAAGGGGGGGGGGGGGGGGGGGGGGTTTTTTTAAACCCAAAAAAAAAAAAAAAAATTTTAAAAAAAAAAACCCTTCAATGTTTTAAAAAATTTTTTTTTTTTTTTAATAAAAAAAGGGTTTTTTTGGGTTTTTTAAAAAACAAAAAAAAAATTTTTTTTTTTTAAAAAAAGGAAAAAAAAAAAAATTAAAAAATATAAAAACCCCCTTTTTTTAAAAAAACAAAAAATTCCAAAAATTTTTTCCCCCCCAAAGAAAAAATTTTTTGTTTTAAAATATTTAATTTTTTTTTAAAAAAAAAATAAGGGGAAAAAAAAAAAAAAAAGGGGTTTTTTTGGGGGGGGCCCCCAAAAAAAACCCAAAAACCCCAAAAGGAGTTCCCAAAAAAAAAACCCCCAAAAATTTTTGTTTTTTAATTTTTTTTTAAAAAATTTTTTTTTTTTAAAAAAAAAACCCAAATTTCTTTTTAAAAAATTAAAATTTTTTTAAAAAAATTTTAAAATTTTTTTTGGGGCCCTTTTTTTTTTGCTTTTGGGGGAAAAAACCAAAATTTTTTAAAAAAATTTTTGGGCCCCAAAAAAATTTTTAAAAAAATTTTAAAAAAAATTTTTTAAAAAACCCAAAATTAAATTTCCCCCCCCAAAAAAAAAAAAAAAAAAATTTTTTATTTTTTAAAAAAAAAGGCCGGGGGAAAAAAAAAAAAAAAAAGGGGGGGGTTTTGGGGGGAAGGGTTTTTTTTTTTTTTTTAAAATTTTTAAAATTTTTTTAAAAAGGGGGGTTTTTTTTAAAACCCAAAAATTTTTCCCTTTTTTTAAAAGTTTAAAAATAAACCCCCAAACCTTTTTTAAAATTTTAAAAATTTTTAAATTTAAAAAAACCCCAAAAAAAATTTTTGGGAAAAAATTTTTTTTTTAAAAAATTTTTTTTTTAGTAAAATTTTAATTTAAAAAAATTTTTTAAAAAAAAAAAAACCCAAAATTTTTAAAACTTTTTTTTTTTTTTTTTTTGGGAAAAAAATTTTAAAAAAAAAATTAAAAAAATTAAAATTTTCCCAAATTTAAAAAAAAGGAAAAATTTTTTTTTTTTAATTTAAATTTTTTTGAAAACAAAAATTTTTTTTAAAAATTTTGTTACTTTATTTTTTTTTTTATTTTTTTTTCCCCCGGGGAAAAAATTTTTTTTAAAAAAAAGGGGGGTTTTTTTTTTAAAACCCTTTTTTTTAAAAAAAAAGGGGGTTTTTTTAAAAAATTTTTTTTTAAAAAAAAAAGGGGGGGGGGGGGGCCCGAAAAATTTTTTTTGGGGGGAAAATTTAAAAAATTTTTTTTAAAAAAATTTTTTTTTGGGCCCCCTTTTTTATTTTTAAAAAAAAATTTAAAAAAAAATTTTTGGGGGTTTTTTTTTTTTTTTAAAAATTTTAAAAGGGGGGTTTTTAAAATTTTTTTCCCAAAAATGTTTTTTTTTTTTTAAAAAAAGGGCCCCCCAAAAAAAATTTTTTGGAAAAAAGCTTTTTTTTTAAAAAAAAAAATTTTTTTTTTTTAAAAAAAAAAAATTTTTTTTTTTTTACAAAAATTTTAAAAAAAAAAAATTTTCCCCAAAAAAAATTTTTTTTTTCCCCAAAAAAAACCCAAAAAAAAAATTTTTTTTTTTTTAAAAACCCTTTTTTAAAGGGGGAAAAAAAAGGGGGTTTTTTTTTGGGAAAAAAGGGCCCAAATTTTTTTCCCCCCCCCCCCTTTTTTTTTTTTAAAAAAAGGGGAAAAACCAAAAAAAAAAATTTTTTAAAAACCTTTAAAATTTTTTTTTGGGGGGAAAAGGGAAAAATTTTTTTTAAAATTTTTTTTTAAAAAAAAAAAAAAGGGAAAAAAGGGGAAAAATTTTTAATTTTGGGAAAAACCCGGAAAGGTTAAATTTTCCCCCTTTTTCCCTTTTTTCCCCCCGCCCCCCTTTTTTTAAAAATAAAAAATTTTTTTAAAAAATAAGGGGCCCCAAATTAAAACCCTTTTTTTCCCCAAAAAAAAAGGGGTTTTTTTTAAAAAAAAAAAAAAAAAATTTTTTTTTTTTAAAAAAAAAAAAACTTTTTGGGGGGGGGGTTTTTTTTTTTTTTTTAAAAATTTTCCCTTTTTTAAAAAAAAAAACCCAAAAAACCCCTTTGGGGGGTTTTTTTTAAAAGGGGGGGGGGGAAAAAAATTTTTTTTTTTAAAAAGGGGGGGCCCTTTTTTTAAAAAAAAATTTTAAAAAAAATTTTAAAAAAAAATTTTTAAAATTTTTAACAAAAAAAAAAAATTGTTTTTTCCCAAAAAAATTGGGTTTTTTTTTTAAAAAAAAAAATTTAAAAAAAAACAATTTTTTAAAAAATTTTTTTTTTTCCTTTTTTTTTTTAAAAATTTTTAAAAAAAAAAAAAAAAAAAAAACCCAATTTTAAAAATTTTTAAAAAAATTTTTTTTAAAAAAAAAAAAAAAATTTTTTAAAAAAAAAAAAAGTTTTTTGGTTTTTTTCCCTTTGGGGGAAAAAATTTTTTTAAACCCTTTTAAAAAATTTTTTTTTTCCCCCCCCTTAAGGGGGGGGAAAAAACCCCCTTTTGGGGAAAAACCCCCCGGCCTTTTGGGGTTTTTTTGGGGGAAAATTTTTTTTTTTTTTCCCCTTTTTTTTTCCCAAAAATTTTCCCCAAAAAAAAAAAAAAATTTTTTAAAATTATTTTTTTGGGGGTTTTGTTTTGGGGAAAAAAAAAATTTTTTTTTTTTTAAAGGAATAAAAAATTTTTTGGGGGGAAAAATTTCCCTTTTTTTTTATTTTTTTTTTTTTGGGTTTTTAAAAAAATTTTTTAAAAAAATTTTTTTTTTTTAAAAATTTTCCCTTTTTAAAAATTTTTTGGGGGGTTTTTCCCCCTTTTTTTTTTTTTTAAAATACCCTTTTTTTTTGGGGGGGGTTTTAAAAACCGGTTTTTAAACCCCTTTTTTTTTAAAAAAAAAAAAAATTTTAAAAGGGTTTTTTTTGGGGGTTTTTTTAAACCCCTTTTTTTACAAAAAAATTTTTTTGGGGGGGGGGGGGAAAAAACCCCAAAAAAAAGGGAAAACCCCCCCAAAAAAAAACCCCCCAAAAAGGGGAAAAAAATTTAAAAAGGGGGGGGGGTTTTTATTTTAAAAGGGGGGGAAAGGGGCCCCCCCAAAGGGGGGCCCTTAAGGGAAAAAATTTTTAAAAATTTTTTTTCCAAAGGGAAAAAATTTTTTTCCCTTTTAAAAAAGGGGGAAAAAAAAAAAAATTTTTTTAAAAATTTTTAAAATTTTTAAGGAAAAATTTTTTTTTTGGGGGTTTTTTTGTTTTTAAAATTTTTTTTTTTTTGGGGGAAAAAAATTTTTTGGGTTAAAAGGAAAAAGGGGGGGAAAAAAAAAACCCCCAAAAAAAGGGGGTTTTCCCCCCCCAAAAAAATTTAAAAAAAAAATCCCCAAAAAAACCCCGGGGTTTAAAAACCCCCCCAAAAAAAAAAATTTTTTTTCCCCCCAAAAAAAAAAACCAATTTTAAAAAATTAAATTTGGGGGCCTTTTTTAAAAAATTGGGGTTTAAAATTTTAATTTCCCCAAAAAAATTTTTTTTTTAAAAAAAAAAAATTATTTTTTTTTTAAAAAAAAATTTTTTTTTTTTTTTAAAAAAAAATTTTTTTTTTAAAAAAAAAATTTTTTTTTTTTTTAAAAAAGGGTGAAAGGGGAAAAAAAAAAAAATTTAAAATTTTTTTTTTTTCCTTTTGTTGGGGAAAAAAATTTCCCCCCCAAAAAAATTTTTTTTTTTCTTTTTTTAAAAAAAATTTTGGGGTTTTTAAAAAAATTTTATAAAAAAAAAAAAACCCCCTTTTTAAACCCCAAAAAAAAAAAATTTTTTTTTTTAAAAAAAAATTTTTGAAAAAAAACCCCTTAATTCCAAAAATTTTTTAAAAAAAATTTAAAAAAATTCCCCCACTTTAAAAATTTTTTCCCCTTCTTTTTAAAAAAAAATTTTTTTTTTTTTAAAATAAAATTTTTCTTTTTTTTCCCAAAAAAAATTTTTCCCTTTTTAAAAATTTTTTTTTTTAAAAGGGGGAAAAAAAAATTTTTAAAAAAATTTAAAAATTTTTTTTAAAAAAAAAAAAAAATTTTTTTTTAAAAAATTTTATTTTTTTTTTTTTTTTTAAAATAAAAATTGTGCTCTATCAATACCTAACTACAGAACTATCAGTCACCGGGCAGGTGTATAATTTACCATCAGCACTTGCTAAAAAAATTAATATGAATACATGCTCCAAAATATAACAGTTAACAGAAATCCTCATTAGCATCAAATGAACCTGGTAGAGAGAAGTACATTTTTTAAAATGTCAGAGACACTTTATAAATGATACTATCTGACATCTAGATCAAAACATAAAAGGTCATTGTTTTATACACAAAGTGATATATTTTCTCTTCTAATTATAAAGCAAAATGTATTTAGTACCGTTACATAAAATTGGCTGTAGTTCTTGGTAAGAAGGATAATTTATTGATATTATTAATTAATTAAATCGTCAATTAATTGTCATAAATTGAAAAATAGCCATGAAATGAATAAATTTGTTAAAGAAACTTTACTTGATTAAATTTGTATTTTGATTCCATTGATGTTGTTTCGACCATAAGTTTATCACCAATAAGCATCAGATAAATTTTATATCATATATACAGCAGTAAAGTGTAAAAATTTAAGACTCTAAAACAGCATGATTTAAAGTAGGTAAAAAAAGAGCAACCATTTTGATACGCAGCCATGAATAAGAAACAAAATTGTCACTTGACTTGGATAAATCATAGTTCCTCAATAAATAATACATCACATGCCATATTCATATGACAGTCACATTACCATGAAGTTCCATGCATCACTTCACATCAACTTGGATTGCACTTATTTTTTTTTATTTTGTTCAAGGTATTTAAGAAAGTGAAGGCTACAAAAGATTTTATTTCTTTCAATTTCTGTATTACCCAACTGTTCACTCAAAACACATTTTTGCAAACAGTGAAAGAAAGATCCACATGCATGTATAAAAATATTATCAAAATATGTATGTCTTACCTGGGCAGAAATAAAAGGTGAGACTTAACAGCCATTTTGTTATTAAGAAGGATGAATAAAAGCACAAGTAGTACATATTTTACAACCACTTCTTAAATCATTGTGTGTGAAATTTCTTGATAGCATCACAATTATTTTGGGTTCACATTTATTTTGGTTTCACTTTTATTTCAAGTGACATAGTCCTATGCCTTAATACATCATATCCAATTAATTTGTTTATGTTGATGCTTAAGTAATATGACCTGGTGCTAATGAAAAATTTCTGGAACAGTTGATGAAAAATATTTTACATTATGATTTGAATTTCTCATAAAGTGAAAATTAATTTGCAGAGTGTGTGTGGGTGTTTGTGTGCAATTTGGATTTTTAACATAGCTTTAAAACAATTTCAGTCATATTGCTACAATGTCTGCAGTGTGACAGTTTAGTGATGTCTAGCACTGGGGCATCATGCCACAGACATGTAGCATGATGTCCCACCCAGTCACATTACCCTGACACCAGAATGACCAGTCCTAATGCTGACCTTTTAATGCTGAGTGCCAAATGAGGCAACTATTAGCACCATTTTTATAAGTATTTGGTATGACTCAGTGTGGTTTGAACCTGTGACCTGCCTCATCTGAGGCAGAATACATGGTATATGGACACTTTTGTCCATTCCAACAGCACATAACATAAACTCTGAGCTGCTATTGCAAACAGTATCAGGGACTATCACTATTGCCTAATGTATCAGAACTATTGCTATTGCATAATGTATAATGGACTATTACTATTGCATAATGTATCAGGGATTATTGCTATTGCATAATATATCAGGGACTTTTGCATAATGTTTCAGGGACTATTGCTATTGCATAATGTGTCAGAGACTATTGCTATTGCATAATGTATCATGGACTATTACTATTGCATAATGTATCAGGGATTATTGCTATTGCATAATGTATCAGGACTTTTGCATAATGTATCAGGGACTATCACTATTGCATAATGTATCAGGGACTATTGTTATTGCATAATGTATCAGGGACTATTACAATTGCATAATGTATCAGGAATTATTGTTATTGCATAAAGTATCATGGACTATTACTATTACATAATGTATCAGGGATTATTGTTATTGCATAATGTATTAGGGACTATTGCATAATTTGTCAGGGATGATTGCTTTTGCATAATGTACCAGCAGATCAGGGACTATATTTATTCTGCTGTTTAATACATAGACTCGTATGTGATGGCAGATGTGAGAATATGCAGTTTTTGAATGGATTCAATGCAGGATTAAAAATCATAACATAGGAATTCAGGTTAAATAAAAATTAAATTTAGGAATAAAGAATGCAAAACCTGTTGTCATATGACAGTTATAAATACAATGTTTTGATTGTATTGATTTATTTATTATTTATTATTTCATTTTCCTGTCATTTCTGTCCTTTCTAAGAAACATGATAAGTCTGTGATACAGTCCATACATACAATTATAATTGTTGAACATTCTTCAACTGCTCCTTCAGTTACAATTATACACATAAAACTTTCAACAGTGATTGCACTGTAGTTGTAGATTGTACCAAAAACATGCTGAGGTAATCATAGGGGAACATGGTAACATTAACATATATTTCACAATAATTCCTGAATTATGTGAATTCCCACATGGGCCCACTCAGGATGTTGAGGTTTTGGGTTGGAGGTCACAACTGGGATCTACAGAAATGTTTTTTGTAAAACACCAAATTCTTGTTACTGTATGATTTGTTTAATTGTTATTTAATTTTTAATTGATTTGTTTATTTTTGTAGTTAGAATTTGATTATGAATCACAATTTGTTTATTTTATTTATTTGTATTTATTTATTTTCTTATTAATTTATATAGTTATTTATTTATTTATTTAATCAGTTAATTAGATTTTGCTCTTTTACCAGGTTGAAATGTTTTATTTCTGAGCCATCTCCATTGTGTCAGGATTCCAAGGAATTTACATTGAACAACAATTTACCCTGAACAATCACTATCTGATAAAATTTTAATTTAACATTTCAATTCAAGACTGACTAAATTTTACCATGTTGTATAAAGGCTAAAGTCCGCTTGTAAATGTATGTTTGATAGTTGTTCTCACACTTTACAAAGCCTATAGTCTCATTAAAAATACTGATATATAAATGTCTAAGAGTGAAAGCCATGTCAATTTAGTAGAGTAGACAAGATAGTAATGAGAACAAAAACATTTCCATTTGTTTACTTTAATACTCTATACATTCATTACATAAAACTGCAGTTAATTGCTGTAACAGGGGATTTTTAAACATTAAAACCTCCTTAATTGATTTGGCATTCATTAACTAGAGAATGATCACCCATGGTGTTATTGCCTAGTGTGGATGGATAGATGGAACGTTAACAGATAGCTCAGCAAGCAATTGAAAGAAATAAACAACTATGAGCCTTCTTTTCTAATAAATAAAACAAATTTAATCACTTAGTACATAACCAAAATTCCACTTTCAGCTAAAATAAATGTTGTGAATTGATGCATATCCAAAATCTTGCTTTAAATTCATATGTGGCCAAAATTTCACATTCAATCCAACGGATTCATATTGATAGAATTTAAGCTGCAGTGTGCATTTACATCATATTACGAGGAATGAATTCTGAGTTTACTTCTATGCTCAACAGCATCACCTAGTGTCCGTTTCCTCTCATCTTGTTTCACATCTAATTCATGTGCTTTGGTCCTTTTCTGACCCCTTTTTTTTAGTCTGACCTCTCTTAAATGCAGATTTCCCCTTGACTCATTGGGTTTCCTTTCTTATCTCCTCTTTTTCCTTTCCATCTCTCTCTCAGACTTTGAAGCTGTTTCCTTAATGCCATTTTGTTTCACACATCCATGTCCTAGCCTATGGCCTGTCTTCCTTTTTAAGACAGCTTTCTGACCTTTCTTCAGTAACAAGAGAAATGCAGTTCTATTGTTCCTACTAAGACAATCTAACAACTCCCAAGCAAAATTCTTGACTAAATAATTCTAAGCAAGTCAGTACCCTAAATTCTAAGTTTCCCAAGTTTACACCCTTAATTTCCTTAACCAATCGAAAATAACTGTTCACAAAATTCTCTCCAAATAATCATGTCTTTCATCAGATTTTGATAGCATAAGAACCAGTTGCAATTAGCTTTCCTTTGAACAATCACTTATTTGATGTGTGCTCCTTTTGGACCGATATGGTTGGAGTTTTATTCACATAATTGTCACTGTACTGTTAAGATAGCCCAGTCAGTGCTGCTGAAGCTTAAACATATACCCATGTATGTTCCAGAGATGAAATAAGAAATAATCAGTGAACTTTTTCAACACCTTTCTGGCTTGACTATGTTAACTTTAAAGCACAATTTATTCAACCTTAACTTTGAATATGTTTACAGAATTGGCCACATCACAATTGCTTCCTCTGAGTCTATGGTTCTCACTAGATTCTTCTGCCACTATTCATACCAGCTGCCATGTATAGCTTACCATGTGCTGAAAAAAGTCTTAAGCATGCAACAACAATAACAACAACATTATATTGAAATTCACTGTATTTTCTGAACCATATATCATAATAATAACAAATATTCATGCTAGCTTCCTGTGGGTTGGTGGTTCTTATTGGGATTTTATTGTGTTCTTTCTTCCTCCACTTATACTAGTTGATATGTATAGTGTATTATGTGCTGAAAAATGGTATTAAACCTACAGGAACAGGAAAAACAGTAATTTGCCATTTGCAGTATTTTATGTGCTATATAAGACTGGTTATAGTAATAAAAATATTCATGCAAGTATGTGAATAGTTTACAAAAATATGTTTAATTATTGAATGAGTAAAGAAGAATTTAATACCAACTAAATAATTAAAAGTCTATTCACTTTTTTTAATATTGGTGGGAAAATGAGCCTTTTATTTTTTTTTCTTTAAGCCTAGTCTACAACTACCATTACAATTCTGATGGTGATTATTATTATGAAATGGAAATATTTCATAAAGATCATAATTTTTTTTCAGTTCAGTTAAGTACATATGTTTTTACTTATCATAGTAAATGAAATCAATTTTTTCTACTGATACAATAAATAAGTACTTTAGTGTTGTAATGAAATTTGATTCTAATTGCTGCTTTGTCCTTATTCAGGTGAAGTTCTTGTAACTTCAGTATAATATATTAGGAGTAAAATAGAGTAATTCTTCTTTCTTTTATAATTTACTCAGTTTAGTTTGTATAACCTTTCCCTTTGTCCTAATAGAAACCTGCATTTTACAACAAAGACTCTGAGTCTATTCCACAAGCAAAACAAAGTAGTTGAGTCACTCTTTATGTACAGATGATTGCACTGCATGCTATCATTTTTTTTTTTTATTTAAACCAAGCACTTGACTTTATATATTTTTTTTTAATTCATGGAAGCCATCTGTTACATCTACAACACGCGGTCGTAAAATTCGACAATGGCACGTGACTTTCAGTAAGTAGTCAGATGCTAACAGGTTTTGAAAGCACAGCTGCCTCAATTGTCAGGGAGGTAACCATAGTTGAAACAAATCGCTATTTTATCGTTGATATAGGGGGCATAATATAAGAAAAACTTTATCCCACACTCGGGATGCAGCTGTGTTAGGTGTTTTTGTTCGCTATTCAAGGCAGATGTTTCCGTTGTATTAGCTATTATATTTTGAAACATTATTTTTTTTTGTTATTGATAGAAGAGACCTTGTGTTGTGCTTCGGAGCCAAACAGTTGCCAAAGTTTACAGACGGCGTGCTGTGAAAAAATAAATGATAAGAAGTGAAGCGTATACTTGTTATATTTGAAAAGACAGGGTTTTTTTTTTTCATAGCTTTATTTATCTTCGAAGTGTCTGGTTGTTTAAAATGATTGCAGTAACAAATATTGGAAAACAAGGAGCTTGGAAATAAATGAGTGAATGTGACCGTAACGATTTGGTTGATTGAACAAGAAAATGATATCTTGGCGTTTTGCTTGTGTTGGACTAGCTCAGATTACAATTCTTTGTCTTTCATTTCAATGGGTTCGTGCAGAGTTAAAGGCCACAGGTAATCTCTCTCTCTCTCTCTCTCTCTCTCTCTCTCTCTCTCTCTCTCTCTCTCTCTCTCTCTCTCTCTCTCTCTCTCTCTCTCTCTCTCCGCTGAGCATCTTTACGAGAAAAAAAAGCAGATATTAAAACTAATTTTTATTGTGATTTTGAACAAATAGCACAAATCTTTTTTTAAGAGAGAAAGTTTTTTTACTTTCCCTTTTTGGAGAAGCGGGATTATTTTTAATTGTATGTGTTTTATGTTCGTGAAGGCTTATGCACTGTTACACTATTGTTTTGGACATTTATTTCGAGTCGTATAATTTTCTCTGAGTATGACAATGAATTTAATTTTCTCATCACTTGAATATAGTGTTGCTTGTTGTCTAGTATTGTTGTTTGTTGCAGAGACAGAAGTAACGTTACATTACGTGTCATTTTCTCTTGAACAAAAGAATCAATTGTAAAGACCTTCACGTTTTTGTGAATGGGCAACATGAATCTTGAAAAATGACTATGTTTTCATTTAATAAAAAATCATAATAGAAAACAAGAGTATGTTCCAAACATTTATAGGAAATATTATATGCATCCCTCAATAACAATAGGGTGTTAAATTTTCCACATCAAATTATCACTATTTAAATATTCATTCAATGCATGCAGATTTTTCTACATGTTATTTTGTAATAAAACTAATATATGAATACATGCAGGAGAGACATTACTGTTCTCTCCAGGAGACATTTATTCAGGAGACATATTTTTAATGATCTTATAACATCACTTATTGGACACATATGGTAGCAGGTAGCATTACCTTAGTTTATTCAGAGTTTGATAATAGTGACAGTAGGCATCATTGATCCTATTGACAGAGGTCAAGATTGCTTGTGTGTCCAGCATTCTGTACCAAAGATAGTTGGCAGCATTACTTAGCTTGTCTATTGTTTGATACTATTGGTCAGCATTGCTTAATATGTCAGTGTTTGTACCAAAAGCAGCAGGCAGCATTGCTTAGTGTATCCATTGTTTGATACCAATGGTGTTAGGCAGCATTACATATTGTGTCAGTGTTTAATACCAATGGTGTTATGCAGCATTACCTATTGTGTCATTGTTATTGATGTAAACTTAGATTAGTGAAATTCACATGTAGAATTAACAAGGAAAGAATACTTGCTAAAGTTTAACAGTAGAAAATGTTTTAAGAAAGTGAATTGATAGATCTAGAAATCCTCCACAGCTACTCAAGATTCTCATATATAAGATGGATCAGGCAACACAACAACAGTGACTTGTAGCTACTTTGGCATATTGCACAGGTCTAAGAGTCTGTATTATGTGTTTTGTCATTGTTTTCAAGGAATCAGTTTAGACCAAAATGAATACACATATGTACTGGTGTATTATTTGGCTTCATATCTGTGTATTTTTCTGTCGGGCATGACACAAATATGGTTTAGTATAGTAAGTGCATTGCAATTTGTGACAGAAGGCAGAAAGGATGTTTACATGACAAGTATGTACACACTTAAAAAACAATTGTAGTTTTGCTTTTAACAAATGAGAAAAACACTTAGAAAGATTGTGAATAGAAAATACTATTGTAAAATTTATTTTTTATCCAGCTTGGAAATGTATGATTAATGACCTGTCAAATGTATGTGTAGTGACCTGCTTTTCATTGAGCAATGCATATATATAAATAAATTTTTTAATTTGATATATTGGTATGTTTTTCATTAAAACATTCTAGCATAGAAGAAAAGCAAAGACAAGCTTTTGACTTGGCAGATTTATGAACTTAATTGGCTGACAAGCCCTAGTGAGATGTGTTGGAAAAGGCTGCAGTGGGTGCATAGGTAGGATCAGGAAGTAAAACAACCCATTATATGTAAATCAAAGAGATGCTAGATGCATGTACAAGAACAAAAGTTATTACATATTGCTGCCTTGAATGAGAACACTTAAGCCATATATATTATATTTTTTACAAGTTTGTGAACAGCGGCAATTTTTTTTTGAAGTTGAATTTTACTGCATATAGACAATGCAACACATGATCATTTCATTTGTCAGAATAATGTTCAAGTGTAATTCATTTTTGAAGCAGATTTAGGAGGCAATTAGCTATCAGCAAAGCCCTACAGAAATAAATTTCAGAACTCGTTGATAGAGTTTACTTTGTGAAGTATGGCAGTGTAGTGTTGAACATTAATAACACTTGCATTTAGGGCTGTCAACAGGTAACCGGGTACCTGACCATAGTGTAAATCCTGGGCATCAAAAATTAATGATGAGTAATCATTCACAAAAATAATTTGTGACAACACTATTAAAATATCATATCAAAAGTACACTGGTTCAAATTGCAGCTCCACTCTATACTTAGTAGGACCACCGTTCCTTATACATCAGCAGCTCACAACAAAATGGCTGCTGCACGCTAGGCTGTGCAAACAGCTTCACAGTTAAAAATAACACTAATATGTAGACTACTCATGTTAATATATCACTTCTGCAACTGCATGTGCATGTGGTAGATACCAGTGTCACCACATGACCACAGTTGCTGCAGCCCTGTTTGCTATTGCCATTTTAGTAGCACTGCATGCGTGTCTAACAAAATACAGTTATACGAGGAAGTGATATTTTCTATTTAAATAAACATTTTACAAAGATTAATGGGCAAAGTTTCTAAAGTGTGGGTGCATGCTGAACAACTGATGAGAATAGTGCTTGTTGCAAATTGTGCGAACTGGTGCTTTCTGCAAAAGGTGGAAACACAAGTACTTTGCAGAACAATCTTGTTGGAACACACTGCAATGACATGGATAATAACCGCAGCACATATATTACTCTGTGCATTGCTTCATTCATAATCAGGAAACCAAAATTATCAAAAGACAGGGCCTTAGAAATTGATCGGAGAATTGTGGCCTTCATTGCACAAGATGGGCAGACTCCAGAATGCACAAGATGGTCAGACTCCAGAATGACACTGGGCAAAATGTCAGTGTTTGTCTGAGTGATTGTATCAATGTGTTACAAACTCTGTTTTGTAATCACTGACAAAACCGATAAACTGGAACCAAAGAGACTGAGAATGGAAAATGTCACCGAAAATAACATTTCTGATGATGTAGCTTCTCTGTGTGCCACAGAAAACAATGCTGCATCGGTAGATTGGCAACATATATCGGAAATGGCACTTCATGTTAATGGTGACATTCTTCAATATTGGCAAGATAATACATCACATATCCCAGGCTGGCTGCCCTTTTTTCTTGAAAATATCTCACACAAAAATAAAATATACATAACACATGTATGTTACCCTTGCAATAAACATCATTGACTCCAGCCCTAGGAGTCTCTGGCTGGGAGGGGTCACATATCAGATTTACAAAACTTCAGTTACAATAACATTTCTTTCTGAATTTTGTAAACCATATTTTGCATATGCATTCTCAGCATCATATGTGACAGATTTTTTATTATTACCTATTGTCACTGTTAGGGTGGGAGAGGACTCTGTGCATGCACACACAGTGAACAATTTGGGGATTTGCAGTTGCAAGTCATTGCAATTGCTCTTGTTGACATGGAATTTGGGCCCCAATACTTTATGTTATGGCTTTTGTTTGACCACTCAGGACTCCTAAAAATTTGCCTCTAGACACTTGCATGCTGTTTAAAGCTAAGAAAAATGCATATATGCATATATATATATATATAGGACCTTAAACTGTTAGATATGGAGTACCGCAAGGCTCTATTCAAGGTCCATCACTATTTTTTTTATTAACAACCTAACACTTTTACTAAGGGACTCAATATCATCTGCAAATCTCTATGCTGATGCCACACCATTTTTAGACATCCAAAACACAAGGCATGAACTCGAAACTTCTGTACAAAATGCCATAAAGAAACTTGACAACTAGTGCACATGCAAATGTCGGGGAAAACTAAAATATTACTTATCCCAAGGGCAAAAAAACCCAAATCTTGGTAGTGATTAACTATTACATCAACAGATACAAATGTGAAAATTGTTATGATAGACTACTTGGTGTTTTGTTAGATAATAACCTATCATGGACTGAACATAATCAAACATGTCAGTAAAAAAAAGTCAATTCATGTTTATGGTTTCTCAGTAGAAAAAGATATTTTCTCTCTGAAATGCACAGCTCCTGAATATTTTACAGTTACTATTTCAGTATAGGCTATCTAGTAATACTCATCCCCTGCGATCTATGCCTACCAAACAGTATAAAATTTCCAAACCAGATAAGGAATTATTCAACAAAAAGTTTTGAATTCTCTGGAATTTTGTTCTGGAATAGTATTCCAATTGAAATTAGAAATGCCTATCTGTTTTCTTCTTCCAACCCAATATATCCAGTGGCTTCAAAGGTGCACCTAAAATAACTAAATTCCTTTGTATGTGGGCCTCAAGGTAGATTAGTTCTTAGCTAACTGTTACCCTCTTTAAATAAAGTCATTGTTGTTGTTGTTATTATTATTATTATTATTATTATTATTATTATTATTATTATTATTATTTGGTATTTGTTGGGATTTATTATCTATCTTTAGTACTGGTTATTTATTCCATCAGATTTTATTGATCCAGAGCACTTCATGATGAGGGGGGGGGCATTGTGAGACTGAGTGGTGACCAGGGGGCATTGTGTGACTGAGTGGTCCAAATGCTTACCTTTACAGACCCTTCTCATATGTCACATAACTTTTAAGTCTCAGTTTGTCCAATATCAGTACTTGAGAAAACTTTGCCAGTGAGTGGGTTGTACTTTTTTCACCATATATACTGGCTGCAATTTTCATGTGCTGAAAAAATGGTGTTGAACCTTAATAAGACCAAAGTCAAAGAATTGTGAGCACTCTCTAGCATATGGACCAGGTCTCTCAAAAGTTTTAATATTAAGGCAACAGTATTCTTTACTTTTGTCAAAAATATGATCATGAATTTCTGTTTTCAAATCTCACAATAAATGTGCAAATGTGTATGCATCTGTCTCTCTTTCTGTCCATCCATATATCCATCCATCTTCCTGTAGAGATATTATTGGTGGCACTATGTAGGTAGTTGGGCATTCAAGTGGATGGTTAGGTAGACAGTCATGTAGTTAGATACTGCAGTTATAGGTAACTATAGACTCTGTATCCAGACCAGCAAAACATCATGAGTTATATGCTTGAGAGCAGATCTAAAACCCAGCTACATCTTTACATGATAAGTAGCAACATACATGTACATTATTAAGCAGAATTACAGAGCTCAGTTCCATAGCCCATCACATAGTTCCTCAGGAATTGGTTGGTTTCTAATGGCATTTTGATAGCATTATCAAGAAATTATTAATTAGTGCAAAAAATAGCAGCTAAAAACCTTTCCAAGGATATGGCAAGGCAGCTGACAGGCCCACATGGTTTTGAACATGTAATTTTTGGATTAGAAATTATTGCTCTTCTGGCTGAACCACTTATAACCCTCTTTTATCCGGAGAGTTAGAGATGCAAATGTTGAATAAATTTTGACCTAAGTGTAATTTGCCATTGTTGTAACAAGCCATTGTACCTTTTCCTAAGAGTTTTAATTTTTATGATCAATAATGACTTCTGTTACTTAAAATATATTTTTTCAAAAAGAACCTTTAAATTTTGAGGGAAAGTATCCTGATATTAAATGCTTTCAGATTTATAAAAACTGTGGATCCTTGATCCAGTATTCCCATTATTACTTAAAGCGCAAACATGTAAATGTAATGCCTTCTCAGAATTTGCTTAGCAGAATTCGAGGAAGTTTGAAGTGTTTTCAATTTTGTACAAATGATGCAGACCAGTTATCAGAAATGACTACCAATACTAAAGGTAAACACTTTTAAATTATTTATCAAAAAAATGATGGGATGATATTTTTTTATGTGATGCTGGTCGACCATAAGATATGGCTACCTTTAATAAAAGCAGGGATGAAAACACTCAGCAAATTCAAAATCAACTGAACAGAATTTTACCAAATTTAACAGAGAACAACCTAATGTGTTGAGATTTTTATTACTTATATATTTTGTGCAGAACTGCCATTCAGTATGGCTTCTCTACTTAACTTGGCTAAACCTCTAAATGACTTCTCGTTAGTTGCTTAAAAGAATTTGACAAAGTTGGATAGAAAGCATCCAACATTAAATTTTTTTAAGTTTGTACAGATGATGCTGATCCTCTCTCATATAAATGTATAGCCATTATTACCAGAAATACAACAACCTTGAAACAACTTTTTCTCAACAGAATTGACTAAATTTAATAGAAAGCAATCTTTTGTAAATGGCTTTCAGTTTATACTGATGTAGATCTAATATCAGATGTGCCATTTCTTATTAAATAATAACAAAGATTCTTATTAAATAATAACAAAGCCTTAAAATGACTTCTTAAAAACTGCTTGAAAGGTTTTAGCAAATTTGACGGTACTGGTAAGCGTCTTCCTTTGAATGCATTTCTGATTTATGCAAATAATGCCAATCCACCATTAAAGTTTTGTCAGCATTATTTACAAAAGAAAACATGTTGAACAGCTTTATCAATCCTTGCCCCACCCCCACTCTGCATAAGTAAAATTTGTCAGAAAGCATCCTATATTCAAGGCCTTTCTTTACTAGTAAAGCATTTGTATTGGACACCTAAATGTTTAATATAAGTAAAGCATTTTCATGGTACATTATTTCCACTATAGTAAGGCATTTGTATGGGACATATTAGGTATGTCATTGTCTAATAAGTAAAGCATGTTTAAGAGACACTACCATGTCCAACATAAGTAAAGCATTTGTAAGGGACACCACCATGTCCAATATAAGTAAAGCATTTGTATGGGACACCTCATGTCCACTATTTTTAAAGCATTTGTATGGGACACTTTTATGTCCAGTACAAATGAAGTATTTGTTCTGTTCCAAAAGCAATTAAGAGATACTCTGGTTATCAAATTTACTTGGTGGCTGATGAAATTTTCAGATCATTCCTTTCTTAAATTTGTATTGCATTTGATAGGAAAATGGGCCATTGGCTGATAACAAGCCCACCAGTCTTCTGAACTTAGTAAAAGATATTCAGAGGTCTGGAAATCATGCATATTTGGATGCAATTTTTTTATCTGGGATGCAAAAGAATCACATGCAGGAGACCTCCTTACAAAGGCTTGCCAGGCCTATTTCAACCACCTGCTAGTGGGAAAATGTGTTGATTTGATCATTTTAGCTGTGCTGATATATACAATGACAAATTTCAGTGGCTGAAAGACCACCCATATATATATATATATATATATATATATATATATATATATATATATATATATATATATATATATATATATATATATATTGTCATGGTAAGAGTACATCAGCTGAACATGACCCAATAGCTTGGTAGCAGGTTCAAAAAGACTTGACTAGGGTCTGATTGGTGAGGGAAAATGTTCAAATATTGACAATGACTGATTTCTGAGGCAGAATGACCCAGTGATGCACTTGTGTACAAGTACATCAAATGAACAACTTTAACTTTCATTATTGCATTATTGCATTTCTTTCCATGTGTAACCGAATAAGAATTGCATATGACCTCAAAATCGACATGATGAGAGTTAAACAGAATGTTGTTTGCAAATTTGAACAAGTATTTTGGGGTTAAAAGGAAACTGAGTGCTACAGCTGTTATAACTGACAGTTCACATGGAACACTGTCTAATGTCTTGCTTAGTGTGTGGAATAAGACCTTTCCTTGGCTTGACATGAATCTCTCTCTCTCTCTCTCTCTCTATCTCTCTCTCTCTCTCTCTCATGGACAAGCAAGAGCTACATGTCAGTGATGTAAGAAATAAGTTATACATTACACTCAGTGGCAACCACTGGTTCTATTCATCTAGTCATCTCGAAATGAAGCTACTTCAGGTATGCCAATATGCTTATGGCAGGGGTTTCAACTTTTGGTGGTGGGACTCCTGTTTTTCCTATTCTGATTTTCCCAAAATAGGAGTCCTAGACTCCTAGTTTTAAAATCCTAGCGAGACCTCTGATATCTATGTGATGAAAGATGGTGTTGTGCTGTCAAATCTGAATGAACTTAAAATAATCATGTTATAAGAGATAGCTTGTCCAGCTTTCAAATAAAGTTCTGAAGAAAACATCCTATTAACCCATATGTTTGACACCTGTCCTTACATTAAACTATTGGGTAGATGTAAGCAAGTACTAATCCACATTGGCATCTTGTTTAACATTTACGAAATCTTTTTTTTTTAAACAAATTTTTTTTTCAAATTAAGAAAAGATCAATTGAGGTAATGATATAAAAAACTGTACATGAATAGTTAGAATATTGAATATTAACATCGAGTAATTTAGTTATTCTGTTGAAGATAATACTGGAAGATATGATGAAATTGCATTTTCTGCATTTTCCATTCAAATGTATAGTCGAAAGACAGGCAAAGATAGGCACTCATTGTATATTTTGTTTAGATTTCCTATATTTTCATATTGTTTACCAAAAATTCTTGTTTCTATAATTTCGGATCAGAATTAGCTTGACACTTTGTACTAATTTCATATCAGTGAGAAAGAAGTGCTAATGTTAAACCCTAAGCCTGGAACTAAAAGGGATTGATTGAGGGATTAAACATGGTTTTGTGTACCAATAAGACTTTATTCTGGCAAGTTCTGGCAAGTTTAACAGCATCTTCTCTACAACATATTGTTCAGACTTTGATAGTCTCAGGTGAAGAATCTAGAAAATGAGCAAGCTTTGATGTCCGGCTACTATCCTGTGCATATGTTGGAACCAAGGATCATACCATATGTCTGACATATTCAGCTTCCTCCAAGGTGCAGCTGGATATGTGATTTATAAAATTACATGCAATGATGTCAATAGGTAGACAAAAATATGTTTTGGGACAGATTCAATCTATAGGCTGTACATTGCACATGCTTGCACTATACCATGGAGGTGAAAATTTTTTTTTTGTTGTTACTGCACTAGTCAAGTCCACTGGATAATTCCCAATGAAGCTATAATGAATTTTAAGCAGAAAAGGACTATTCTTTTATAGGCTAAAGTAAACCTAAATTCAGAAAGCTTAGAATCATAATTTCAAGGCAGTCAAAATTTTGTACCTTTAATATACATCTGTACACACAGACAAACAATACAAGTATGAAATATTTATTCCCTGATTCCAGGGGCTACAAGAATGATGGGTTTAAAAAAATCACACTTAATTAAAGTAGCCAATTAGACTACTAGGACTTCTTATGCATTTAACAAAAATGTTGAAAGAAAGAAAATTGTTATAATGTAACAGTGTCTGCTAAAAAGGGAACAATACAAGTTTTAAAAACAATTGTTTTAAAGGGCATTATTTTAGATTATCTAAAGTGGGTGTTGGTGATTCTGGTAGATGGTCAAAGATCAAATATATTCAAAATTTAGTTAAATATTTTCAAATTTATTTTTGCCTTTATAAGTGAGCATGAGTAGAGTATATACAGATATTGCCATGACATAGCTTTTAACATTTTCAGTCATATTGCTATGATATCTACATCCTGACAGTTTATAGTGATGTCTGGGGCATCCAGTCACATATATGTAACATCCTGTCCCAACCCAGTCATATTATTCGGACATTAGGCCAAACAGTCCTGACACTAACCTGTTAAAGATGAGTACCAAGTGAGGCAGCTTTTAGTACCATTTTCCAAGTCTTTGGCATGACTCACTTGGGTTAGAACCCTTGACCTCCCACATACAAGGTTGTGGCTTTTAAGTAATTTACTGTAATAATAATAATGATAATAATAATACTTTATGAGGGTAATAAAATTGTTACAAAAACTTATCTCTGTGAAATAGACATATTGTAAGAAAGGTATAATGGATTGATGTATAGAAGAGCAACTAAGTATGTATTCAGCACAAAGAGCAATGTGTGCATCACACACACATGCACACGCACATGCAAACAAAAACACACACACTTGAACACCCAGACATCTGGATTGCTTCCATTTCAAACATCTACGGGTATAATAAAAGGAAGGGATTGATGATGCTTCTTCAGCATCTTTAGGTAGACAGCTCCAATTGATTGGATCAGAGAGAGTCACACTATGTTTATGGAATTCTGTTTTGGGCTTAGGAAGAAGATAGCCAGAGGTCTTGTTTGGATTTTAAAATTAGGAGTCCAGGACTTTCGCTTACTTTCTTACACATGGCTACTGTCACATATGAACTATCAGTTCTAGCAACTTTGGCACAATTCTGAATCTCATTGAAATTTTCATTTTTCTGTGTAACATACTTGTGTAAATTTGCAAATGGCATTTGTGCCAAAGTTTCTTGATTTCAAGTTTGCAGGCAAGATTTATACAGCAACAACTGGAAATGAAATCAATAACAGTGATCACAATGGGGTTTGCCAATGTCCAAAATTGTGATTTTGTTTTACATATTGACAACAAAATATACCATCTGGTGATATTTTTGGCAACAATATTTAAAACAGTATAATACACTCTTGAGTTTGTTTGGAAAAATTCAAAGGCACCATGACAGGAAGCCAGAAACTTGAATAGAAAAATGCACAGGTATCAATTGTTACATAAACAAATTCTAACAGTACATTATTATATGATAATCCACTTGGCCTTGATACTTGTATGCTGTAATATATTCAAAATAGCCATGCAACTGACTAGCTACAATCACCACCTCTGAGGGTGAACACAAAATGATTACAGAAACATCAAATGATTACAGTCAACAACCTTTATGCCTTCATCAAAGCATGAAAGAAGTCATTAATACACTAATAAAAAAGCATTGCTTCAGTTTTCAGAGTGATTAGAACATATTTATTTTGCCACAAACTTTCCTCTTTGCAACCAAATGTGCATACAGAGGACTCCTGTATGGGTGATTTTCTGCATCCTCACCAAAAAAAATTTGCATCTAAATATGTGTAATTAAGCATTTCTGAGATCTTTGAAAGCTTTGGATGACAATGTAAAATTTATATACTAGAAAGAGTATTGATATTATTGATTGTCCTTGTACTGAATATATCATTTATGGAGTTGTGCATAGAACATATAATAACATTATATGCAAATTTTCTTTCTTAGTCATAATTTTCAAATCCTTCATACATTTGTGGACATTAACAACTCTATTGTTGCATATAAATCTGATGGCTCATTATTTAATTCTTTCCACTGTAGCAAATTTTAAAATCATTATCCTATGTGAGTTCCAGTAGTCTAGGTGAGGTTGAATATTTTAAACTTATGTAAAACAATATCCTATGCTTTAAGCTAGAAATTCTTTCATTTTTTTAATAGTAACTAGATATTCATAGCTAATTGTGGTAACATAAATGATATGCTCTGACCATAACATTATCAACTTGACCTTCTTAAAGTTTATCTTGCCTAATGTGTTAGAGTTCCACATCATTAAATGGATGTGGGGTTTATTATCTTTAATTCTATTATATCTCTGTTGAGTGAATATTAGCATCACTTTCATGAAAATTAAAGGCTGGCTGGACACAGTGTTATTGCTTTTAATTTAAACAGGCCTGGGCATCTTCTTACTCATCAATGGACAGATAATAGATTTTTAAATCTACACCCTGTGATGTAAATAAGCCAATAAATTCAGATTGCAGTCTGGATTCAAGGCTGATCCAGACTGGGAGATTTAGTTTGCCCACCCCTATTACTACTACTACTACTACTACTACTACTACTACTACCACCACCACCACCACCACCACCACCACCACCACATCATCATCATCATCATCATCATCATCATCATCATCATCATCATCATCATCATCATCCCATAACCCAAGATGTTGTTGGGGAACAACAATTGATTTCCAAGACTGATCCAGACTTGGAGATTTAGTTTGCCCACCCCTACTACAACTACTACTACTACTACTACTACTACTACTACTACTATCACTCCCACCACCAAAACCACAACCACCACCACCACCACCACATCATCATCATCATAATTAATCCCATAACCCAAGATGTTGTTAGGGAACAACAATTAACTTCCTAACCAATTCTCTACATTATTCCCTGTTCTCTACTACCCTGCCTATTCCCCCAACCTCTGCACAGTGCCTTGCAAGATTATTGTTTTTTTGCCAGTCGGGATGATCTTGAGACATGAAACATAAAATCGCAAACTGAAGTGATAAGGTTATGTCTCAAGATCGTCTTGACCCCTATTACAATCACTGCTAAAACACTTGTGAAAAAATCCATGCAATTTTATGGTAGACTTACTTATTAATTCCTCAAGTGTTAAGAGAGGCACCAAAACATACTGTGGTAGGTGCTATTTAATTGTCAGATATTTTGGAGAATTGCGGATGAAATTAGATGTCTGTAATTTTAGCCAATGCCTCTTTGTCACAAAAAACTTTAAATCAGTCCATTTCAGAGAGTTATTTAATTCAGAGACATTTAGCAACATATACTAGTGACATGTAATGTTAATGAAATTTCATTTTTTGATAACATTGTACATCTGTTTCAGGCATGATATGTTATGGCATCTCATTGATGCAACATATTCATCATGACACTGTATATTTCCCATGAGTCATTATGAAATAAAGTGGAATTAAAACACTTCACTAGAGAAGATAGCATTACTGTATGTATGCTCATAACAAGCACTTATGCATTGTTAACAGTTTCTTTCCGTTTTTTTAGCTGATGCCAAATGCAGCCCTGGAGATTTCCCATGTGCTGATGGAAGTGCCTGTGTCCGCATTGAGTTGACCTGTAATAAGAAAAAGGATTGTAACGATAGCTCAGATGAAAATGAGGCATACTGTAGTAAGATTTGCTATTTCTATGTTATAATTATGTCTCACCTGTATGAACATGGTAAGACATACATGCATCTATGTTTGTGATTTGTGTTAAGAATTTTAAGTCTGATATGGGTTGGGTGGGAGGGGGATTCATTATGATATTAGTACAGGTGAGACACTGGGTTTTAGGCATTTTTTGCCTGGAAGGATTTCAATTTTTTTGTCTGTTTCATTTGTTCTTTTTGAAACAAATAGTTTGTATACCAGTAGATTGTGATTGACAGTTTGAAGTTTCAGTAGCATTTAATTTTTGAAGAAAAATAATTTCCCATGTTTTCCCCATAGGTTATCCTGTACATCAAAAAAGCACCTTGTATATCTTATGCATTATTAAAGGGAGTTTTTATCTCTTTAGTTTGGTGCATTTTGATGTATGTAATTTGGGTGATAAGAATGAATATCATGGCCTTCTGTCAGTTGTGCGTGTTTAAAAAAAATTACTTGGTCATTTTCTCTTCTGGATTTCAAAGTGAAACTAAAAATATGAGCTAGTAACTTTTTAATTTTTTTTTTATAAAAATATTTTTTGTAACTTATTTATTGCACTTTCAGAAGCTGGTATTGCCAACACTCTCAGTATTTATTTTCCCTGTTTTAATATCTTCTAAAGTTAGTATACTTTGGACTAGTTCAGCCAGGTTTTTTAAACACGAAGTGGAAGCTATTTGGATCATTCACATGCTTAGATCATGTACAGTTTTCACAAATACACTGTACAATATGTACAGAAATTTCAGTCATAGTACATGACAACAGCATAGAGGTATGCATGCCAACATTACCTCCATAGTGCATGCTGCTAATACAGTAATTTTGGCATACACCTTTCATTTTATCATAAGTATAGCATCTTTTTGGAGTGCTACTAATGATAGTAACAAACAGAAGTCAGTAGCAGGTTTCCAATTCCTTTTTCAGGGAGGCAACTCAAATTTATGTAAATGACTAGACCATGTAGTAATCTCCCTTGTATATTGTTTCACTGTAGTGGAATATGCAGAAGTTATTTTTCCATTGCTCATTTGAAGTCATTGTTGTTGTTTACTTAATGATATTGTATGATGGTTTTGTGATCAGGTTTTCAAAAAGCATACACACATAGAAGGACAAACATGCTTTGTTCCAAGCTGAAGAAAAGAATGAGTCCAGTCTGGTTTCATGATGTCTCAGGGGTGCAAGGTTTATTCTAGGTAGTGGCCTTTCACCAATGACACTTTTTTTATGGCACAGGAAAGTTTCCTCTATCATACCCATAAGGCACCTTGAAATCCTAAGAAAATAAAGATAGAAGGCTGTTATAGTTGATTTCAGACTGGATCATGTGAATCTGAAATTACCTGATGGAATGCTATCCAAGTCTGTTTCTTATTGAATTTTCATCTCATCATCTCAAAATCTAGCTAGAATTGATGAATCTGTTTCTTGCATGAATGATTTCAATATATTTCATATTGACATACAAAACAAAGCATTCATTGGAGACATTAAACAAACTGGACTGTGTACATGTAATCTGCCATAATTAGTCCTGAGATTTGGAAGAGTCCATTTTGATACTCCAAAAAAATCAGGAAGGCATCTACATTATGACTGAATACAGCCAAGAGGAAAGCTGATTGCTCCTTATTAAACATGTAGACTCCTCTGAAGCTCATGGCAGCATACAAAATTTGCATGTAAATCGACTGCACTGTTTTAGAATTTAACAAGCTGTTCTACACCTGCATCGATTTGAATGGTGTTGAAATACTTCATGTGGGAAACGAGTCAGTTTTAGCTACATATAATAATTCTAACCTGAATATTCACTGACCTACAGATGAATATATCAGTTGTGATGCTATGTGGACGAAACTATTATGGGAGAAATGATATATCAATACACTTAATGTTATCTCCATCTTTGAAAAGTGGGTGGTTCCCTTTATGGATGTTGACATGCAGGTAGTATGCAGATTACAGATAGAGATATAGTTATATATTTATATGTAATTCTAGTTATTGACAAGAAAACAAAAATACTTTCAAACAGGCTGCTTGTTGGTTATCAGTGAGTTTATTCAGTGTTTTAGGTTATTTAATGGTGGCTCCATTTAATTCACTTTAGACACCAGGCTCTTTTTTTTTTGCAGTGCATTAATGCTTTGAAAACATCTTATTAACAATTTCATGTCCAACTTAAACTTGGAGAACATTACTATGTTTTCTTCAAAACAGAAGAAATAAAGCAATTTTCTTGTGCAAAGAAAATCTCATCTAGAACAAATCCAGGCACGGGAATGAGGATGAATACCCACAAAATCTATCACATTATACTTTCTGCATATGCCAAAGACTACTATGACTACAGGTACTAGCATTTGTTAGTGAAGGAAAACTATTGACAACAGCCAGTCTTATTCTAACGATATTTTAAAATTTTACACAGGGGTTAAACTTAAGCTGTTTGAAATCTGCCCCCATGCTGATTCTGTGGTAATTGTATTTATTCCATTAGCACCTTCATTTGCTAGTTAAATATCTCTGCATAAAAAGAGAAATTCAAAATTTGTTCCCCATGTACAATAGAGATTCTGCCAGGATTTTATCGTAATGGGAACTTCACCCTTTGTCACTGAAAGAAGGGGAGAGTAGAAAAGAGGGAGAGGGAAGAGGAAACAGTCATGGTTCAATATTTACTTAAGACTCAATACTCCACTTTTTTAGAGCTCTTCTGAACTCCAGAATTTTTAAAAGATGTCACCTCTAGATGTACAGGTATTAATCTGTTCATTATCAATATATTCATTCTTAACATTGTTCTGTGCTCTTTTCTGAAATGGCATATGCATAGCTAGCTTTATTGGCATGAAGAAGTTGGGAAACTTTTCTTTTTGGCTGTTATTTAGAATTTTGCAGAGCTCACAGATATTACATTTTGGTTACATTTGTTTCGAAATGGGAATTTTTACGAACACAAATTTACTTCTTGAGTCAGTAGTTTTTCTGACTACTGCCAGATTTCTTATCTGTTCCGTAATGCTATATTAGGGTTTTGAGTCAATCAGTGCCATAGTCTGCTTGTGCAGACCAACATATTCAAAAAAAGATATATTTACTTCTTAATTTAATTTTTTTCATCCTTATTTATACCATTTTATCTTACCCTTGAAATGGATACATGGTTTTGAAGCCTATGATTCACCTGACAAAATGGATTGATTCTACTTTTAATTTGTATGTATTTTAATTAGGTTCAGTGTTTTGTCCTTTCTTCATTTAAGTTTGAAATACCACTTAAAGGGACATATCATGCCCTCTATTTTTGTCCATCCAACATGTACATCTAACTCGTATTTAGCATCATTTTTGGGCTTAAAATCACTCACTAGTATCTCCATTAACAATTTCCCAGCTCCAATAATCCAATATACTTTGTAACTTTAAAAATGTATGTCATCATCACTATCATCAGCCAGGTTTTGGCAAACAAAAACGTAAATGAAGTTTTCTAGGTGACCCATATTTTATACATGCATTTGTAAAATTTACTTCATGGAAGATTCAAACTATGCCATAATGCCTATTCCAGGGCACATTGTGTCAATCAAATTTAGTTTTACAACCATTTTTGTCATCTGTTGATCAACTTCTTTTTTAGTAAGTTAACTCTTTTACTCTTCAAAGAAATCTGAACAAACTCGCACACTAATTTGATGAGTTCTTACTGAGCTTTTATACTCTGCTGGGATTGTACCTGATCACACCTTTTGGTTGATCGTGTCCAGAATGTCCAGTACTTTAATATTGATTTTGCCTTATCTATGAGGATAAAGTGATTTATTGCCATGTAAATGTATGCAGACTAAAATTCTATAAATTGACACCTATTACTGAAATATGTGAATGCCTAAATGATGTGTATTATTTTTACTATAGCAGACTTTAGCTGGTCCTGAACCTCTACCACTCCAGCTCTTGCATAGTCTCAAACCTATGCCTGATACTACTTGTCTTATGATGCTAATACTCAAAACTATGCCTGATACTAATTGTCTTATGATGCTAATACTCAAAACTATGCCTGATACTAATTGTCTTATGATACTAATACTCAAACCTATGCCTGATACTACTTGTCTTATGATACAAATAGTCAAACCTATGCCTGATACTACTCGTCTTATGATACCAATATTCAAAACTATGCCTGATACTAATTGTCTTATGATGCTAATACTCAAACCTATGCCTGACACTACTGGTCTTTTGATACTAATACTCAAACCTATGCCTGATACTGCTTGTCTTATGATGCTAATACTAAAATGTATGCCTGATACTACTTGTCTTATGATGCTAATACTAAAACATATGCTTGATACTACTTGTCTTATGATGCTAATACTCAAACCTATGCCTGATACTACTTGTCTAATGATACTAATACTCAAACCTATGCCTGATACTACTTGTCTTATGATGCTTATACTCAAACATATGCCTGATACTACTTGTCTAATGATACTAATACTGAAACCTATGCCTGATACTACTTGTCTTATGATACTTATACTCAAACCTATGTCTGATACTACTTGTCTTATGATGCTAATACTAAAATGTATGCCTGATACTACTTGTCTTATGATGCTAATACTAAAACGTATGCCTGATACTACTTGTCTTATGATACTAATACTCAAACCTATGTCTGATACTACTTGTCTAATGATACTAGTACTCAAACCTATGCCTAATACTAATTGTTTAATGATACTAATACTCAAACTTATGCCTGATACTGCTTATCTTATAATACTAATACTCAAACCTATGCCTGATACTACTTGTCTTATGATGCTAATACTCAAACCTATGCCTGATACTACTTGTCTTATGATGCTAATACTCCAACCTATGCCTGACACTACTTGTCTTATGATACTAATACTCAAGCCTATGCCTGATGCTACTTGTCTAATGATGCTAATATTGAAACCTATGCCTAATACTGCTTGTCTTATGATGCTAATACTAAAAGGTATGCCTGATACTACTTGTCTTATGATGCTAATACTCAAACCTATGCCTGATACTACTTGTCTTATGATACTTATACTCAAACCTATGTCTGATACTACTTGTCTTATGATGCTAATACTAAAATGTATGCCTGATACTACTTGTCTTATGATGCTAATACTAAAATGTATGCCTGATACTACTTGTCTTATGATACTAATACTAAAACGTATGCCTGATACTACTTGTCTTATGATGCTAATACTCAAACCTATGCCGGATACTACTTGTCTAATGATACTAATACTGAAACCTATGCCTGATACTGCTTGTCTAATGATACTAATACTCAAACCTATGCCTGATACTACTTGTCTAATGATACTAGTACTCAAATCTATGCCTAATACTAATTGTTTAATGATACTAATACTCAAACTTATGCCTGATACTGCTTGTCTTATGATACTAATACTCAAACCTATGCCTGATACTACTTGTCTTATGATGCTAATACTCAAACCTATGCCTGATGCTACTTGTCTAATGATGCTAATACTGAAACCTATGCCTAATACTACTTGTCTTATGATGCTAATACTAAAACGTGTGCCTGATACTAATTGTCTTATGATGCTAATACTCAAACCTATGCCTGATACTACTTGTCTAATGATACTAATACTCAAACTTATGCCTGATACTGCTTGTCTTATACTAATACTCAAACCTATGCCTGACACTACTTGTCTTATGATACTAATACTCAAACCTATGCCTGATACTACTTGTCTTATGATACTAATACTCAAATCTATGCCTGATACTACTTGTCTTATGATACTAATACTAAAACCTATGCCTGATAGTAATCTTACTGGAATATTTGTTCTCAGGCTTGAAATGTGACATGGTTTTCATTTGCTTGTTATGCCCTCCATGTTTTGCACTATGTGTAACCTACATTTGTGAAAAGTAGCAGGTGAATGCATCACAGGGAGTGGAACTTGAGCTTATCAAATCTGGGGCACAGTGACCTAAGTTTAATGCTTGGTTGATTTTGTATTTTAGTTGTTCTTGACTCCCTCAATAACTTGTACCCAATCTTGACTACAGCAGTATCCCTCTCAAACGGCTTCATTGACCAGCAGCCACCTTCTTATTATGGCCAGAATCCCTTGGCATCGAGTTTGTATTCAGATGTACCCCTCAAGAATAATGACCCTTCTAATGCAACCAGCAGCCAGCATATTAGTAAAAAGAATGTAAAATGTTTCTCTCACAAGCGTTTACTTTCCATTTCAAAGGTGTCCAGAACAGATAATTAATTCATATTGTGATGTAAGTAATCAGATTATCTCTATCGTTGATACATGTGTCCCAATGTCAGAGTTCCGTTATTGAAAGAAGTGTTTACAAATGTTCATGTAACGATAAGATTAATATCATATTATCTATAAAAGCCAATATTTACAGGAAATGGACTCAACAATGATATGATAGAGGGCTTCACACATCAGTTGAGTTCTTCTCTGTAATGATTACAACCAGATGTAATTGTAAAGATCTTATCATAGGCTAAAAATAGATCTTGTGCATTAACATGGTCATCATAGGCTAAAAATAGATCTTGTGCATTAACACGAACACAGAGAAATTGACCTTGAACAAAACAGGGTTACAGATAAAGACCAAAAAATAAAAAAATCGTGACAACACATTTATTGCTTCCTTTATGAAAAAGGAATTTCGTCCACTCAACAAGTTTAGTTTGCATAATTAAATCTCATAGAGTTAGCAAGATCTGAATATAAATCCTTGCCAAACATTAACATGTCATCATGTAAACGGAGACATATTATTGTAGAAGAAAGTCAGTTATTCTGCTCTATGAACTCAGGTGGGTTGGGAATGGGGGACTTGCCAAACAATCTTATGTAGAAAATACTCAAATAAAACAATTTTATGTTTAAAAGTCCCAAATAAACAACATCATAACTGATAAGGAGCAGCAGTGGGAAAATGGAGCAAATGGAAAAAGAATTATGTATATACCAAGATTTAAATGACGTTTTTGAATGGTTTTGCAATGTGCATGACAACAATACCTGCTTGCATATCTTGCATATGTCAACAATAAGGACTATTAATTTAGCTGAAATAATTATATTATTATTACAAGAAGAATCTTTTAATAATTAATATTACTTTTAAAGGACGATATTAAATGCCTTAAAGTATCTAGCTTTCTTACTACATTCAATACATATGCTTCTCACAAAAACGTGAAATGAGGTGGTCACTTTAACCATTTATGCCACTGGAGCAGTCTATTCATTTTGTTGAACCATCAGTATTTTGCACTCTGTTTTAACCATGGATGAATCTTGAAGAGAATCAATGAAACATGTCAGAAGTAGGACATCGTGGCCTGATTTTCAGACTGCTAACTTGTAGATTCAACTTCAGTATTCATTTCTGATAGCCTCAAAATGTCTTGGACCCTACTTCATCTACATTGATGTAAATTGCCATATGGGTGCATCTCAAGAAGAGTAAATTAACCATAAGAAAAGCAGCCATTGCAATCTCTATTTGCTTGAGTGATGTTTCTGTTTTCAGACATTTTTGTGTTATCCACTGTATCTTTAATCCTACAATCTTATACAATCTAAGCTAATGAAACTTTGCTTTGATGCATTGTTATAAATGGTACGTTGTAATAATATTTCCTACTTCCGTATGTTTGCTAAGCTGTTAACTTAAACTTACAAGCATTGGTTCTGGGTTTGAGTCCTATCCAGATTAGTTTTTGTCATTTATCATGGTAATGCTTGTTACTAAATTGTCCATAGCATTCTTTTTATTGTCCGTTAATCCAAATACGTTCTTGTTGGCATGGTTTGTTTTGTTTATGAGTTATCACCATGTTCTTGTGTTGCAGAAAATCGGATTTGTCCCTTGGACATGTTCACCTGCTTGAGCACCAGACAGTGCATTGCTGGCTACAAACGATGCAATGGTGAAGTGGACTGCCAAGATCTGTCAGATGAAAAAAATTGCACCTGTGGATCATCTCAGTTCAAGTGCAAGAATGGAAGGTGTATTAATTTGCATGATCACTGTAACAGAATAAATGATTGTGGGGACTTCTCAGATGAGATTAGAGCACATTGTATAGGTGAGATATTCTTCTGAGTTATATACCAAATGACCAAAATTGAATTCAACTAGGAATATCTCCTTATGGTTGAGCCATGTTTTTATTCATTTTCCCAGCATTTCTGACTCTTTCCTTGATAATGCCTGTGATCACACTTTCTTGTACAGTCTTAATTTCTTCTGCTTCAATGCATATACTTCAAGGTGTTTTCTTTTCTCACTGCACAGTGCTGTGTATTTTTATCAGTAGCAATATAAATATTAAAATACATGGTTCAGTATATATCTGCATTATTTGTACACCTTTGTTGATTATCATTGGCGGGAGGGCATAACATAGACTAGTTCAGCATGCACTAAGATAGTTTTGATAATGATTACAGTAATTGACTTGGCCAGTGGATGCATGGCTTAATGTCTATCCATTTACATAGAGCATTTATCATGCACAAGACAGTTTTAATAATATTTACTGTAATTTCTCTGGTATGTGGAATGATGGCTTAAAGTTTGTCCATGTACACAGCATTTATTGTGCATTGAGACAGTTTTAATAATATTTACTGTAATTTCTCTGGTATGTGGAATGATGGCTTAAAGTTTGTCCATGTACACAGCATTTATTGTGCATTGAGACAGTTTTAATAATATTTACTGTAATTTCTCTGGTATGTGGAATGATGGCTTAAAGTTTGTCCATGTACACAGCATTTATTGTGCATTGAGACAGTTTTGATAATAATTACAGTAATTTATCAGTAGATTGTAATTTAATTGATTAAATGTAGTTTGAATAATACACAGTGCATCATTCTCTAGCCTTTTTTTCGGACACCTCTTTGTCTACTAGGGTTTCTACCAGATGTGATGTCATTTATATATATTTATAAGCTAGTAACTAAATTTAGATATGATGTCATGTTTAACCAATCAGATAAATGAGTTTAGAGCATGTGATCAAGCATTATCAGTTGTTGGTGTCTTTCATATAGATGCAGAATGCCTATAGAGATGTGTGCTTTTCAGTGAACTGTTGATTGCCACATCTAACTTAAAAGATTTATCAGGGTGTGCTGTGACAGGATTTGCCCCCGTTATGCCAAAAAGATTTTTTTATATGTACAATAAAGTGTCTATTGAACCTGTGTATTGTGTGTTATTCAAATAAGTGGCTTAATGTCTGTCCATTTACACTGAGCATTTATTGTACCTGGTCAGTCATGGGATTCTTTTAGGTACTCAGTTAACACAATAAACAAATGAACAAACAATTAAAGGATTGGCCAGCTCATGAGTACAAGGTAATAATAGTTGACAGGTGGTAATGTTTCCAGCCCCATCAGATTAGTGACTGCTGGGATTTCCTGATCCATTGGCATCATTAGTATCCTAACAATGCATTAGTATCAGGATTTATTTCAAGACCTACAGTTGGAAGAGCGTTCCTTGGAACCCTTGTTGATATGGTTAGTCTTGCCCAAAGTAATATAGAAAAAAACATTACACACCATTCACAGCAATTTCTCATGTCTATCTGAACTTTCATTATGTTGTTGCATGAGATCCGAAGATTCACAAATTATATCAACATGTATTTGCTTCTCTAGGACTGCCCCCATGTCCCGAAGGGACTTTGAACTGCTCCACTACAACTGACTGTGTTCTGGCTGAAAATGTTTGTGATAAAAAGATGCATTGTATGGACGAATCGGATGAAAATATCACTTGTCATGGTAAATAATGCTGTAGTATATTTTATTATGGTTTTCATTTTCATTAGCTTTACAAAAATGGTTTGGCAAGTTGGAAATATTTTTTTAAATTTCATGTTAGAAATGACATTTTCATAGCATTTTGAAAAATGTTTTCTTAGTATTTAATGCACATAGAATAAGACCTGCACAAATAACTGATACATGTATTTTGAATGCATTCGAAATTAGTCTATGGAATCATGCCAAATCTATGATTTATGATTCGTTTTGCAAAACTTTAAAATATAGGATAAATCCAGGACAGATTTGGGTTTTAGTTATTTTTGCAAATGATTACAACAAAGATTAAAATGAGAAAACTTTTCACAATGTTCCATTTGAGAATTAATTTATTTAAAGGATTGTAGAATTCTACTTGATCAGATGGCTGTGTAATGAAAAATATCTGCAAACTGGTGTTGAGGCGGAGAGCACAGACTTGTATAAATTTACGTTTAGTACAGCACCAGCAGCTACAAGAAGACTACAAATTTTCTTTCCAGTGCAGTGTGATTGCTCTTGGCATGGTGGTTCAGAGGTTTAAAATACAACAGATACCTTTAAATCCGGCATCATGGTTTTGAGCTAACATGGACCATTGATAGTGTTGGCAATTAGTCAGAATTTAAAGATGGGTAATTAATATATCACAGCTGATCAAGAGTTTAATTGGTTACAAATATACATCTGTACATCTAACAAACTTGTTCTTCAAACCATGGGACACAATTGGGGTGTGGTCATGATATATGCACAGAAGTTTTAGAATTTTGATGCAGATCTGGTGGTGGGGGTTGGGTGGAGTGGTTTTGCATAAATTTATAAACTTTCCAAATTTTGAGACCAATTTGGGACAGAATTGGTATGTGTGATCGCAAACATGTTTGTTAACAAATGCAAGATAAGTGATTTAAATGAGATCCTAGGATTATGTGCTAAGGGTATAAAAATGTGGCCCCAAGTCAAAATATAGATACTGATGAGATCTCCACAGTGTAACCATATTTTCTCACCGAGTTTGCAAAAACAAATGTTATACATGCAACAGATATGGCTTATGGTCCATACAGACACCTGTGTTCGTTCTATGCAGTGCTATTGATTTTAACAATTCAGTGTTCATTCTATGCAGTGCCATTGATTTAACAATTCAGTGTTCATTCTATGAAGTGCCATTGCCACTAAGATTTAGTTTCATGGCAACCTATGAGCTCATTAAAATTCCACAGAAAATAAATATAAAAGATCACTATAGCTGACTTTACAGTGATTTAAGGTGCACCTTAGGATGTGATTTGTGTGTGTGATTTAGATTTTTAACTTGTCTTTAACAATGTTTTTAGGCATACCGCTAAGATGTCTGCAGTGTGATAGTTTATGGTGATGCCTATCACTGTGGGGCATAATGCCACAGACATTTGGCATGATGTCTGACCCAGTCACATTATCCTGACACCAGGCCAACCAGTCATAACACTAACCTTTTAATGCTGAGCGCCAAGCAAGGCAGTTGTGATACCATTTTTTTAAAAGTCTTTCTATGACTTTGCCGGAGTTTGAAAACACAACAACCTGCATCTGAGGAAGACTAAGACACCATAGCAGTCACACCTCTAGATGTTTCACAGAATTGAGTGTGATTATGCTGACAAAAAATATTTGACTGATTTTGATTAGTTTGGGCACCATCCGAGAGCACATAGCTGATGATCAGGGATAGAAAATTTAATGAAGAGAAGATGAAATCTGCATAGTAGTTTAAAGACAGGAAAGATGGCAGTTGTTGAAATAAATTGCAAAAGGGGGATGGTTACTTTTTGTGATGAATTTAACCCATGTTAACCTGACCCAGATTTTTAAAAGTAAAATAAAAATATACAAATCTAGAAATGTCTTTGATGTCTGCCTTTCTCTGATGATGATGTAAAATTGTTAGGCTTCATTTGTTTAGATGGAAGATGTGAATGCACATATTTTTTTTGAAATCAACAGTATCTGCATATAGAAGTTTTGTGTAGAAACAGATCAACCATTAAAAAACAACATTGAATTTAGAGGACTATTTTGAAGTGACTAATTTTTGTCGGCCAAATATATAAGGGATATAAAAGATGATTGATTCTTCATTTGGGATACGATTGTAAATCTGTAAATCGCTCTGAAATCTCAGTTCTTCTATAGGTAGTCTTCACGTGTTGGCTGTTCAAATATCAGCCAGCATTTTGTACCAGTCCCCTTCATGATGGCAGTGCACAACACGTACCTGTCAGGTCACTTTGGAAATTACTAGGTACTTAGCCCACTACTACAGAGCTTCAATGTGGAGTTAAATTGTGGGAAATTAACAGCACTGTCTATAACACTTGGAGAAAAAAGAAAATTGCACAAGATGTAGTGTGCATTATATGAAAATGAGATATACCTCTCTGTCTTTTTTTACAGAAAGAAATGATTGTAAAGGTGATTTCAAGTGCATTAAAAGTGGGGAATGCATCGCAATAAGGTGGAGATGCGACAAGGATGAGGATTGTGATGATGGGTCTGATGAACTTAACTGTAGTAAGTGTTTTTGACATGTTTGCCTCACCATCATTGTTGTATGTATGTATGTATGTATGTATGTATGTATGTATGTATGTATGTATGTATGTATGTATGTATGTATGTATGTATGTATGTATGTATGTATGTATGTATGTATGTATGTATGTATGTATGTATGTATGTATGTATGTATGTATGTATGTATGTATGTATGTATGTATGTATGTATGTATGTATGTATGTATGTATGTATGTATGTATGTATGTATGTATGTATGTATGTATGTATGTATGTATGTATGTATGTATGTATGTTTGTATGTATGCATGCATGCATGTATGTATGTTGGTATGTTGTCTGAGTTATTCATGGGAAAAGATATAAAACTTCTATTTTATAAATTTTACCATTGTTTGATAATGAGAGAATAACTGATTTATTAAAAGTAGATATCTGTTGTTAAAGACTCATTATGTATGCTTCACAGTCAAGTCTCATTTGATGTGCATTTTAATTTCAGCCTACCATTGTCAGTCCAATGAGTTCCAGTGTAAGAATGGGCATTGCATCGACGCTCAGTGGAAGTGTGATGGAAACATTGATTGCCTTGATGCATCAGATGAAGATACTTGTAGTAAGTTGGTGTTGCCTGAAGTCGGATGACTGATTAATAGTAATATTCACTTTTATAGTTGGATGGAATGTTATCTGTCCCTAATTGTTGAAAGCGATGTTGTGTGGATGTATTAGGGGGTGCATTGGTTTTAAAACCAGCTCTTTGGCAAGCATTAATGTTATATGTGACAGTCATCATGTGACATATGTAATTCATATTACAAATTATTATATTACATATTATTATAACAAAAAATATGTTGATTAGCAGTGAATAAGTTCAGACATTTTTGCTTTTGTTAATTTGTAATTATAAACAAGTAAATTTTATAAATTCATCAGATTCCTTAAAACATTTCAGTTTTATTGTATGTCAAAAAATACCCATCTCTTGTAGAAGTAATTTACCTTAAGTTGTTTTGGGCAATACTTTACAAATTTATATTATTAATAGACACATTGATTGTCACTGCTTTTTAGTAACTAATAATAATTTTCAATAATTTTCTGTTTTGTGTAATCTGCATACATGAAGTAACAAGATGCCACATTCATTTACATAACAAGCACTATGATTGAATAACTCTGTACTTGGCAATCAATCACCAAGACCGCACAGTCTTCAAGGTGTTTAATAAAGAGAATAAGGGCAAGCATTTGCCTGGTTACAAGTTTCTATATACTTATGGAGTGAGCTTCATAAACAAACATGAAAAAAATTATTTTATGTACTATTATTCCAAAAATGATAAATTCCAGGCTTAGTTACTGTATATGACCATTGATTTCTGTATACACATCTTTTGTCATCTTTAGAAATGCATGCACATGGCAGTTTTTGTCCATGAATTATGTACAGTAGCACGTGAATGGGATTGCTGAATATCCAAGTAGAGCTTAAACACCATATGGAGCATTTTTTTATTAATATGAGCACAACACACAAGCAGTTGCCCAAATTCTAAAACTTTGGATGATCAGTAACTTAGAATAAAATTAGAATCACAGAGCTTTCAGGAACTTTTTAAAATATAAATTTGAGAGCTTGCTCTAGAATGCTAAATTTTAATGTCATAAAATAGTCCCAAAGTATAGTGCCGCTAATGGAGGCCATAGAGTATATATAAGAGATATGAGTTTGTTTTAATAATACTTTTGCCAATCATTACTGACAATATCCTGCCAAGGAAATGGGTGTTGGTGTCTTTCCAAGGGAAGCACCAAAGCAGGTGCCTCAGGACTGACCTGGAGAGATCATATCAGTGTGGTAATCAAGTGCTCATTCTGACTTTCAAATTGATTAGTTTGATGCTTTAACTGATTGTCTAGTTATTAAAAACATTCTGCAAAGTACAAAGTGTGGATGTACAAAGGCAGACATGAAGTTCACACTATTGGATGGTAAAGTCCTGCATGCAGTTTGCAGTATTTGGTGGTCATGTTTCTGCTGTTACATGCAGTTATAATATATGTGACATTGTGCAGCTGTCATTAACAACAATTTCTGCAACTGTGCAAAATGTGTTTTGAGACAAACTAGTTTTCTCTTCATAGATATTCTCATTTAAAAACTGCTTCCATTAAAAATTGAAAACTACCCCATTACAAAAATTCAGGAAAGAGAATTAGCCCTGTTTGAAAATTGTGGAGAAATTACATAAGTGTATTAAAAAGAAATAAAAGTGTCATGAAGTAAAGAATATTGCTTGTTCATCAAGTTGTAATGCAGCCTGTATAAACTTATGTGCATATTATTTTACCCAATTGTTTCATCATAAAGTTTCCTAAAGATGATTTGATAATTTTAATATTTTGTTTCCTCAGGTAACAAAACATGTGGTGAGAATGAATTCAGATGTCCTGTTGTAAATGGTACAGGACGTTGCATTGCTGTAGAGTGGAAATGTGACGGAGATCCTGATTGTGAAAATGGAGAAGATGAATCTGTTGAAAATGGATGTCGTAAGAATCTTCACACTTTTTGTCCATTTTGGTAAATAGTATTACATGATTTTTTTCCTGTGGTGTTTGTGTATTGAAAATAAAAAGGCAGAGGATTTGGCATTTTGACTACCTGTCATGTCATAGTTATGTTGCCATAGTAACAAAAGAGAAATTTCTTCCACTGCACCACATATGAGATTTGGATCCTTGCAAAAGAAAACATGCTATATTGCATGAATATATTATATTGCTTTCCATTGTTAGCTTTTGAAACAATTAGTTTTTTATTTGATTGTTAGGTAAATAGGTACAAAGTGTTGCTTTGGTAGAGAAAAGATGTCATGTTAGATCTGATTGACTGGATTCAACTGTCTGGCTATATTTTTTCCAATACTGATTTCAACCGTTAACATTAACTCTTTGTTGACAAATACTTTTCATAGCATACACGATGGAAAATATTTTTTTTTCAGCTCTGGTTGTGTGCAGTCAAGATGACTTTCAGTGCAACAATCTCCGCTGTATTGACAGAATATTTCTCTGTGATCATGATGACGACTGTGGAGATCGATCTGATGAACCAGAAACATGCAGTGAGTTTTAATTTTGTTAGCTCTACAGGTAATAGACAACATCTTATGGCATTGGTTTCCAAATGCAGGTGATGAGGGCATTTTGAAGGGTCACCAGGATTTTTTAATTGGGTGGTAAAACTTATAAAATTGTTGAATTGGCATCAGTAGGCTTGCAGCCAAAAATGGTTGGGAACTACTCGCTTATGAGATGGTACATTGTTCATAATCGATCCTATGAAATCCTTTTTCTCTCCATCTGTTACCACAAAATTGGTGGTGTTACTCTTCCTGAAATACTTCAGTATTATAGCGTCTTGTCAGGACAATGTTACCGGGTGGGACATGATTCTGCATGTCTGTGGCATGATGCCCCAGTGCTAGACAGTACTATAAGCTGTCTTATTACATGCTCATTTTTGTCTCTTTTAACTTTATATTGTCAGAATCATGCAATATTTTATAATATTGCACACTTTCTTATTGCACTTGCTTGCATGACACATGTGCAAAGTAGTGTATTAGAAAGTACCTTGTAAACAAATCAAGTACCCTCACATAGTAGATGCTTTACAGTTTGGTTGCTTAATGAATTAATTGAAGCAGATGTTTCATAGATTGCCACATACCAGCTGCTTTGTAGTATTCTGTGTTAACTTTTTTGATAGTATTTTGATTTAGGCTAATGACAGATGCCAGACAGGTTGTTGAGTTCCTGCAAATAACATCAAGGTCATAAGGCATAAACTTGTCAATTTTAGCTGGTAGAAAAATATACTTACAGTTTTACATCCTAAATGTCCTCAAAATGTACTTCTGCAAATCTGAATTACATGACCCATGCATGGGTTCTAAAGCTTGATTGCACATTTTGAAACTGCACTGCAATTTTGACTACATTCCAAGTGCAATTACATCATCCTTACTGTACTCAATATGAAATGAATATTATATTCCATAGTGTCCTTTTGATAAGTACATTTAAAAGGCTTCAATTTTTTTTTCCATTTTCATTCCAAATATTCAATGACAGAACAGAAACACACTTGCTGATGTCAAACATGCTGCTCCCTCACTGCTGAAATCAGATGTACTTTATGTAGAATTGGCACAGATAAATCCAGTCCATAATCACAAAATTTCATAGAATTGAAAAAATACCAACATAGTTTTATTATGATATATGTTTAATGTAAAATTATTGATATAGTTGGTTGTAAGTGAAACAATTTATTGTATCATCTGCAGAAACAAGTTTGGTTACTATAAGAGAAGAGATGTTCCCTTGAAGAAAATCCTGACGATACCAATCTCGAAAATAAACTTGCAAAAGATCTTGGTAAACAAGGAGGATCATATAATCATAAACGACATTGTATAATATTAATTATCAATGATGCTGAATACAATTGTATAATTGCTGATACAACGATGAGAAGCACATTTATAATTCTGAATAATACTTGCTTATTGGACTGAACTAAATTAGGTACAATTTTGAGCTACACTGATGGTGACTCACCAGTTTACTCATTTGATCTTCAATGCTCACATTTGAATAAACTTACTTTCAATAGGATTGCTAAAACAATTACATATTGGCACTGATGCATAATGGGGTAAATGGAGAATAAAACAAGAAAAGATTCTTAGTTATTCTGAATCCGCCAATGTTGAATCTAAGAAAGTATATTGTAAAAATAAATGGATGTCAAAACTTTTGTTAGCTCTATCAGTATATGATCTTGTAGCCAGACATAAAAGAGTTTATGTCAATAAACCCAGAGGTTCTGGTAAAACAACACGTGTGATTGAATTATTTTGAAATTTTGATATGGTTGTACTAACTCCAACTCACTGGCTTGCCAGAGAAATGAGAGAATGAGAATTTAAATCTCATTCTTATCATAGCTTCTTTGGATGGAAAGGAGATGTATGGACTCTTGAGTGAATGTGTGAGAAATATAACCCTAAGATTATTATCTTGGTTATTAAAAATGTATTAAAAATATTTCTTGATTGGTTGTTGGCAAAATGTTCTGCTGTTATCATATGTGGTGATCATGGTCAACAACCATTCTTTGTTGGATAGTTGCTGCATGAATAGCTGAAAACGTTTTTAGATTATTATGAGGAAATAATAAACTGCTGGAAGAGTTTAAAAAGTTAATCAGACTGCAGCCAGATAAAATTTAATGTCAGATGGTGTGCGAAGTAATTCCAGAGACAATGATGGATGATTTTTGGAATTTATGGAGGCCTGCTGATTTGATAGTTGCATGTCAGAAGATAGTTCATGATACACTTCAACAGCAATTATTTCTAATACATAAAGAAAAGTTTTCAGATTTACCTGTGCCATTGTGTTATCGACCAGCAGATACACGCAAAAAAAAAAATTGTAATTTTGATATTGTCTTGGTTCTTGAGAGTGCTGTTGAGATGGATAAATCTCTGTGGACTCTAGGATATGCTATAATGATTCATTCGTCACAAGGATTAACTATTTCTGATACAAATATATCTGAATTGTCAATGATCGGATCGAATGGTAAAATTTAGTTTATCTAGCAGTGTCAATAGTTAGAAGAATGTCTCAGCTATGTTGGTTTATCATAGACTGACCAATGACTCATGAAGCTACAGCTAGCAATTGCAATGATATAGTAAGGAAAAATTAGCTGGTTATTAGTGATCTAACAAAAAAAAACCAAGCATGACTTGAACCTAGATGTTAAATTTATCATGACGATGAAACAACAACAAATCAATCAATGTATTTGCTTTAACACTGTAATCTTGTGGCAGTATTCTTCTAATGACCCATGACAGTTTACTGTGGATAGAAGTATAATAGTGTTCCCTCGCTACTTCGTGGTTCGTTTATCATGGACTCGCTGTATTGCGGGTCTTAAAATATACAAAAATATATTAAAAATATGAATTCCAACATTAAAAGAATATTATAAATCATAAAAAATTACCATTTACAGTAAATAGCATATTTTTTTGGCAGAGGAATACTCACCAAAAATGAAATGTAGTATTTGCACCCACTTGAGATGCTACTAGCCAACGTGAGATTGTACACAACACAGCTAAGGGTTATGTATAAGAGTGTGGGGAGGGTTTATAAATACTTAAAATAATGTTTAACTACTAAAATAAGTATAGCTTCCCTACTTCGTGGAAATTCACTTATGGGTGGGCCTGGAACGGAATACCGGCGATAAGTGTGGTAACACTGTAGTCTTGGTCATATACTTGAAAATGTGATGTTCACTTGTCTTGAGTGTAATCGACATAGGAGTGCTGGTGTCCTGCTTTCACAGAAGTGAAGGTAGTTGTAATTGTGTATTCTCAGGAATTACTTGTAATTGTTTGTGTACTAATTTAAATTGAGGAGCAGTTGAATCTAGTCTGTAGATTGCAGGTCTAAATGTAGATCTTTCTACACTGGAATCTTTCACCAGGTTCATATAAATATCTTTGTCACATTACCTAGTACTGGTTGTTTTGAGAAAGAGTTGTATCATTGTACTGGTATATGTTTATTTGTGATTGCATTGATGTGTTTCATGGCAGTTCTGAGTGATTTCATTATTTAATACAGCTGTCACACTTGGTTGTCCTGCAACCCATTCACAAAATCTCAGAACTTTATTTAGAGATATTTCATTCGCATATTGATATCCAAACAATCACTCAGCAAGTGTTCGATTAAATCGCTCAATGATTGCTTGATCACGCCGAATTGTGGCATGCCCTTGTCAGATTTTGACATTATGTTGTTTCATCATTGATGTTACTTCCCCAAGAAATTCTTTGCCAGGATCAACTTGTAGCAGCTGTGGCCATCACAAGAGTTCTTGCTGACAAATTTGTTCAAGAGCAGATGCAACTTAAGTTGCTGTCTTTGTTGATAGTGGTTCTGCTTCTTTAGATCTACTTGCAATGTCAATGACAGTTAACGCATATTTGTATGTGCGTGAATGACATCTACCAGCCTTAATAGTATCATGCAGTAAAAACAAAATGTCTGCCTGATGATCTCTATTGGGAGTGCTGACATCAAAATGTGTGTACTGAATTTTTTTAGGTGGTGATATATATATATATATATATATATATATATATATATATATATATATATATATATATATAAATTTGCCATATTGCCTGTCATGCTAACTAATATGCAACAACAGAATGTGTGAAATTTGCTTCATCAGCAAGTTTATTAATTGCCATTCTTACCCTCCGTAATCCTATTGTGCTATAGTAAATTGATTCCATTTGATTCTATCATAATAATCTATGATTAATTACTAGCCCCTAGCACTAGTTTACATTTTATTGCAGATCTTACCAGCTAGTTAGCAAGTGATTCTATGAGTGATTTTTTTTACAGACTTTTAACATGTGTATCAAATTAACATTTACAATATGTTGTTGTAAATCTGGTGTTTATATGTGACATCATGAACATGGCACACTTAATCAATCACATTTATTGGAAATTCTCCAGGTATTGGTTTTTCTCATTCGTCGAGTCGGGTATCAAGTCAGGTTCCAGGACCATAATAATTTTTTCTAGGAAGATGTTTTTCCCCAGGTTATTTAGCCCATGGGACCCCCCAGGTAATTTTCCCAGTGAAGCAGTGATATCACAGCCTGTTTCATTAGAGATAAATCTGTATTTTGCTTGAACCACATTTCACACACTTGCCTGTAAGTGCAGGAATTTTATTTTTTTTATTATTGTTCTAACCAACTTGTGGGGGTGGGTGCTCTGCATCGAACACAATATCAATCCATATTATTTATTATATTTCTTCAATATGGATATCATTTATTTCTCAGCGACATGAAAGCAAGAGCCAGTCAAGCATCATGCATCACTACCAAATTCTATCAGAGCAATTATCATAGGTTGATCTGGGTTGGGTAAGACACAATTATTGCTTAATCTGATAATGAGATGGCTCAAGTGGGATAAGTTGTATTTAGTGGCACCATCTGTAGATGACCAATGATGCTACAATGTGCTTAAAAATTTGAATAAAGTAGCAAAGTCATCAGAAGAAAATGGTGATGATATTGATTCTATCACCAATATTGATGAAGCCCTATCTGTTGATGACTTAGATGGATTTATTAATAATTTCGTAGTATATGATGATGTAATGCTGGACAAACAATCCAATCCAGCTCGGATATTTTCCCTAGGTAGACACAAAATACTGACTTAATTTATGTTACTCAGCAGTATACACAAATACCTTAAGTTATCAGAGATAATTGTAATCTTATAGTTGTGTTTAATGGAGTCAATGCACATACTCTGCAAAATATTCATCAGACTTGGTGTTCATGGGACATGGATATAATAAATTTATAAACTTTTTCTTGCGTGCACAATCTACCCCACATGGATTTATCATGATAAATTTAAATGATCCTCAGTCAAGGTATCATGTAGGTCTTGATCAAATATTTGGTTGATAGTATACTCTCTGTCACCTTGTTTTTAATCCCTCTCTGCTCACACATACTCCGTAAGACAGTAGGTGTTGTCACAGCTAGACAGACTGCACTTGACCTCATTCACACCTTGACATGTTTGGTGTGGGAAAAATTAAGGTAAACGACCGATTGCAGTACAAGGTAAACAAACCCAACCTTGGTTGGCAAGAAAGAGAGATCTGGGACCTTTTCATATGGAGCTTTTTTTTTGCGAAATGCTTAGTCTCCAGTTTTGTGTCTGAAAACTATTTGTCGGAATCATTATCCGCTCATTTTTCGTAGGAAGTTTTATTTTCACAAAATAACCCTCTAAACTTTGTAGGTTTCACCCTCCCTGCTGCCCAAATGGTCATAATTCAAGTAGAAAGTAGTTTTTATCAAATGTACAGTAATGTGCATCAATTTATCTGTTATTGTTGTTTCTAAACATTGTTTCTTATACCATTACCTATTTTTTTATGTTCAGCAATGAGGTTTTTTACTTTCATTTTATGTAAAACATTGGTTAGACAAAAGGGTGTCCGTTGTTTCCAGCATTGTCTGTAAATTTTTGTTTCTTGTAGTTTACAAGCCATGCAAAGCTGACCAAGTCTTGTGCAACAACGGTATGTGTATTGATAAGAAGCTTTGGTGTGACGGCAAGTTTAATTGCACTGATAAATCAGATGAATGGAATTGTACAACATGTGATGCACTTGATAAATTCCTATGCAACAACAACAATTGTATCTCAGAAAACCTGACATGTGATGGGAAAGATGACTGTGGAGACAAGTCTGATGAACCTATGAATTGCAGTAAGTATTGTATTCAATTTTTTATTTATATATTATTTATTTATTACACTTCCAACTTAAGAACGGCATGGTAAATTGGTTTTTATGTGTATTCATCCTTCTGTCCTTCCACCATACTGTTCATATTGGCTAGCTCCTCCACAGAGCACAGAATCTGGATAATTAGTGCATACATGAATATAAGCAAATTTAGAAAATACATATTAGGATTCTAATTGCATCATCTTTTATTTCACTGTAAATAAACACACATCAAATGACATCTTTATTAATTTAAAGGAGCAGCAGTAGCACATATTCGATGACCACCCAGGCCACCCCAATTTGACTGATTCTGTCTGATCTTGGTAAAGGCACTGAGCCCCCATTTCCTCTGACTGATCTTGGGAAGTGACTTTGCCCCTGATTCTGTTGTCAGATGTTTGGAAAAGCACATAGTCCCCATATCACTGACTATAGGAAGGCATTTAGCTCCCATTTCTTATGTCAGATATTGGAAAGGTGCTCAATCCCCATTTCCTCTGTGAGATCTTGGTAAGGCACTTAGCCCCCATCTACTGTGTTACATGTCGGGAAGACATTTAGCCCCCATTTCCTTTGCCTTATCTTTGGAATGGCACAGAGCCCCAAATCCATCTTTCTGATCATGGGAAGGCTTCTAGCCCCCATTCCTTCTATTGGATCATGTGAAGGCTCTTATCCCCCCTTTTTTCTATTAGATCTTGGGAATGGCACTTAGCTCCCATTTTCTCCTTCTGATCATGGGAAGGCACATTTCCTCTTGATGATATTGAGGATGAAAGAAGGATATTGGTGATATTGATATGGATAATGTCGGTAAAGATGAAGATGGTATAATTGGGGAGGGGGAGCAGGTCATTGATGAAGATGATGATGATAGCAGTTGTGATTATGACAACATGGATCAAAAGAGTTAATTAACTTTCAAATACTGAAGATATTAACCCTTTCATCACGGCAGACCGCATATCGGGTCCAGGGGAAATAAATCAGTCAACACTATGGACTGAGTTTTCGGTCTAGGACAGTGTTCTTTTTTATCGTTTTAGTACCCGATTAAATATCTTTCATGGTACCTCTACTAACTTCCATCTGGTAATGTAGATGTTATATTTGGATTATCTTGTGAGTTTAGCTTGTATACAACTAGAAATAACAAAGGAGAAATTTTAAAATGTTTTCCAAATGCTGAAATTTGTATCCAAAATGGCGGCGTTTGAAGGAATTTTAGAGGAGTTTTCGGAGGATTTAAATAATTTTGACCTGATAAATTTGGATGAAAATGAGAGAAGACAATGGAATGCACTTGTGATGACGATGATGATGATTTTGAAGGTTTTGAACCAGAGGAATTGTACACTCCACGTGTTTTTTTTTTTTTGGACGAAGCCCGAAAACCAAAGAGATTTGTTTCAGTTTTCTGACAGAGTTGGGCAATCCCGAGAGTTAGATGGCTCCAGGAAAGCTTTGGATTATTTTCAAATATTCTATTCAAATGAAGTTTTTGGAAAAATTGTCCATTTAACGAACTTAAATGCGACGATCAAACATGGCAGAGACGATAATAGGTGTGTGGACAGATCTCATCTTGGAGATCATTTTGTTTCATTTTATAGAATTTTATATATTATGGACACCATGAAAGAAAGACTTGTGTTGCTACTGTGATTAGTCACTAGTACATCTAGGGTCAATTGAACAAGTTTTGAGAACTTTCTAAGTTTTCTAAGAGGTAATAAAATAATTACTTGTATTTTACCTGTTGTGTTATTTGTTTGTACCTGCATTTTAACAGATGTAATAGATATGCATATTTTTATTGAATTAGTCATAAAATTTGATTTTTAACCTTGATTTTGACACCTAATCCAGCCAGATATCTTTAACATTGGCAAAGTTATGTTGTTTCAAAGTCCACAAGTCATTTTGCTTTACAACTGCAAAGTTACTTAGTGTTGAGGACTCTATGCCTACAAAGTTACTTAGTGATGAAAGGGTTAAAGTACTGTTGAATTAGAAAAACTCTAGTCAGCTTTAGTTTTTGCACATAAGGTGATGACATCTGTGTTAATAACAAAAATGTTTGTAAGTAAAGTCACATTTGATATATCAAGATGCTATGGATAATTCATTTACATTGGATAACTTAAAAGTATGCAAGCTTTGAAAGGTATAATATTTTACTATTGTTTATTTCAGATGTTGCTGAATGTGACACTTCCCCGTGTAGTACCAAATGTGTGGAGAAGAAAATTGGGTATTTGTGCACTTGTGATCTTGGACATGAACTTGGCCCAGACAACAAAACATGTCAGGGTAAGGCTAAATGCATAAGTTATAGAGTCCAACATCAACACTTGTCTAGATTAATAAGACAATAGTGAGATGGGAAGACCTGTAAGGGCAAGGCTTTCTTAGGACCTATCTGGGTAAGACCTTCCATCGTTGACAATAGTTAGATGGGAAGACGTATAAGGGCAAGACTGTTTTAGGATGAATGGAGTCGGACAAGACCTAACTGTCCTAAACATGAGTCAGATGGGAAGATATGTAAGTGCAAGACAATTTTAGGATGAGAGGGGACAGACACGACCTATCTGGGTAAGACCTTCATTCCTAGACAAAGGTTAGACGGGAAGACATATAAGGGCAAGACTGTTTAAGGATGAAAGGAGATGAATATTACCTGTCTTTCCTTAACATGAGTCATATGGGAAGACATATAAGGGCATGACTGTTTTAGGATGAAAGGAGTCAGATAGGACCTCTCTGGGTAAGACTTTCTTTCCTAGATAAATGTTTGATAGGAAGACATATCTGATTATTAAGTTATATATTATGATGACAGGATTGGAAAAGACCTGTCTGTTAGACTGTCTTACCAGGGCACAAGTCAGAGGAGAAGAAAAATCGGGATAAGGCTATATCAGGAAGATGGGAGCAAGACAAGATCAGTATGGGTAAGGCATTCTTACCATGGCAGGAGTAAAAAGAGAAAACAAATTTGGATAGGACATCTTGCCTAGACAAAGGTCAGGTGAAAAGACCAATCTGGATATGGCTGTATTAGGAAGACAGGAGTTAGACAAGATTAGTATTACTGATGCTGTCTTACCATGGCAGGAGTCAGAGGAGAAAACAAATTTGGATAAGGCATTTATTAGGAAGGCAGTATTCAGGCAAAACCAGTACGAGTAATGCTGTCTTACCATGGCAGGAGTCGAACAAAGAGGACATATCAGTATAAAGTTATTTTATGTAATAAAGGTAATATTTACTACATAAATCATACAACAATAGATAGCTTAGCAAGGATATAGTAGGAAGACAGGAGTAAGACAAAAAACAAATCTATACTATACAAGAGTTGTTTAGCAAAGCATGAGCATGTAAGGCTATTTTACAAGACAAATCTTATAACTGTACATGTCTGAGTAAAGCTATCTTAGCTAACAATTTCTGTCAGATTTCATGGTAAGATAAAGCTAATCAAGATAATTGCAATTCAACAGGACTTTTTGGAGAGTTGCTGCTCTATAGGACAGAGTTTATTCTCAGGACAAGTATAATAACAAAATTTGTCACAGTAAGGATGCTGTCAGTACTGAGAAGAATTTGTCTACATAAGGCAAATTAAACAGTTGGACTTGTTGATAGAAGGCCAGCCTAGCAAGATGAGTTGTTAAATAGTACTGTGTTTTAGTTTGGTTAGCTCATGTAGACAAGTTGAACAGGATATCTGGTTAAAGAATGTCCATTTTGTAAAAATCAATACTTACTGCACAGCTAATCAAAGTACTGTGTATGAGACTTGCAGTTTGTAAGAAAATTCAGCATTGATAGCAAAGTTCCCTTTGCTTTTCAAAAAGTCTGTTAAAAGTATCCACTTACATTGGTAAACATTGTAAAGTGTATCAACTTTCTCTTACAGTCAGGAGTTACTCTTATGTCAACTGAACTATAAACTTTTGTATTTTATACCATGAAGAGAGAAATAGTTTAGCTTTTAAAAGAAAGTTTATATGCACATTTACCAGATATTTGATGCATTTTACAATTTACCATTATCTTTGATGTTATATACATTTTAAAGAATTCTAGGATCTTTAAATTTTGTCATTTATTTTGTGGAAATGTGTGTTCACTTTTACTCAGAATGTTTTTTTTTTCATTCCAAAGATTGTGAATTATTTTGTGTCTTTGCATTTTCACAACCTGACATTTTTTGGACACTATAGCCAGGATTGAGCTGATGTGCCCCAGAACCTTGTATGCACACAAATGAATACATACTAGAAATACACCACACTGTTTTTGCCTAATTTCAGATCGGGACGAGTGTGCAAAAGATTATCCTTGTACCCACTATTGCCACAATTTTGTAGGAAGTTACTATTGTACCTGTGCTGAGGGATTTGTCCTCCAACCTGACAGGAGAAGGTGCAAAGATAATTCTTCTTCAGGTAGATATTTCTTTATTTTTTTATGTCCCTACAATCCCTCTTTCAGTATTTCTGTCAGATAAGTACTATTTATAAAGCAAGCTTGGTTGTCTCTCATGACAACTCTTTATACTTTTGAGTCACTGTGTGACATTTAAGTGCGTTGGACATTATTGTTGATTCACTATGTAACATTTATATGCCTTGGACAATATATTGATTCATTGTGTGACATAAATACACTGGACATTATGTTGATTTACTGTGTTACATTTAAATGCCTTGGACATTATGTTAATTTACTGTGTAACATTTAAATGACTTGGACATTGTTGATTCATTGATTGACATTTAGAGGCCTTGGACATTATGTTGATTCACAGTGTGACAGTATGTGACTTTTAGATTCCTTGGATATTGTATTAATTCACTGTGTTACATTTAAAAGCCTTGGACATTATGTTGATTCATTGTGTGACATTTAAATGCCTTTGACATTATGTTGATTCACTGTGTGATATTATGTGACTTTTAGATTCCTTGGACATTGTATTGTTTCACTGTGTTACATTTAAATGCCTTGGACATTATGTTGATTCATTGTTTCACTGTGTTACATTTAAATGCCTTGGACATTATGTTGATTCATTGTGTGACTTTTAGATTCCATGGGCATTGTATTGTTTGACTGTGTTACATTTAAATGCCTTGGACATTATGTTGATCTACTGTGTAACATTTAAATGCCTTGGACAATATATTGATTCACAGTGTGACATTATGTGACTTTTAGATTCCTTGGACATTGTATTGATTCACTGTGTTACATTTAAATGCCTTGGACATTATGTTAATCATGGTGTTACATTTAAATGCCTTGGACAATATGTTAAATCATGGTGTGACATTTAAATGCCTTGGACATTGTGTTGATTCATTTTGTGACATTATGTGACTTTTAGATTCCTTGTATGTTGTATTGATTTACTGTGTAACATTTAAATGCCTTGGACATTATGTTAAATCACTGTGTGACATTTAAATGCCTTTGACATTATGTTGATTCACAGTGTAACATTATGTGACTTTTAGATTCCTTGGACATTGTATTGATTCACTGTGATACATTTAATTGCCTTGGACATTGTATTGTTTCACTGTGTTACATTTAAATGCCTTGGACATTATGTTAAATCACTGTGTGACACTTAAATGCCTTGGACATTGTATTGATTCACTGTTACATTTAAATGCCTTGGACATTGTGTTAAATCACTGTGTTACATTTAAATGCCTTGGACATTGTATTGATTCACTGTGTTACATTTAAATGCCTTGGACATTGTATTGTTTCACTGTGTTACATTTTAATGCCTTGGACATTATGTTAAATCACTGTGTGACATTTAAATGCTTGGATATTATGTTAAATCACTGTGTGACATTTAAATGCCTTGGACATTGTGTTAACTCACTGTTTGACATTTAAATGCCTTGGACATTGTATTGTTTCACTGTGTGACATTTAAATGCCTTGGACATTATGTTAAATCACTGTGTGACATTTAAATGCCTTTGACATTATGTTGATTCACAGTGTAACATTATGTGACTTTTAGATTCCTTGGACATTGTATTGATTCACTGTGATACATTTAATTGCCTTGGACATTGTATTGTTTCACTGTGTTACATTTAAATGCCTTGGACATTATGTTAAATCACTGTGTGACATTTAAATGCCTTGGACATTGTATTGATTCACTGTGTTACATTTAAATGCCTTGGACATTGTGTTAAATCACTGTGTGACATTTAAATGCCTTTGACATTATGTTGATTCACAGTGTAACATTATGTGATTTTTAGATTCCTTGGACATTGTATTGATTCACTGTGTTACATTTAATTGTCTTGGACATTGTATTTTTTCACTGTGTTACATTTAAATGCCTTGGACATTGTGTTAAATCACTGTGTGACATTTAAATGCCTTGGACATTGTATTGATTCACTGTGTTACATTTAAATGCCTTGGACATTGTATTGTTTCACTGTGTTACATTTAAATGCCTTGGACATTATGTTAAATCACTGTGTGACATTTAAATGCCTTGGACATTATGTTAAATCACTGTGTGACATTTAAATGCCTTGGACATTGTGTTAACTTACTGTTTGACATTTAAATGCCTTGGACATTGTATTGTTTCACTGTGTGACATTTAAATGCCTTGGGCATTGTATTCATTGACTGTGTGACATTTAAATGCCTTGGACATTGTATTGTTTCATTGTGTGACATTTAAGTGCCTTGAACGTTATGCTGGTTTACTGAGTGACATTTTAAGTGCCTTGGAAATTATGCAGATTCATTGTTATAATTTAGTACATTGGACATTATGTTTTATTTTATGGCATTTAAAAACCTTGGACTTTATGTTGATTGATTGTGTGTCATTTAAGGGAATTTGACATTATGTTGATTCATTGTATGACATTTAAATGTCTTGGACATTTTCTTCATTCACTGTGTGATGTTTGATTGACATGGACATTGGTTGATTCATTGTGACATTCTGATACATCGTATGTAGTGTCAGCATGTCAATATTGTGAAATGTTGAAATAATAATGAATTTTTAATGTTGCAGAGGATCAGCCATTTCTACTGGTTTCTAATCGCTACTACATTCGGAAAATTTACCTGGATGGTACTGTGGAACTACTCCTTGACCATCTAAACCACTCTGTAGCTATTGACTATGATTACAAAGAGAAGAAGCTTTATTGGTCTGACATTACCAGTCAGTTCAGCTCCATCAATAGACGCAGCTTTAACTGTAGTAATAACGTAACAAAGGTAAATACACGTGGTCACATACAGGCAGACACACATACTCACACACACTAACAAGTTGACCAATTTATGCCATCTTTTCCTCGTGTAATAGTTATCATTATGGGTGTTCAACATGTTTGGGGCCAAAACATAATTAACATAGAAAGGTTGGGCAAGTTTGTTTATAATTTATTATTCCTTAGTAAGAGCCAATTAATGACTATATATGATATGCATATACCAGCCAGTTAATAACAAATCAGTGTATATGATTAAATTGGAATCATTGTATTTATAACCACCAATTAATGATACTTTACACTGTATATATGATGAAATCAGAGTCCTTTGTTCCTTTGTTGTTGTATAGGCATTATTCTTGACCATATTTAACATAATCAGAATATGGTTTAAAATTTTCAACATTTTTGTTTGCATGACATCAGTCGTTGAGAATGATGAAATTAAATTGTTATTGTTTGCATAACAGACAGTTAATTACTGTATTTATACTATGTACAGTTAATTACTGTATTTATAATATGTATATGGTGAATCTTCGTTGTCTGCATAATATTTAGTTTTTTACATCATTGATTTTAATGCTGACATCATGAAAAACAATCACCACATTGAAACAGCAGATTTGAGCTGTTTGTCATCAACCAGAAGAGCTTCTGTCATTGGTCTGTCCATTGGCTCAAATTTGATATAGCTATTCCTCATAAACTACCTGGAGGAAAACTGCTCTGGTGGCCTAGTGGTTAGAGCATTTGCCTTGGATGCAGGAGGTTGTGGGTTTGATACCCAGTCAAGTCATACAAAAATACTTACAAAAATGGTACTAACAGCTGCCTTGCTTGACACTCAGCATCAAGAGATTAGTGTTAGGACTGGTCGGCATGGGGTCAGGATAATGTGACTGGGTGGGACATCATGCTACATGTCTGAGGCATGATGAAGCAGTGCTAGACATCACTATAAACTGTCACACTGCAGACATTATAGTGATATGACTGAAAAATTGTTAAAGCTACATTAAAAATCATAATCACATCACTAATTGGATAATTGCCATGAAATTGCATACACACATGCATCCCATGGTCTAGTTGCTCCAGAATGGAAATGATGCTGACATCTGAATGGACATAATAGAGTACAGTGGTCAGGATTGTCTATGGCAGATTGAGTGTATAATGCTGATATATTAATGGTTAAAAAGCACATAGTGTATACAGGTCAGGATTGTTTGTGATGGATTGATAATATTATGCTGACATCTGAGTGGTTTAAATGAATGGTAGAGATTGTGACATTTTTTTTTTGGTATAATGATGACATCTAATTGGGTTTAAAAGCTGAATGTGTATAAAGATAGAGATTGTCTATGATAATTTCATTATATCAACGCATTGTAATATGTAATTTCTAATTCTCAATTTTACAACTGTTTCATGCACCATAAATCTTGATTTTTAAAAAATAAGATTCCAGTTCATTTAAAAATATTGGCTTACAAACAGTGAAGTACCATGCCACCACCCCTCACCCTCCATTAATTTGTCTTTTTGAAAATATCAAAAGAAAAAAAGGGAAATAATATATTGTTTGAAAACTGGTGCATAGATAACAAAAAAAATCTTTAAGACTTTCATTTACATATATTTTCTTTGGTTTCATTATATATGTATTGGCAGGAAGGTTGGGTAGCTCCAAAATTAAACCTAAAATATACATTAAAGGTTTGTTCAGGGCCAATATCCAAATATAATTTCTGCCCTAGAACACTGAAAAGCACATGAGTAACTACCATATAAAAACATCTCCTTGATATAATAATTCCAACACTCTAGTTTATTCAACAAACTTTGATGCATTAATTATTTCAGAATTGCATTGAAACACTGCACAGCACAACAGTACGAAATCCAGATGGTATAGCTGTTGATTGGATTGGCAGAAACCTTTATTGGTGTGATCGAAATACAGACACTGTTGAAGTCTCCAAACTTGATGGCAGGTATCGTAAAATTCTCATCAATGACCCTGACTTCCTGAGGGAACCTCGAGCTCTTCAGGTCTTCCCAGCTAAAGGATATATGTTTTTGACAGACTGGGGTGACAAGCCCCACATTAGCCGAGTTGCAATGGATGGATCATCAAAATCAGTGATAATCCAGGATGAGATTGCTTGGCCAAATGCATTAACGATTGATTATGTGACTGAAAAAATATTTTGGGCTGATGCATATTATGATTATATGGCCATGGCCAATCTGGATGGATCAAAACGACATGTTATACTGCGCAAGGATCTGCCACATATCTTTGCCATGACAACATTCATTAATAAAATCTTTTGGACTGATTGGGAAACAAAAAGCATTTACCAGGTGAACAAGTTCTCTGGAGAAGATCGAACACAGCTGGCGACCCTTATACACAGACCAATGGATATAGTTGTGTATCATCACACACGGCAGGAACAGTGTAAGTACTTTTACATGACTTGTAAATCTCCTATGCTTTATGTACTCATTGGACTTTGCTGACTTTTTTTGTGCTGCATTAGGTCATCAGATTAATTAATAGTGTCAAAATTTAGTTTTAACAGAAACAAAGTTCAGATTTTTTAGTTAAGTTAATATCTGTCGAGAGAGTTATGGGATGTCACAAATTTTGTTTCCACATGAATGTAAATTCAGTCTGAGAGCAAGAGACCAATCAATTTATCCTTGAAAATAATGATATTGGCATTTAACTGCAATCAAACGTGCTGGCAAGAGACTTGATATCTATGGATATTGACCATCAGTGTATAGAACATCACACAGATTTTCACTAACTGCATGCAAGCTTTTGTGAAATAATGTCGCATTTCTGTACATTGTGTGATATCATTTTGTGGACCTCAACTAAAATATTATATTTAGGGATTTATTATTTGCAGTTAAAAGCCCTTGTGAAAAGAAAAACTGTACTCATTTGTGTTTACTGCGACCACCCAGTCAAGGCAGTGGTGTACAGGCAGTGTGTGCATGCCCAGAAAATTACAACCTCGTAGATGGTAGATCATGTACCTCAAACTGTTCCAGGTATGTATAAAGTTAAATGATGTGGTACTTATTTTCCTGGATTTTGGGGTGGTTACAGGTCGTGAATTTAAAGATGTCCACTTTTATTAAGTTAAAACTTTACAGTGTTGCTTGCAGTGACATGATCTCTTCATTATCTTGTTAATGGTATTTTGTTATTGGTTTGATGTTACTTGTTACCTAACTGAATCATTGCATTATGAACTTTGAAATAGATTGGAAACTTTCTTGTAGTTTTATAGTGGCAAAAAGGTTCCATGAAAAGGAAAAACAAAAGACATTGAAAAGTATATGAAAACCTTGGGAAATATGTAGCAGTTTATGACCTGCAATTTATTGCTTACATTAGCTTTATATTGTGGAAAACTAATATGATCTTTATAAAGTGCACACATAATTCTCAGTCAGATACATTATCCATTAACATTAACATCAGGAAATAACCTCCATTACCTCGAAATCCAGACCTTTCTGAAATACAAAAATATTTATTTTAAATTTGTACATTACATAGATGAAGGGAAGTAACTCTTGTGGATGAACTCCATAGGCTTCTCACTAGATGGTCACTTTTGTTCAGGATATTTACTAATTAAAACATTCCCCCAAGACTGTTAACAATGTCTATGAAATCCATTGTAATTTTTCATACCTATTGGATGTCCAGAAAATGTACTCTGTTTGCTATGGTTTGAGTCTGATTGATATCGGATTTATCACCATTATGGCCTTGTATCAAGATTAACCAGTCAAATAGTTATTGGCTTTTCTGCATGTCCATCTTTTCATTAGTCAATCTGTCCTTTTCTGCAAATTTCTTGTAGCTACAAGTCTTTCGTATCTGTTCCACGTAATTCATTGCAGTCTTTCACATAATTCTTTGTAGTCTTCCACATAATTTTAAGCTGTTTTCCACAAATTGCAAAAATTCATTGCAGTCTTCCACATAATTCTGTACTGTCCTCCACAAATTGCAATAATTCAATGCAGTCTTCCACACAGTTCAGTGCTGTATTCCATATAATTTATTAGTCTTCCACATAATTCTGTACTGTCCTCCACAAAATTCAATAATTCAATGCAGTCTTCCACACAGTTCAGTGCTGTATTCCATATAATTTATTAGTTCTTCCACATAATTCTACTGTCCTCCACAAAATTCAATAATTCAATGTAGTCTTCCACACAGTTCAGTGCTGTATTCCATATAATTTATTAGTCTTCCACATAACTCTGTATTGTCCTCCACAAAATTCAATAATTCAGTGCAGTTTTCCATATAATTCATTGTAGTCTTCCACATAATTCTATGCAGTCCACAAAATTAAATAATGCAGTCTTTGACATAAATTATATGCTGTTCAAAAAATTCAATATATCATTGCAGTCTTTCACATAATTATATGCTTTTTGTACTGCATGTTATATGGAGATGTGTCATTTAAGGGCTTTATCATTTAAGAACCATTTGTTAGTTATTGCCTCATGTCCATAAATTTTAAATTTCCCCTTCGGCAAATCCTTGTGATCATGGAATCCATAACTCTGGAACTGTTGAACATGTTCTGCTACAAGTTGGTGTGTACATTGTCTCAGAATTTTATAGCCTTTTATGCATTTTGTGTAATTAGCTTCATGTTACCAGTGCAAATTAAGGAGCAAATTTTGTATGAATATGTCTTGTGCCATTTATGGGTTTAGTTTTGTCTGTACAGTCTGGATGGAATTGTGCTCCTTGCTGAGTAAATTCTTGTCTAAGCACAGAAATGTGGAATGTTGCTTGCAATAAGCATGGCTCATTATTCAACATATTTTGGTGGAGTTAAAAGATTTGTAGATCTCCATCCATTTTTTATGGGTTTTGTTTCTTCACCATTTTGATTAGAGTTGTGACACCTATAAACTTCATATTTTTGCGTTAACTATTGCTTGCAATAACCACAGTGCAGGAATGTTTCAACATACTCTGATGCAGTATAAATGCGAACATTGTTTCTTTGACCTGGAATGTCTTTTATGGGTTTTGTCTTATCTGCTACATCATGGAAAGAGTTATGGCCCTTGTTGATCATTTTATATGATTTTGCTTTAACTGATGATTCCATGAAGGGGTTGAATTTCATGCTTTCCACATTATCATTTAGAGGAATAATTGCACCACAAAGTCAGTATTGTGCTAACATTAGTTTCAAAACACAAGTTATGCTGTTTAAGGTCCAACACAGTAAGTTGTACTGCTGTTTCTCGAACCAAGTTCTGCAGATGACAGGGTCAACAAAGCCAGATGTAGTGCTTTTGTCAACATACGTTCTACTGTTCAAGTCCCAACAGAATCAGTTGTTGTGCTTGTCTCAAGTTCTGCTGTTTAAGGCTCAACAGAACCAGTTGTAGTGCCATTTCTCAACACAAGTTGTGCTGTTTAATGTCAGCAAAGCCACTTGTAGTAATTTCTTAACAAAAGTTTCACTATTCAAGGTCCAGCAGAACCAAGCATAGTGCTTTTCCTAGCACAAGTTCTTCTGTTTAAGGACCAACAGCAAATTATAGTGCTTTTTTCATCAAAAGTTTTACTAAAACCCAACATATGCAATTTTAGTTCTTTTCTTAGCAAAAGTTCTACTATGCAAGGTCCAACAGAGCCAGATTTTGTGCTTTTGCAATGCACCCATAGCTAACAGCTTTGTCAGACTTTGCATCTAAATTGTCATTCTAATTCATGGTGGTTTCAAAGTCAGATTGAAGTTCAGCTAATCTTTTCAGTTCCCAGATATTGTGTGAAAAGAGCTCTGAATGCATCCCATTCTAATTTGTGGTGGTTTCAAAGTCAGGCTGATTTTCAACTAATCTTTACAGTTCCCAGATATTGTGTCAAAAGACCTCCAAATGCATCCCATTCTAATTTGTGGTGGTTTCAAAGTCAAACTGATTTTCAACTAATCTTTTCAGTTCCCAGATACTGTGTGAAAAAAGCTCCAAATGCATCCCATTCTGGTGGAAATGTGATAACCATATAGATTGTGAAGATGGATCTGATGAACCTTCCAACTGTTGTAAGTATGGGATTATTTTGGAGCATTTTTAAGCTCCACCAGAATGATTTAATATGGGACAGTGTTACCGTTATTTGTCCATCTGTCTTTTCATCAGTTTTTGTTTTTATGGTTAGGTTTTTGACATGGTGACATATTTGTTAGCACAGTTGTTTACTTGTGTTTGTAAAGTTGCTCATACCATGAAAATCACAATACATTTGTGATAGACATTTAAAAAAAAACAACAAATGATCTCAGATTCGAGTTTCATGTTTTTATTTTCATGGGCATTGGTAAGTAGTTCTTTATATAATGTTCCATCAAATGCTAGAGGGAGCTGCAATAACACTGTTAATAGAATATTGGACTCCTAATTTTCGGGTTACAAGTTCAATACTCTACTAGATCAGCCTTGGTTCGTCTGTGAGAAGGGCACTTGGCTGCCATTTTCTCATTAAGATATAGGTAATAATGTGTTTTAAAAATGGTGTTCAAACAAACGAACAAACAAAATCACATGTTTTAACATGATTCATATGTGTTTATTATTCTTAAATGGAATGTCACCTTTAAAAAATTTTTTTGACAGTTGGAACCAAAAAGGAATTTTCATTGACAAAAGAGTCCACACTATCAGCATTGTTATTTCCAGCATTTGAAACCACTTGCTTCATTAATGTTTAATTACAACGAAAGTCAATTTGTAAAGTGCCTGATAGAAATGAGATGTTTAAAAAATAATGTACAAAAAAGATTTTCATAATTTCCTTTTTCTCCTCACTTTTCTCATCTAGCCAAATACCACTGCCTTCAACCAGGAATGTATCAGTGTACGAATGCTACAAGCCAAGATGACTGCCTACCAGCCATGCAGATCTGTGATGGGACAAAAGACTGCAAAGATGGATCTGATGAAGATAACTGTAGTAAGTTATATATTGTTGTTTTGTCTTCAAGCACATTCTCCAATCATAATAGTTTAGCAGAACTTCTGCAACCTTGCAAACCCAAGCCTATGGAGCTAAAAAATGATGTTAACCATATATATGCTAAAAAGTTTTCTGTTTACTGAGAACTGTTCTATATAAACATACATGGCACGCAGGAAAGGTAGATTTAAAAAAAAAAAACCACATTCCAAAATATTCTGATTACTCAAAAGAGTTTATGAGACAATGATACATAATTCTACATCACATCTGTGGCTGACTACTCTATGTTAAAAGTGCCTTCTCAGGGTCCGAGTTATGTACTACCAGAAGTCAGATGAGAGTGGTATCCACATGGAAAGAGGTATTGATGCCAAATCCCAGCAGTCATCAGTTGCTACTTGCACTCATGTCTGGTCTGCATGCTTTTAGCAGATGCCTAAAGATACCATCCATTGTATGCCTTTTCACCAGTTTTTAGTGATCCTTTGGAGTTTTTTTTATCAAAGGAAGTATACTCTGTTTTCTGACTGAATTTTACTCTACCATCAGTGTAGATAAATATTCTGCACTTTGTATGCTTGTAGATACAATAGGATAACTGGTGCCATTTCAGTAATCATAGATACAGTGTGAAACATATCATAGTATAATAATTAATTATTATATATATTATTAAATAATATATTATTAAAAGAATAAATTATGTGCAAAACATATCACATGATATAATGTTTAATATAAACATAAATTATATATAAAGCATGTTAATTTGTTTTTACATGCCATATGTTGTGATATTTGTTCAACATTACTGGCTTAACATATGTAGAAATTTTTGTTTAAAACATGTCAAATACGTTTTTTATCTATAAATTAAAATATTTGTTTAAATGGGTACAAGAAGAAAGGCAGTAACAGGCATTGTACTTAATTACTTGCAGTTAAATATGTTGAAATTTGGATAGTAAAGAAAAGTGTTAAAATTTGCAGTAAAGAGAATTGTTTATCATTCACCTTCATTTCTGTTTTTCACCCACAGAAAATTATACATGCATGTCCTACCAATTCAAATGTGCCACAGAAAATATATGCATTTCGGATGCCAAGAGGTGCAATGGAGTGACTGACTGTAAGGATGGAGCAGATGAAAAGAATTGTCGTAAGTATATGATAATCATCATTGTGAAATGCCATTGGCAAATGAATATATAATATTTATGTGTTCATATACAATAGGCAAATGAATATTTAATATGTACTTGTTCATATTCCATATGCAAATTCATATTTAATATGTACATGTTAATATTCCATGGGCAAATGAATATTTTTTATGTTCATGATCATATGCCATGGGCAAATTAATATTATGTATTTGTTCATATGCCATGGTAAAATGAATATTTAATATGTACATGTTCACATGCCATGGGCAAATTAATGTTTGATATGTACATGTTCATATGTCATAATGCTTCTGTTTTTGCTTTTCACAGCAATGTTGGATTTTGAAACAAATTTTGTACACAGATTGATGAGTTTTGATCTCCACAAGTTTTTGATATCTCCATGAGTTATACTACCTAATTGCTCCTCTTCCAGTCCTTAGATACCTCAGTATAACTTTACCATGTTTTTTTGTGTTATTTTTGTTGTATTTCAGCCAAATTTTGTTCCTAGGTTCATGTTGAAAAGAACTAATAAATATGACTTCTGTAATTCTCTATGTCATATACAGGAGATATGCCCTCTGCAAAGCCATCTTCCTGATTGTTTCTGAGACATTACTTTATGCAGAATTGTTGGATTTTGATTAAATTTGGTATGCAACTTAAATAAATTGAATGAATTTTATCTCCATATTTCCATGTCATTTATAGCTCTGTTAATACAACCTTGAAAAAAATCTTGAATTTGATTGTTTGCCTGGGAAAGTCCTTAAATTTTGAATAAAGTCAGTTACACTTGTTGGGAAACTCTAAATTTTCCCCAGAACTTCTTGAATTTATCACAGAGATCACAAGGTCATTAAAACTGAACAAATACATCACTTTTAAATTCAGCTCTTCTGTTGTATTTTATATTCATCAAAACATTCTGAAGAAATACAATCTTATCAAAAGGGTTGGATCAAATTACATATAAAGAGATTATGTAGTACCCATTTGCACTAGTTCCACACTAACTTTTGTATCTACTTTTACACCCATTTAAATAGTGATAAGCAAAGAATCTTATAGAGAATATTTAATTACCATAAGAAAAATACTGCTTTGAAACTTTCACAACTTTTCACTTGGACATTATGAACTGTGAATTTGAAGTAGGCATCTTGATTGCATTTTATGCTAATTTTGAGAGTTTTGTTGCATTACATTATAAAGTTTTATGGATTTCAAACAAGTTTTTTGTCTATTATATTTGACAAGACCATGATTTTCGTTGATGTCTTGTGACTACCTCATGACTTACATGAGTTATGTCCCCTGATTGAGTTATTCTCTCCAGGCTATGGTTTCTGCAATTTAAGAAGGATGGATGGATTTCAGTCAAACTGACTACAGATCTTTGTATTGATAAGGCAGGGAATAAAGTTGATTTCTGGCATTCCACAAAACCATCTACATGAGTGTTGGTCCTCCTGCCTTATGTTACTGCAGCATAACTTATTAAAGATATTTTTTCTCAACCAGATTTGTTATTAGCCTGTATAAAGACAAAATCTTAAATAATTTGGATTGCCAGCATTTCACATTGTCATTTACAGGAGTTATGACCCCTGCAATGTTTTGTTAAGACTTTCTTTGAAGGTTTTGCAAATGATGATATTTTCGTTGTTACTTGTATCCAATTGTTTCCATTGAGGATCATTTTTCATTATGTCATTACATTCCTGGTTTGTAGCAACAACAGAGTCCACTAAAACTGGACTCCATAAATAATTACCAATCAAGAGTCATAATGCTCTCCCTGAGTTGAACATGGTAGTTAGAGTCCACAACCATTGATAACAACATGTACAAGCCCACATTATAATGACAATGGTGATATATTGAGATTAGCTTAATCTATTGAACAAGACAAATACTGAACCAGTATATTGGTTCCAGAATTCAGCATCCAGATATCCCTGCTTTTATACCATTCACATGGCCATTATCACCACTGTGGTTAAAATTAGAGAAACCTTTGAACCACGTTTTTCAAAAGCCGATTTGACTAATTTTGAATAAACTGAGAGGATGTCATGGTGATTCCAAGGGGAGGTAATGGGCAAGAGTTATTGTCCTTCATCTGTGTGATACAGACAGGAAAAGATGATTTTCCTTTTTTGTGTCATTTATTAGGCTTGATTTGCAGGCTAGTATTCCTAATGTAATGTGATTGGTTAAGTATTCTTGGAGAAACATGATTTACTTAAAAAAGTTGATTCTCTTATCTCTTAATTACTTGCAGCCAATATTACTTGCCAAGACAACCAGTTCCAGTGTGTTGCAAGTAAGAAGTGTATACCATACCTTTGGTATTGTGATAAAGACAATGATTGCCTGGATTGGTCAGATGAACCGAGTAACTGTCATGAGGCACAGTGTAAGGAAAATTTCATCAAGTGTAACATTTCTGGTCGCTGTATCCTCAAAGAATGGCAGTGTGATGGCGATGTTGATTGTGGAACAGGAGACGAATCGGATGAAGATCATTTAACATGCCGTAAGTTAATCAGTTTATATTTGTTTTGATCATTATAGTGATTCCTCAAGAGTCAGCTAAACCCAAAGTTTTCATTCGTAAGATGGAAGTAAAAGTATGAATGAAATATAAAGTGCTTAAATATTTTTTTTTTAAAATATAAAGTGCTTGAATATTTTAAAAGTATTTTAATTTTAATATAATTTGAATTTCAGGCTGCTAAGTTGAAAATATGTACATGTAAATATGAAATATAGCTGTAGTGGTAACAGCAATAGTAAGGCATTGTTATTACATGCAGACAGATTGCATTAAGGCTGTGTAATCCATTCATCCATGACCTTGTTGGATCAAAGGTGAGAACCTCAGCTTACATAGTTGAAACCTGTCTTTAAAGTTGACATAAAAAAATCTGTACAGTTTTGTTCTTATGATAACATGTCTTTTTTCTAACAGCTAAACATATGCAGTGTTCTTCATATCTATACATGCTGTAAACAGTGCATTTTCTTGCAGTGGTGTCTATCACTAGTCATGAACTTTTCTTAGAGCATAACGCCATGGATGCTTTGAATGACTTCTTACCACTCACTTCTGATCAGAACTAATAAGGAAAATAGCAGCCAACACCTGTCTAGAACATTATGATTTATGAACATACAACCATGGACACCTTTAGTGCTTTCTTAACTTTCTAACTTGATTGTATTTGTCAGTCTCGAGAATGGATCATGCATGCCAGTTATTCACTGTAACCATGTGAGATTGTACCTTCTCAGTAGAGAACAGCCAGCTTACCTAATGGGAGCTAACTCTTTTAGGATATGCATACACATGATGGATTCATTGTTTTTGACTTAGTGTGAACTTCTTATGATACCTTCAGACTTTAAAAATTGATTAGAGTTATGATCTTTAAAGAGCAAGATGCAAGTATGATTAGAAATATGTTCTCTGAATTGAAGATGTTCCTAAGTTGTCTAAATGTTTTTTAAGCAGACATGATCTTTGGGAAGGTTTCAGTGTACTAGCATGCAGAAAATCACAGAAATGCAACACGAGGGCTGCAACCTGAATTCCTGCACTTTAAAGACATCAGTGAGCTATATATAGCTTCCTTAAAGGTTTTTCTTAATGTTGTCTCTAAAGCTAATTTGACAAGAGAAATAAATAAAAAACAAACATTGATACCATGAATAACAGCTTTAAACACAATAATATTTTGTGGATGCTATAAATAAAAGGAATAATTTCATACTTTGTGCATTGAGTTTTCGTGGTCTGTCTTGTTGTCTCATTTGCATCATGCATTAATCTCCTGGCAGTGACAGCATCAGAAACGTTAAGTTTTGAAGAGAGGACAGTCCTTCAGATTTTGTTTCAGTGATTTTAGCTTAAAAATAAGGGATGCATTACATAAAGATTAAGTTGAAATAATTCGTTATGTTACAATTGTTTTGCTTTTTAGATGCACAAACGTGCGATCCTACATTCTTCAAATGCCGTAACAATCACTGTATTCCTGGTAGATGGCAATGTGATTATGATAAAGATTGTACAGATGGCTCTGATGAAGATGACTGCGGTAAGTAGCAAGTCAGTTTCACCTGTCATGATATGGAACATTGCCAGCCTTTTCATGCTTGAAAAATCTAGATATAAGTAGTGGTCATTTTAGAGTCATCCTTGATTGTCATGACAGGGAACATTGCCAGCCTTTTCATGCTTGAAAAATCTAGATATAAGTAGTGGTCATTTTAGAGTCATCCTTGATTGTCATGACAGGGAACATTGCCAGCCTTTTCATGATTGAAAAATTCAGATATAAGTAGTGGCCATTTTAGAGTCCATGATTGTTATTGCATCATCATAATTTCGTTGAAATAACAGTGACCAGATGACCAGCAATATAATCTGCATGATTGGGTCATTTGTAGTTATAATGGGAACACTTTATATAATACTTTAATACATCTTAAATAATGACAGTAATATAATAACCAATTATTGCCCATCCTAGGATGGGAGTGATAAAATAAAGCAGTGAGATTAAAATAAGAAAGACTTGGTTGAGCAAGTTCAAAAGTAAGACTACATAAAAATTCTAAAAAATGTATCAAAAAAATTGAGATGTCATCATGAGTTTTAACTAGTAACCTCCTGTCTGGGAGCCATGACACATAGAGAGGCAAATATGGGTGTTTATTTACAAGAGAATAATGATTTGTAAAGGTAGAAGTCAGAAAATAAATGCATCCATAAAATGGAGCACTCTCCTTTAGTGATTCTGGGTTACTATACAGTTTAGTACATTTACAAAGGCATTTTGACTGTTGGTACCTGGTCTAGTGTCACAAGTGTGTGTTGTACAATTTTGATCGAATGTCCTTTACAACACCTCCACCCCCAATATACAATCAGTTCAAATCAGGAAGTGGAATATCCAAATTAATTGGAAAAGAAGTCAAATATTAATTTCATGCAAATCTTGTATAGTGATAAAGTATTATTTTTTAACTTTTTATATGTCATAACCATATATATGTGTGCTCAGGTATGATGTGAAGTTTCACTAAATGAAATTTGCATTACCTTACATCAAAATGTATCCCTTTGCAGAACAATATTTGTTATTGGCTGTACACCCCATATTGCATATGAAGCTGCCATCAACACAATTACTATAAAGATCATTTATTTGTAGGAAATTATCTGCCTATTTTTTACATCTCTTAGAGTAATCCAGAAACATATTTTGTCATAGCAACTTATAAAATAAATACCATCAAAACAAGGCAGTGTGACTGTAGTCACAATTTATCAAAGAATACAGGTCCTCAAAAGTGGTAGTTGCAGCCTATTTGAAGTATTAAAACTCGGCAAAAGTTGCTCCATTTGTGTATGAAAAGAATAACTTATCAGGCCAAAGATGACCAGATTGTTAACAATTTCTGGTGTCATTTTTTAAGAACCCACATCCCCATTTCTCTCAAGAAACATGTATGAGTAATGAAATGTCCCATGACATTGTATCATACAGATTTTATGTAAATGTGATTTGTATGTTTTATTGTGTGTATGCTGTATTGTCTTGTTTAATGTCTTGGAACTTACAAAAACATATGGTGGAAATCAGCTTCATAAACATGTGATAGAAACATGAATGAGTTAATGTGAATGATACTGTTAACTTCAGAAACCTCACAAAATTTAGCATTTTATTTTGACCTTATAAACTTTTTTTAATGAAACAAAATTAAAAACTGAAGGAAGACTAAATAAAGTTTTTAAAAATCCTTGAAGAAAAATGAAATGTTGAACAGCTTTACTGGGACCCTACTGGATAATGCATTTTTGAACACATTGTTTTTTGTTAAACTAGCCCAGCAGTTGAGAAAGAATGTAAATTAAGCAAATTAAAAATATTCCGTCATTTTATTCTATCATTCAATGATAGAACCATAATTGCTTTTTATTGTTTGCTTATTAACAGTGTAACATTGCATTTGTTTCAATATTTGCACAAGTTGATGTGCATTTGAAGCAACCTCATATCATACTTCATCAGATTTGTAATAAATTACATGCTCACAAAGGAGATAATCTTCTAACTGCTTTGTGTCTTGAACTCCCAAAAATTTAAAACTATAAAAAAAGACCCCAGAACACTCAAATTTTAAAATTTAATTTCATCTCTTACCCCAATGACAACCAGCATCAGGTCAAAGTATTTGTTCAAGCAAGACAGCCTGCCCTTTTGTAGTAATACATTTGTTTTGGATAAAGAACACTAGTTTAATTTGTTTAATTCTCATACAATGTATGTGGTGCACACGAGAAAATATGTGAAAAAAAAAAATGAAAATAACTCTAATTTATTTTGTGTAATTCTGTAAGGGCTGTTCCATTTAAACATATACAGTACCCAGGGTGGGAGTTTTTAAAGAAAATATGCCAGGGTACTTTCATTTCAGAACTCATATTAAACTGATAAGAAAATTCTAAATTGCATCCTTGGGTGAGTACCCACCCCACTTTAAAAGTCCCTTCTCTGGGTCCCATGTATGGTTTAATTTAACAGTTTTAAGAATATATGTGATGCACATGAGAAAATATGTGAATTGTAAAAACTGATATCTGAACTTTTATTAGCTAATATGAACAGTATGTGTGCCTTCTGAGCTTAAGACATAGCCATGTTTTAAGCATGTCTTTCAAGCTCATTCCAGTATGTATAAGTTTTGAGACATATTTTTCTTGAAAGGCTTCAAAGTTTGGATGTGTTTGTGGAGGTCATTGCCAAAATCTTTGTCTTGCACTTCTATTCTATGTTTACAGTAACATTAAAACTGAACCTTTTTTTAAATTTAATTTCCAGAATACAGAAATTGCTCAGAGAGTGAATTCCAGTGTAATAATAACAAATGTATTCCCAGGAGTCTTCAGTGTAACCATAAGATGGACTGTGAAGATGGAAGCGATGAGATGAATTGCAGTAAGTATTATGCTCATTTATAAATCCCAGAGCTCACAGATAAAAAATAAAACCGTAAAAACAACAGAAACCTAGATCCACTATCATGCAATTGCCTGCCACACAAGAACTGGGTCAGTGGATTGGTATTTGCGTTGTTTCTTTTCAATGTTAAGTATGAGAAAACAAGAATGCACAGTTTATGGACCTACACTGTTGATTATTATAAAGGAATTGATATGGTAACTCTTGATTTCTTTGTAGCTATGAGCTGTTTGCCAAGCCAGTTCCATTGTGCTGACAAACTGAAATGTATCCCAGAAAGCTGGAGATGTGATGGTGATGAGGACTGTAATGATGCATCTGATGAAATATGTGGAGGTAGTTTTATGTCTGTCTGTTAATTTATTACGTTTCGTTTTGTGAAAATGTTTGTCGATGAGGACTACAATGAGATTGTAGATTACCAGAGACTGCTTCTTGACTTTCTCTCCCTCACTATCTCTGTCTGTCTGTCTGTCTCTCTCTCTCTCTCTCTCGTTGATCTGTTTGACTGGAAAAAATTATTCTTGATAGATGTCTTATTTCTTTATGAAGAAAATCATTAGTGCATACGAACTGTAAAGCTTCAGTTTCTTCTCTATCAAGCTTATATTTGTTAAATGATGGTAGCTTTCAGTTTAAAATGCCACTATGATGGGGCTCCCAGTTCTCATGATGAAGGAGTGACTTGCTTAAATACCAAAGGAAACAAGAAAATGAACGCCTTTGATTTTGAACTAATGGGAAGATTTTGTTCTGACCCAATCTTTTGAGAATAATAAACTTTGTAACTTGGGCAGAGATTTATTGCAGAGGACATTTTTATGGCTTTTTTGTGTCAGAAAAAGGAGGATTTGCAAAATTTTGCTGCATAGATTTTGTAAAGTTTGATTAGTGCAAACTCCATTATCCATCAGTTGGTTGAACCTTGTACATAAGCATTATGATAATACTGTTGTATCGTTACATAATGATTTTGTATTATCCATTATTCAGCAAACAGAACATGTGGGCCTGGAGAGTTTCAGTGTACAAACTCCATGTGCATCTCATCAACCTGGCAGTGTGATGGAGATAAAGACTGCCTGGATGCATCAGATGAAGATGTCGACATGTGCAGTGCGTATAAATATTTTTTATTTCCTTACAAACAAAGTTAGGGCATATAGCATTTTATCTATGTGTTTGTATGTTAACATGTATAAATGGTCATTCTTTCATGTGTTCATTCTTTTATTCTTTTGTTCTTATGCCCTTGCATCATGGACCTTATTTCACCTACACTTTTGAAAAATGGCAGATATGTGTCATGAAATCTAATAAGAGAAAAATAGTTTATATAAGTTTAGATAAGACTGCATATTCTTGCCAAAGGTCAGATTCATTGGGATGCATTTGTTGGTTCTGTTCACAAATGCTGAAACAGCACTTTTGTTCACCAATATCACATTTACAGTGTTCACATTTTATTGCGGTTTATTTGTATGAAGAAATAATGTGTTTATATTTTTGTTCACAAATGCTGCAGTCTTATCCTGTTCACATTTGCTGTATTTACTGTTTCTGCTGCTGTTTACAAATGCAGCAAACTGCTCTGGTGGCTTGGTGGTTAGAGCATCCACCTCAGATGCGGGAGGTCATGGGTTTGAACCCCAGCTGAACATTTCATAAGACTTGTAAAAATGGTACTAGCAGCTGCCTTGCTAGGTGCTCAGCATTAAGAATTTATTGTTAGGACTGTTTAGCCAGGTGTCAGGATAATGTGTCTGAATTGGACATCATGCTACATGTCTGCTAGGTATCACATGAAACCGCTACACTGCAGACATTGTAGTGATATGACTGAAACATTGTTAAAGCTACATTAAACTCTGAATCACACACACGCAAACACCCATCACAAATATACATTTTTAGTCGGCTACAATACAGCTTGTCTATAATACAGAGTTATACCAGATCAGTAACCTATTCGTTTCAAGTCAGTATATTTGTGTTGCTGGCTATATTCAAAACACACATTTTGATATTTGAAAATTTTCCCTCTGACATTTTAAGTCGTAACTAAATTTATTGCAAGTCTCCCAATTTGTCCCAAGCTGATTTTCAGTTATGTTACATGTGTGTTTCACTAAAAGACCTCTTATTATGAGTTAATGATCCTAAAGGAAAATGGTTCCTGTATGATCATCTTGGTGTCCATCTTGATAATTATGTTATTGCTACTCCAGCTGAATGGTCATATCGACACTAAGACTTCTTATCATACCTAGTTGGCTCTAAATAAATGATCTTGTAATTCATCTTGAAAACATTGTTATTGATAACAATTGAAAGTCTGTTTTTTTAAACCTTCACATGTCATGTAGTATCTTTTTCTGGTTCAGACCCACAGTTGTACATTCATTGTATAAACATATATGGTGATATTCATTGATAATAAATTTACAAAACAAAAAGGGTAGCTGCAGCAACTCAGTTGGTACCTTTAGATTTGTAATTTAAATTCAGTACCCTTCAAGGTCAACATGGGTCAGCTGTCTCTGTTTCTGTGAGAAAGGTAATTAGCTCCCATTTCATTGGCATGATCCCATTTCATTGGCATAATTCCGTTTCATTGGCATGATCCCATTTCATTGGCATAATCCCATTTCATTGGCATGATTGCATTTCATTGTCAATCCCCTTTCATTGGCATGATCCCATTTCATTGGCATAATCCATTTCATTGGCATGATTGCATTTCATTGGCATGATCCCATTTCATTGGCATAATCCCATTTCATTGGCATGATTGCATTTCATTGGCATGATCCCATTTCATTGGCATAATCCCATTTCATTGGCATGATCCCATTTCATTGGCATAATCCCATTTCATTGGCATGATTGCATTTCATTGGCATGATCCCATTTCATTGGCATAATCCCATTTCATTGGCATGATCCCATTTCATTGGCAGGATCCCATTTCATTGGCAGGATCCCATTTCATTGGCATAATCCCCCATTTCATTGGCATGATCCCATTTCATTGGTATGATCCCATTTCATTGGCATAATCCCATTTCATTGTCATGATAAACCAAGAATGAGTTGAAAGTGCTGTTAAAAAACCCACCCACAACCCCTTTACTAGATTATCAGAGGATGCTGGAGTGGTGCTTAGTGGAAGTAACTGAACTTCTCTGTTATGCTTATTAAATACTGCATTATGTTAACTTATTATGCTTTTTATTATTAATATTGCAGAGAAGTATGTATGTCCTGTTGGTACCTACCAGTGCAAGAACCAGAAACGATGTGTTCACAGACTGAAGCTTTGTGATGGTAAGGATGACTGCGGTGATATGACTGATGAAGATCCTCGAATATGCAGTGAGTTTTATTTCATGCTCTTTGTAAAGTAAGGAATTTAAAAGGAACCATTTTGTCAGTAGGGTCACTCAGTAACGTTATTCATCTCCCACTCACCTCTTTTTTCTCAGTTGTAGATCTCATTTTAATGCACCTTGAACTTTTCCTTAAAAATAAAGTATGAGATACATGTAATTGCACTATCAGTTGATGAAATGGAATCCATGTTAATACTTGACTTATACAGGAACCATGTTATAATGATAAGCCTTATAGTGAGACTGCTGTATATGACATGATGAAATGGAATGCATGATCATACTTGCCTTATATAGGAACCATGTTATAATGATGAGTGTTATAGTAAGACTGCCTAAGGAAGTACATGATATATGTATCTTCTACCACATAATGAAAAATGGAATCTATGATCATACTTGCCTTGTACAGGAACCATGTTATAATGATGAGTGTTATAGCGAGACTGCCTAAGGAAGTACATGATACATGTAAGTTAAACCACTTGAAGAAAATGGAATTCATGATCATACTTGCCTTATACAGGAACCATGTTATAATGATGAGCCTATAGTGAAACATGTCATAATGATAGAACTTGTTATAGTGAGACTGCCTTATATGACATGATAAAATGGAATCCATGATCATAATTACCTTGTACAGGAACCATGTTATAATGATGAGTGTTTTAGCGAGACTGCCTAAGGAAGTAAATGATACATGTAACTTACACCACTTAATGAAAATGGAATCCATGATCATACATGCCTTATATAGGAACCATGTTATAATGATGAGTGTTATAGTGAGACTGCCTAAGGAAGTACATGATACATGTAACTTGAAACCACTTAATGAAAATGGAATCCATAATCATACTTGCCTTATACAGGAACCATGTTATAATGATGAGCCTATAGTGAAACATGTCATAATGATAGAACTTATTATAGTGAGACTGCCTTATATGACATGATGAAATGGAATCCATGATCATAATTACCTTGTACAGGAACCATGTTATAATGATGAGTGTTATAGCGAGACTGCCTAAGGAAGTAAATGATACATGTAACTTACACCACTTAATGAAAATGGAATCCATGATCATACATGCCTTATATAGGAACCATGTTATAATGATGAGTGTTATAGTGAGACTGCCTAAGGAAGTACATGATACATGTAACTTAAACCACTTAATGAAAATGGAATCCATAATCATACTTGCCTTATACAGGAACCATGTTATAATGATGAGCCTATAGTGAAACATGTCATAATGATAGAACTTATTATAGTGAGACTGCCTTATATGACATGATGAAATGGAATCCATGATCATAATTACCTTGTACAGGAACCATGTTATAATGATGAGTGTTATAGCGAGACTGCCTAAGGAAGTAAATGATACATGTAACTTACACCACTTAATGAAAATGGAATCCATGATCATACATGCCTTATATAGGAACCATATTATAATGATGAGTGTTATAGTGAGACTGCCTAAGGAAGTACATGATACATGTAACTTAAACCACTTAATGAAAATGGAATCCATGATCATACTTGCCTTATACAGGAACCATGTTATAATGATGAGCCTATAGTGAAACATGTCATAATGATAGAACTTATTATAGTGAGACTGCCTTATATGACATGATGAAATGGAATCCATGATCATAATTACCTTGTACAGGAACCATGTTATAATGATGAGTGTTATAGTGAGACTGCCTAAGGAAGTACATTATACATTTAACTTACACCACTTAATGAAAATGGAATCCATGATTATACTTGTCTTATACAGGAACCATGTTATAATGATGAGTGTTATAGTGAGACTGCCTAAGGAAGTACATGATACATGTAACTTACACCACTTAATGAAAATGGAATCCATAATCATACTTGCCTTGTACAGGAACCATGTTATAATGATGAGTCTTATAGTAAAAACATGTCATAATGATAGAACTTATTATATTGAGACTGCCTTTTATGACATAATGAAATAGAATCCATGATAGTACTTGCCTTTTATAGGAACCATGTTATAATGATGAGTGTTATAGTGAGACTGCCTAAGGAAGTACATGATACATTTAACTTACACTTAATTTACACCACTTAATGAAAATGGAATCCATGATCATACTTGCCTTATACAGGAACTATGTTATAATGATAATCCTTTTTAGTGAGACTGCCTAAGGAAGTATATGATACATTTAACTTGCACCACTTAATGAAAATGGTATCCATGATTATACTTGCCTTATACAGGAAACATGTTATAATGATGAGTGTTATAGTGAGACTGCCTAAGGAAGTACATGATACATGTAACTTCTACCACCTAATAAAAAATGGAATCTATGATCATACTTGCCTTATACAGGAACCATATTCTAATGATAATTCTTATATTGAATCATGTCATAATGATAGGCCTTATTATAGTTAGACTGCCTTATATGACATGATGAAATGGAATCCATGATCATACATGCCTTATATAGGAACCATGTTATAATGATGAGTGTTATAGTAAGACTGCTTAAGGAAGTACATGATACATGTATCTTCTACTACATAATGAAAAATGGAATCTATGATCATATTTGCCTTGTACAGGAACATTGTTATAATGATGAGTGTTATAGCGAGACTGCCTAAGGAAGTACATGATACATTTAACTTACACCACTTAATGAAAATGGAATCCATGATCATACATGCCTTATATAGGAACCATGTTATAATGATGAGTGTTATAATGAGACTGCCTTATGATTATTTATCTGATACATATCTTGATGAAATGAAATCCAAGACATTACTCAGACTGTAAAATATGTAATGCACTAATGAATGGGGTTATAATGCACGCTAATTATGAAAAAGAGAGTATTATTTTTGAGCTGAAATTTTTGCTGTATGAAGGGAGTTATGTACTAACCTTTTTCTATTATGTCACAAATGAGTACATGTTGCACTATTGATAGACAATTCAGTATAAAGTAGACTGGAAATTATATATTAAATAAAAGTTTAGTGTTCAAGAAGATACTGAGCTTTTGTTATTTTAGTGGTTAGCTTACTAGACTTCCAATCAGTGGGTTGCAGTTTTAAATCCTGTTCAGAGCTGACATGTTGCTTCTCCTGACAAATCACTTTACTTCTATTGCCCTAGTATTCAATAGTCTTTTATGTGCTGATGTATTAAACACCACTCGGAGAACCTTTTTGTACCCTGCTCTTCATTCTTTCAAAGGGAGGAAAGATGTGCGATGTGCAGATGAGGAATTCCACTGTCCATCTAGCTTTGAATGCCTTCCCATGTACAAGGTTTGTGATGGCAAAGAAGACTGTGTTGATAAACTGGATGAAAATAAAACCATGTGCAGTAAGTATCCTTTTAATTGTAGTAACAATAAAAATTTAAGTTTTTTAAATGCATTCCGTTTGATGCATAAAATATTTTTTGAGTGCCAATTATACCAATATGAAGTAAAAATACAGCCATTTTGAAATCTTGTTATTGCTACTAGTTTATAGGATGGTAATGTCAAAGCAGAGTGTTCACTGAAAGACATCTTATGATGTCTGCTTGGTTATGAATGAAAATGGTAATGATCTGAGACCATTTATAGCTACCACAGTCCCCATCTTGAAAATCTTGGGTGTTTTGCCATAATTCTTTATCTGGTCTGTTGTTGTGGGGCATGACGTCATTTTTCAGCATGCGATAGGTTATACATGGCGGCCAGTATTAATGGTGGAGGAAGAAACCGGGAAATCCCCTGAAAGAACCACCGACCAATGAGAAGCTACTGGCAAGATTTCTCACATATCCGCATTCTGGTCTGTAAAAAAACGGTGCTAATCCAACTTCTGATATGGCTGTTATAATGCCCATCATGAAAATCTTGTTACCACTCTAGTGTTTGTTACATTGCTATAATCAGCTAAACGTAGACCAGCATTGTATGGCAACTTAATTATATCTTTTGTATCAGATCAAATAAAGTATGTTGAATAATAAAAAGGTTAAATGGCATCCAGATTCTATCTGCATTATCATGAGTGTCTATGATAATGTATTAAGTCAGGTCACTTTGCTTTAACCAATCAGACATTATAAATATTATACTACAAGACATGTAACTAAATTATGTGTTAGTAATCATTGGTTTATTCTGATTATTTGGATGGTAAGGAAACCAAGCAAAAGTCATGCTCATTGCATGAAAAGCTGTTTCACACATTGGGTTCATATCGGACAAGCATGTCCCAAAGTTGATAGTTAACTTGATTTAGCCATTTGAGGCTTTCTCAAGAATGATCAGTGGTTTTACAATTACTTGCAAGTAAATCAAAGACATCAATATTTTACTAATAAAACATAAAAGTATTAGTTTTAATGTTTTATGAAATAAATATTCCATCATTTTTTAAAAGGAGATTGTTGCATCATTTTTTAACAGAACACTCATTTATATCTACATTTGGCAATGGGAAAATACATATTGTTTTCACTGGTACACAGTTGTAAAAACCGCTTTAGTAATGTTTCTCATAATCTTTGAGAGGGTTGATTTTTTTGATTTTTTTTTAAATATAAAGGTCAGTGATGCAGAAAACCCAAACAACTTCATTTGACAGTTATTTTTATTTCAAATATAAAATATGCCTCTGATTCAGGATGTTTTGGGTTTAATCCCTGGCTGAGTCATACCAAAGACTTAAACAGATGGTGCTGACAGCTGACTTACTATGCTCTCAGCATTAAAAAGTTAGTGTTAGGACTGGTCATCCTGGTGTCAGGATTATGTGACTGGGTGGGACATCACACTGCCACACTGCAGACATCATAGCCATATGACTAAAAAAGTTTCATTGCTACATTAAAAATCCAAATCAAACATGTACACACATGCACACATACATAAAATAGATATCCATTTCACACACACACACACACCTCATTGCTGATGTCTAACCTTTTATTTTTATCCAGACCTTTCTTGGTAACTGGCAAATTTGCTTATGCTATAGTCTTTTATATTGACCATCTTGTATGTGGGTTGTCAAGATAGAGATGTAAATGTTTTCGGGCTTCAGAGCAGGCTGGTCTGAAATTGCAATTAATTACAACTTCTGTTAGAAGGGTCACTCAATAACAGGCGATACATTTATAATTTTAATAGATTGTAATTGATTACATTATGATCTGTAATTTTAATTGTCCATCATTTGCAATGTGATCACATTGTATTCACGATTACAAATGATTCAACAAAAATAATTACTAATTATATTCTTAATACTTGTAAAAATAATAAGTTATCATCAGCAAATGGCCATAAATGTTGATTATTACAAAAAAAATGGATAATGGGAATGGATAATTTTGGGTGCATATACCAGCTATTTTTTTAAAAAAAATTACTTCTATATTATTTAAAATCTGTATTTTTTGTGATACTATGCATTGTATCTGCCCAGAAAAAAAAGACTGCAATCATCCCCCTGTAATCATAATAATGGTTTCCAGATAAGAACGTGATCATAATCTTCAGCACAAAACAACTTGGAATCATAAATGTAATCATAATTGAGCATCTCTAATTGAATCCATGCCTGCTCAGTAAATTCTGGTATACAGCCTTTTACACAATCTTTAGGTCATTAACTATGTTAACTTCTGTATTTCTATAACTGCTGGTTGAGAGTTTATTTTGAAAGAGTGAAAATATTTATTACTTGGGCAAGTGAATATTAGATTTTGTCAGCCTTTGTTTTCCCAAGATCTTTATTCCATGAAATTCCTTGTTCATAATTAGAGAAATAAAACCAGAGCAGGCAGATATCATCCAGCATGTACTTGAAAAAAAAACTGGAGTTGAGAGTCTTGTAAAGATAATTGTTTAGCTTTGATCTATCTAGAACTGCCATTTTGATCAAAATTGTATAAACCTCAATAGCCTAATTATAACAAGAAAACAATCATTGTTTTTATATCATGGTATCACTTTATGTTTTGATATCAAAATATCTCTTTATGTTTTGATATCAGCACTTGACTTTGTTTTGATATTAATACATCACTTGTTTTGATATGAAGACCCTATTTTGTTTTGATATTAAGATATCATCTTATATTTTGTTATCAGGATATTACTTTATGTTTTCGTATCAAGATATAACTTTGTTTTGATAACAAAAACTCAATTTATGTTTCGATATCAACACCACTTTATGTTTTGATATCAGAATTTCACATTAAGTTGATATCAGGATATCAATTTGTTTTGATATCAAGACCCTATTTTGTTTTGATTTCAAGATATAACTTTATGCTTTGATACCAACACATCATTCTATGTTTTGATATCAAGAGTGCACTATGTTGATATCACTTATGTTTTGATATCAAGATATAACTTTGTTTTGATATCAAAATATGACACATGTTTTCAGATTAAGAAATAAATTTTCTCATTCTTTCACAGATAAAACAAAACAGTGTGGGTCAAATAGATGTCACCATAACTGTACAGACATCATTGGAGTTGGAATAAAGTGTTCCTGTCAACAAGGCTATGTAATCAGTGAAAATGGCATCAGTTGTACTAGTAAGTAATCTTATGTGAAAATCATGTTGTGTAATCAGTGAAAATGGCATCAGTTGTACTAGTAAGTAATCTTGTGTGAAAATCATGTTGTGTAATCAGTGAAAATGGCATCAGTTGTACTAGTGAGTAATCTTGTGTGAAAATCATGTTGTGTAATCAGTGAAAATGGTATCAATTGTACTAGTAAGTAATCTTGTGTGAAAATTATGTTGTGTAATCAGTGAAAATGGCATCAGTTGTACTAGTAAGTAATCTTGTGTGAAAATCGTGTTGTGTAATCAGTAAAAATGGCATCAGTTATACTAGTAAGTAATCTTATGTGAAAATCATGTTGTGTAATCAGTGAAAATGGCATCAGTTGTACTAGTAAGAAATCTTATGTGAAAATCATGTTGTGAAATCAGTGAAAATGGCATCAGTTGTACTAGTAAGTAATCTTGTGTGAAAATCATGTGTAATCAGTGAAAATGGCATCAGTTGTACTAGTAAGTAATCTTGTGTGAAAATCATGTTGTGTAATCAGTGAAAATGGCATCAGTAGTACTAGTAAAAAATCTTATGTGAAAATCATGTGAAATCAGTGAAAATGGCATCAGTTGTACTAGTAAGTAATCTTGTGTGAAAATCATGTTGTGTAATCAGTGAAAATGGCATCAGTTGTACTAGTAAGTATTCATATGTGAAAATCATGTTGTGTAATCAGTGAAAATGGCATCAGTTGTACTAGTATGTAATCATATGTGAAAATCATGTCATGTAATCAGTGAAAATGGCATCAGTTGTACTAGTAAGTAATCTTATGTGAAAATCATGTTGTGTAATCAGTAAAAATGGCATCATTTGTACTAGTAAGTATTCATATGTGAAAATCATGTTGTGTAATCAGTGAAAATGGCATCAGTTGTACTAGTAAGTAATCATATATGTGAAAATCATGTTGTGTAATCAGTGAAAATGGCATCATTTGTACTAGTAAGTAATCTTATGTGAAAATCATGTTGTGTAATCAGTGAAAATGGCATCAGTTGTACTAGTAAGTTTTCTTATGTGAAAATCATGTTGTGTAATCAGTGAAAATGGCATCAGTTGTACTAGTAAGTAATCAGTAATCATATGTGAAAATCATGTTGCTACTCACCATTTTCAGCCCCATTTAACATGCATACAGCTGCATGTATAAACCAAGACTTGATGTCACTGAATACAGATATGTCAACCAAATGTTTGCTAAATTTTTCATAAAGATTTCAGTTTCGACATTCTTAATTAAGTTGCTGAAATTAACATGAAATCAGATTTGTGTGTGATAACATTTTAACTGAAACTTTCAATGTGAACATAGGGATTTTCAGTGTAAACAAAAGCGTTCATTAAAAGAAATAATTTGATTAGACTAAAGTTAATAAGTGACAAGCTGTCTGCCACAAAAAGATTCATTGGTTGAGTCAGTAAATGACTTTAGCAGCCAAAAGAATTGAATGTTCATTTTGCTGAAACAGAACATTGTTTTCCAGAAAAGATCGCAATGCACAGAGAATAATATAAGAAAAAAATAAGTACCATATATGCTTGCTTATGAGTCGAGTCCAGATGCAAACTGCACAGACTCAGATATGTTGCCACATAGAATTAAAATGTAATGAATGAGATAGAGGGTATTACTAGAGATACAGAAAAAGAATGCAGTAAATGAAATAGAGGGTAGTACTAGAGATACAGAAATAGAATGCAATGAATGAGATAGAGGGTAGTACTAGAGATACAGAAATAGAATGCAATAAATGAAATAGAGGGTAGTACTAGAGATACAGAAATAGAATGCAATAAGTGACATAGAGGGTAGTACTAGAGATACAGAAATAGAATGCAATAAGTGAAATAGAGGGTAGTACTAGAGACACAGAAATAGAATGCAATAAAGGAGATAGAGGGTAGTAACAGAGACACAGAAACAGAATGCAATAAATGAGATAGAGGGTAGTAACAGAGACATAGAAAGAGAATACAATAAGTGACATAGAGGGTAGTACTAGAGATACAGAAATAGAATGCAATAAGTGAAATAGAGGGTAGTACTAGAGACACAGAAATAGAATGCAATAAAGGAGATAGAGGGTAGTAACAGAGACACAGAAATAGAATGCAATAAATGAGATAGAGGGTAGTAACAGATACACAGAATCAAAATGCAATAAATGAAATAGAGGGTAGTACTAGAGATACAGAAATAGAATGCAATAAATGAAATAGAGGGTAGTACTAGAGACACAGAAATAGAATGCAATAAATGAGATGGAGGGTAGTAACAGATACACAGAATCAAAATGCAATAAATGAAATTGATGGTAGTACTAGAGATGCCGAAAGAGAATGCAAAAAAATAAGATAGAGGGTAGTACTAGAGACACAATATTAAAATGCAATAAATGAGATAGAGGGTAGTACTAGAGATGCAGAAATAGAATGCAAAAAATGAAATTGAGGGTAGTACTAGAGACACAGAAATAGAATTCAATAAATGAGATGGAGGGTAGTAACAGAGACACAGAATTAAAATGCAATAAATGAAATTGAGGGTAGTACTAGAGATGCAGAAAGAGAATGCAATAAATAAGATAGAGGGTAGTACTAGAGACAGTATTAAAATGCAGAAATAAATGAGATAGAGGGTTATATCAGAGACACAGAAATAGAAGGCAATAAATGAGATAGAGGGTAATTCTAGAGACACAGAATTAAAATGTAATAAATGAGATAGAGGGTATTCCAAGAGACACAGAATTAAAATTCAGTAAATGAGATAGAGGATAGTACTAGAGATGCAGAAATAGAATGCAATAAATGAGATAGAGGGTAGTACTAGAGACACAGTATTAAAATGCAATAAATGAGATAGAGGGTAGTACTAGAGACACAGAATTAAAATGCAGTAATTGAGATAGAGGGTAGTACTAGAGATGCAGAAATAGAATGCAATAAATGAGATAGAGGGTAGTACTAGAGACGCAGAAATATAATGCAATCAGAGAAATAGAGGGTATTACTAGAGACACAGAATTAAAATGCAGTAAATGAGATAGAGGGTAGTACTAGAGATGCAGAAATAGAATGCAATAAATGAGATAGAGGGTAGTACTAGAGACACAGTATTAAAATGCAATAAATGAGATAGAGGGTAGTACTAGAGATGCAGAAATAGAATGCAATAAGAGAAATAGAGGGTAGTACTAAGAGAAATAGAGGGTAGTGCTAGAGACACAGAATTAAAATGCAATAAATGAGATAGAGGGTAGTACTAGAGATGCAGAAATATAATGCAATAAGAGAAATAGAGGGTAGTACTAAGAGAAATAGAGGGTAGTTCTAGAGACACAGAATTAAAATGCAATAAATGAAATAGAGGGTAGTACTAGAGACTCAGAAATAGAATGCAATAAATGAGCACGAGCTTGACACTGAAACCCAATGCAGAGATGAAATGGTAGTGATTGGTAAAAGCAAGTGCTTTGGACTACTCTAGCACCCAGGGTTCCTATTCATTTGTTAAAAGATTTTACTAGCTAAGCTGCCTGTCAACAAAAGCTCATATAAATAAAGATGTCAAAATATTGGGAAATTTATACGTTTCCCTTCGCTTCTAACAATCGGTTATCTTCGTACCCAATCAAAGGAAAATTGTATTAAATATGAACCTGAACCACTTTGTTGTGGATTCACACATACCAACCCACAAGAGAGGTATAAGCATAATTGATTACTAGTATAAGTGGCAAAATAAACAGTAATCTTAGCAGAAAAGAGAGCAATTGTTATATTACCTGCCATAATTGCAGAAAATGGTATGAAAAATGTACATATTTACTTTAATGTACATCTGTATTTGGGGCCCCGAGTGGTCTAAAGCGCTGTCCGTTATGGATCACTGCCATCTCACCTCTGTCTGCTTGAGTTCGAGTCTAGGATTCCGAGAATGTGGATATGTGAGAAAGCTTGCCGGTAGCTTCTCTTGGGTCGCTGGTTCTTTCCGGTTTCTTCCTCCACCATTAATACTGGCCGCCATGAATAGCCTATCGTGTGCTGAAAAATGGCGTTAAGCCCAACAACAACAACAACAACATCTGTATTTGCTGTTTATCTGCATCTGCAGTTAAATTTTTTTCACAAATTGGCTAAATACATGTGGGTTATTATTTAGTACAAGAGTCTAGAAGCAAAATGACAATATTCACTTCAATCACTCTACTTGTCTAAAGTAACTTTTGCAAATATTCCTAAAGTCCACAAATGATGAATGTTGTAGTATCCTAGACCTGCCATGGTTTGTCCCTTAACAACAGTCCAGTGCAACATGTTTTGAAGTTTAACAAAATATCTAACATTTTTCAGTCAAATAATATCCAACAGTCACATCAATATTGCCCATTTTTATATATCTGGCACCATTTATTTTCAATTTAGACTGGTCCCCTACATGTGTAATATCAAAATAGAATAATACAATAGAACAATTGGTTTTACATTCAAGAAACCTGTCTGCTTTTCATGTAAAATTCATGCCAAAATTACCACATTTACACATGTAAATTTTTATTAGATATTTTTTCAGTGTTGTTAAAAACAAAAATTTCCCTTATATTTGAATATATCGGTAAAAAGTTTAATTCTGTATTGTCAATTTCATTCATATTCTCTAAACATGGTATGAGAAAGGCATGTTATGGTAAGCAAGCTTTTTCTATTGCCTTTTTTGTGACAAAAATATCTGTCTTGGGTTTTCCCCTAATAAAAAAGGTCCAGTAAATGAACATGTGAATAGCAGCCATGACAAACAGTTAATTATCACTCTAGGGCCACATACTTGAGGCAAATATGGCATTATTTAAACTGGACTTTAATATAGTCCTTTCCTTTATTTCAATTGTAGGACATATTTAAATTTTATTTCATCAAATATTTCTGAATCAGTTACTTGTATTGGCATCTTTACCACCTAGTTAATGTCATCAGAATCTCAAAACAAGCGCAGTTAAGTCGTGAGGAAAATGGTGCATTAACCATGGACAAGCACGAAGTTAGGACGGTCTAGCTTTAAATATAAGCATTGATTGTTAAATAGGTCACATGAGAAAGGAGAGAAGTGTCCTCCCCCTTGTATTATTATATAGTACATCTGTAACCAAGTAAATTGTAAGCAGGGTTACAAACCCCTGTGAAGATGAATAAATGTGCACACAACACAAGCTTCAAACTGTAATCATTATTCTGTATCTCCATTTGAACTTGGAATTCTTTATTGTTTTAATGGTACCCAGTTCTTCATTTTATTACTCACGTTATCATCACCAGGAAAGTACCTGGGTACCCATTGGCATCTTTACGTACAAGTTCAATGATAAGCAAGTTGCACATGTTAAAATTATGTCCCTTGATCATTGTGTCAAATGCACTGTTGATGTGAAATCTTATGAAAACTCTACCTTTCATATTTATAATTCAATTTTAGCCAGATTTGTTGTGAAAGTCTATCACAACAAGCTTGCTTAATTTTAATGATTAGTGAATTGTGCACAGTTCTTAGAATTATGGCCCTAGATATTTCAACGAGTGGTGACATATTTCAACAAGCTTGCACAATTTTGATGAGTATTACATTGAAAACATTTCTTAAGATTATGGCCCTTGATAATTCATAGAGTTGTGGCCCATGATTTTCACAGCATTGGCATTGTAATGTAAAGCAATGAGAATACTCAAACTTTCACATTTATTATTAGATTTCAATCTAACTGAATATCAGCACTCGTCTTAGCAAGACTTGACAAATTACATCATGGATGTGTTCTTCTTAGAGTTAAGTCCCTTGATCATTGTAGCATGCAGTATGTACTGTTAATGTACAAACTTATGTTCACTCAGGGTTGTACATTTATTATCAGATGTCACCAAAGTCTTTTAGTGAAGTTTGACCTCAGTAAAATTTATACAAGTGTAATGACGACTTGCTCTGCACATATTTGTTAGGGTTATGGCACTTGAACAACTTTGAAAAGCTGTTGCTGATTTACAACTGTGTGAACATTTTACATTCCAAAAATATTTTTAGATTTGAACCAAATTGACTTTGAGGCTTTATATTGGCAAGAGCTAATACCTGTTAATAACAGATCAATAAAGACACCCATCTTCCACTGTGATCATAATTAAATAATGTATCCAGTCAACACTATGGGCCTTTACTGGCAAGTAACATTAGTCATTTTCATGGCAAAATCTTGTTGTTGTCTTGTTGTCTTGTTATAATAATAATAATAATAATAATATTATTATTTTTATTATTATTATTATTATTATTATTATTATTATTATTATTATTATTATTATTATTATCATTATTATTATTATTATTATTATTATTATTATTATTATTATTATTATTATATTATTATTATTATTATTATTATTATTATTATTATTATTATTATTATTATTATTATTATTATTATTATTGAGTGGTCTAGCACTCATTGTTCCGGATCACTGTTGTCTTACTTCTGTCTGTGTGGGTTTGAGTCTCAGGCTCAGCTAATGTTGGTTTGCCAGTAGCTTCTCATGGGTCAGTGGGTTTTCTTTTGTTTTCCAGGGTTCTTTCTCCACCAGTTATACTGGCTGCCCTGTAAATCCTATCTCTTGCTGTAAAATGGTGTTGAACCTTACAACAGCAACAAATATTATTATTACTTTTTCAGAGATTGATCCATGCTCCAATTGGACAATGTGTCCTCAGCGGTGTAATCAAACTTATGGTTGGTACAAGTGCAGTTGCGATAATGGATATTTGCCTGTTTTCACAGACTACCAGATAAAAACTGGAAATGATTCAAGAACCATACATTCCTGCATGGCAAAAGGTATGTGTGTTTTCTTATATTAACAGGCTGTTGCTAATAAGGCTGAAGCATTTTCAAGTGCATATAAATCAACTGAAGTCAATATCTATACATTTTTGCAAACATTAGTAATTGTGTACACAAATTTGCTATCAGTGATGTAAAAACTGCATGTATCATATTGTATATACGTAAAAAGCAAGAGCTACTTGAATAACATTTGGTTTTGATTTATTGTTACAAATAGTATATTTTTAAACACAAAACCAAACCCAAATGTTCTTATATAGATTGTTTTTTCCTTCAGATAATCTGTATTGCAAGATCCGTGGGTTTGTTTCTCATGTCTCAGAGTAACCAAAATACATGTACTTAGACATGTTAGTTGGGAATCCCACTCCAAGAAATAAGAGATTCTGCTAGGGTTGCACAACTACTGACACTTTTTACTAGCAAAGACAGAAATTGTTGGTACAAGGCTATATTTTAATGGTACAAATACCAATCAACCGATATCATCATTGCATGGTGTATCATTTGCATAAGAACTGGAAAATTATGTTGAAAGAATGTAAATTGAATGAAATTTGTACCTTTAGAAGAGCTGTGTTGTTAACAGACTCAAATATCAACATCAGAACAATTGTGTGATCCCTAGTCAAAATTTCCTCTTATAAAAAAAGTTTGGAATATGTCACAACAACATGGTGACAGCATAGTGTAGCTGTTTATTATCAGGCCTAGAAAACTTAAATCACCTTATATCGATCAATACCTGCATGAAATTGATTGGAAAATTATCTATTTTCTCAGAGATTGCATGTATGGCATTCATTATGTTCTTTATCTTTAATCTGCTGAAAAAGAAAAACTACAGTACTGAAGAAATTTGACTTGGTACTTACCATTTGCAGGGCTAGGCAAACTTTGCAATCTACATATCCAGTCACATGATATGAACAATAAACCCACTTTTCAGTGGCATTTTACAAAATCATTCAAAAATATTAAATGAGAGGCACATATTGTTTGTAACAACTAAAGCATATTTAATTCACAAAATATTTATTCAGAAAAAAATGGGAAGAAACCTGTTGCTACATCATCAAGCAGAGATTACTTGTCAACATGGTATTCGTGTCATGCCAAAAAAAACATAGCTGATGCATGCTCTATGCTTCATGAATCTGGCTTTCTCCACATAGTGGCAAATTCCAACTTTAAAATAGCCAAGTGGATAAGACACCACACACCAACATAATTGTCAAAATATCTAAAATTGGGTGTGATGGGGTATGGGGTTACCCCCCCTTTCCCCCCAAAAAAACATGACATAATATATGAATGTTTTTGTGTACCATGTTAGTTGTTGAAACCCGTTGGAAACATGCAGTCAATCATTTAGATGTTGGACATTTTGAAAATAAATGTGCTTTATACAGAATAATAAACAACTTCATAAGAAAAAATGCTTTATTGAAAATTATTCTTGATATGATTATGAAAAAAGGATTTAGTCAGTAAACAGCCCAGTTCCTCCCCAATCCCACAGTTATCTGGATATCCTTTGTCTAGTGGATTTATGGGAGGTCCCTTGGTCACCTGCACCCTTGCTTAAATTGCGGTCTATGATTTGGACTCCGATGTACACGAGTTATCGAGGGAGAGGTGTATTTAAAATTGGGTGTGATGGGTCAGAGGAAAATCTCATTCCACTCACCAACTTAATCTATACGAAATTAACAATTTAGGTTTAGAATTCAGTTGTAAAATTCTAAAGCACTCTCCATTTCGGATCACTGCGATCACCCATCTGTCTACATGTCTTCATGTCTCAGATTCAGGATAAATGAGAAAGCTTGCTGGTAGGTTCTCATGGGTCAGTGGTTCTTTCAGGGGTTTTCATGAGTTCTTCCTCCACCATTAATACTGGCAACCATGTGTAGCCTATCATGTGCTGAAAAATGGCATTAAACCCCTACAACAACAAGAACAACAACAACAACAACAACAACAACAACAAAGGTTAAGGTAGTTACATGCACCACAAAAAATGTTTAATTTTAGTGGCTTGGTTTGAGTAATAGCTTTCAGCTTAAGTGTGGCTTGTAGATCACACAATGTGTAGTTTTCCATAATCCAAACCAAATTGGTCACTTGGCAAAATATGTCTATATTATTTTGTTTTGATCAAAAATAAATGAAAGCTAGGTATATGAAGTAAATATTTGTTCTTTAATTTATGTTCCTCTATGCTCTGGCAGTCAGTCACACAATATAGCACCTGAAATATGGTTGACTTAACTCTTGATCCCTTCAGGCTTTGTTTTGACAGCCAACTACAAGTGATGATATTGTTTCTAAGCTTTCTCACTTGTTAAGCAAGCCAATACCATGATTCAGTAATTTGATCACCGTGGATTATTATAAAACTGCATTTTATCAACTATTAGGGAGTCAGAATTATACTGTGTGTATATGCCATTACACCAACTGAATTCTATACTGTGTGTAAGCTTTATTTTTCTTCTGGTGTTGTGATGTTGTTGTCAATGACTGCTCACTCAGTGTTTAAAAGGGATTACAGCTGCATGAAAAGATTAGATTGGCTTCTGAGAGTCTTTGATGTTGAGAGAGAGTTAACTTTCAAGACTTGAGGACATTGTATAGTTTGTCAGTACAGCATAACAATATACTAATTTTACTGGTAAAAAAAACCCCAGCATATACAGTGGTAACAGAATCTCTGAACATTGACAAAATTTGGATAAAACAGGAAGTAAAATACAGTTCTGGTCGACAGTTAAGGACACGTTACAAGTCAAGCTTTTTATTTAGTTCCATTTTGTTATATTCTCATTCCTGTATGACTTACTCATTTCAGATGAACCACCACACTTATTAATTGCACTAGAGAATAGCCTTCAGCATTTGAATGTGAGAAAAGAACTGATTAATGGAACAAATTTCTCCATGATCATGGGATGGACAACTGACTTTGTAAGTATTTTATTTTAGAATTTTTAGCTGACTTTCCCAAAGTCTGTGCAAGTTCTCTTGCTTACAGTGAATGTTGTTGTGGTTTTAATTTTTCAAATCCCAGGCACTGTATTAAATCAAACCACCTTTACCTTTCTTCATGAAAACTATTCAGTAAACCCCAATTTATGAATATACTGTGTTGCTGACAAACCTGGCTTGTGTGGAATTCGTGACTAAATTCCATCATTAACATTGACAGATCTTCATCCTGGAGATAATCCATTGTGTCCTACACATTTAGAGTGTCTGCAAAAAATTAAGTTAAGTCAAATCCAACTAAAAATAAGGCTAAGTCTAGTCTACCAGCAAACTGCAGAAACTTAGATTTGCCAATGTGTAATACACCAGCAGATCTGGGTGTATGCAGTTATTTTATAAGCAATAATTTGAACACATCAATGACCTTGGTACAGCAACTACCAGCCCTCTATCTGTCTATCCACACTTGTTATTTTTTATGTTTCAAATAAGACTGAGCTAGGCTAAATTGAACTGAGAGGAAAATAGTTTAAGGGGCATGTTCTATGAAAATTTTTTGATATTGCTCTTTTAGGAACAGTAATAGGTGGAAAACTTTTTTATAGCTAATTCGTTAGCCTCGTTAGCCAGTTATGATCAAACTAGGTATGAATATCTTAGTTTCATTGATCGATAGGTGACTGCTTAGAAGTGAAACCTCATTAAAATGGTTTGAAAGGTGATAGTGGCTGAAACAAGGAAATCTTTACACAAGCTACCAAATGTCATAAAGGAGCATAGCAGAATGTCTGTATATTGCATTAATGTGTTTAATTAATGTTACTTATTTTTGATGCCAACTTTTTGTTCTTATTTCAGGAAGATGTCCAAGAAGGAAATAAGATTGAAGGAATAGATGTTGATGTTTCTGGAGAGAAGAGCACTTGGTTAGCATTCTTTTCCAGCAGAAGCAGCAAATCTATTAAATCCATCCACATTGGTAATTTACTTTCCGATATGAACCGAGGAAAAAGAAGTATTTCAGCAGTAAATACATTAGTAAGTAGTCTTGTTAATTTACTGTGTATAAACATTTGCAAGAGCATAAGGGAAGACTTTGAACTCTTGGGCAGAGTTCTCAGGCTGATGTTCACAGCAAACCACACCCAGTTGTTGTTATTAAGTTTTCAGTAATCATGACAGTATACACCTTGTAAGTTCTGGCATACCCTATTTGCATACAGCAAAGTAATGCTTTTTTTCCATGATCAGTAATTCTGGTAATATGTACAATGGGAGTTCTGCCATACCTGGTTGCACACAGTTTTCAGTAATCATTGACAGTATACACCTTGTAAGTTCTGGCATACAGCAAAGTAATGCTTTTTTTCCATGATCAGTAATTCTGGTAATATGTACAATGGGAGTTCTGCCATACCTGGTTGCACACAGTTTTCAGTAATCATTGACAGTATACACCTTGTAAGTTCTGACATACAGCAAAGTAATGCTTTTTCTTCCATGATCAGCAATTCTGGTAATATGTGCAATGGGAGTTCTGCCATACCTGGTTGCACACAGTTTTCAGTAATCATTGACAATATACACCTTGTAAGTTCTGACATACAGCAAAGTAATGCTTTTTCTTCCATGATCAGCAATTCTGGTAATATGTACAATGGGAGTTCTGCCATACCTGGTTGCATACAGCAAACTGTATGATCATTAGTCTCTCCTGATCAGTAATCCAAGTAGTATATATAGTGGGAGTTCTGACACACAAAATTGTATACAGGAAACTGTTAAACTTATTCCTTCATGATAGGTAATCCCAGTAGTAAACACTGTTGGAGTTCTGGCATACCCTACTGCATACAGCAAACTGTATGATCACTATTCTTTCATGATAATTAATCATAGTAGTATAAATAGGACACGGTTCTGACATACCCTACTGCATACATCAAACTGAATACTTATTCTTCCATGATCAGTAATTCTCATTATTTGTACTGATGGAGTTCTGAAATGTAATGTTACATACAAGAAAATGTGTATGATTGTTATTCCTACATGATCAGTAATCCTTGTTGTTTACACTGTGGCAGAGATGCTGCCATGGCATGCAAGTGCATGAATCAGACAAAATCTTCACAAATTCACACACTTGTAGAGAAGTGATGCACAAGAAACTCCCAACAATTAGATTAAAGTTATGCATATAAGAGTGTATTTTGCTCATTATACAACTGTTATTTAACTCAAGTGCTTGTAATAACACAAGTCGAGCTGCCATTTGAGGTTTCATAACGCTTGTTGTGATGTACATCCTTGTTAAGGTAGGCATTTATTGACACAACTGGGTTCTTTGCTTGATATAAATGGTTGTTAAACTAAGTTTGATCAAGACTTTGTGCTGTGGAACAAGCATTCTGTCATGCTTTTAAACTCACATTCATCAAAGACATTTTCAAATGCTTTTTTAAAATACAGGCTGCCTAGAAAAATCAAAATGGCTGAATCCTAACATAGTACATCTTCAGATGAAATTTCATTCACAAATTTTGGTTGGTGATAGCAGTGATATCATTTTTAAATGTTTTGAAGTTTATCAGATTATTGGAGCTTTAAGAATTACAAGAGATACAAAGGAGTGATTTTTAACCCTAAAATGATGTTGAATGCAAGCCAGATGTACATCAGGAATGGATAGTACAGACAACATTATGAACAACCACTTGTTCTGCATTCTTTTGAAATTAAATGTAGAAAAGACAATACCAGGTCTAATTAAAATATAGGCAGTTCAGAAAGAGAGATCAATTTTGTTTCTTTTTTCAGACAAATCAGGGGTCTTGTGCTACACTCAAGATGAAGTGAATAAATAAGAAAAGGAAATAAATATGTATGGATGTTCATGTGATCCAAGTAACTCAGTCTGAACAAGCAGACTTTGATACTTGGACTGTGAGAGTTTTGGTATACCATTCTGCATATACATCATCATTATTTTAATCTGATTTGGTATTCTCAGCATGTAACACTTGCCCAAAATCCACTTGAGAAGTTGAGTCTTTTAACAGCACTTTTGAAACAAAAATTAGACTACTAAAGTCTTAAATAATCCATTGTTCAGGGTAAATTAATTGGACATGTAAACAACTTGATCTAGTTATCTTGACACACATTTTGTCTGCTTTATGGCATTACATAATGACAAATTCATCTTGCCTTACTCTTGTCCAAAGTTTACATCAGAATGAACCAGAATTGATGTAAATTAAACTAACTAGCTCAGGAATTTCCAATTTTTTGGTATACAGTTTTATGTCCGAAAAAAACATATGCAACATCCAGCCCAAACTGATTATGTCAGTTTCACAGTCACATCTGGAGGATATTTCAACCTGGCATGGCTAGGGTGGCTGAGTTGTCTCAAGCACTCACCATTTCACTCCAATTTGTGTGGGAGTGAGTCTTGGACTTGGCCAATGTTCTTCCCCCACCAGTTTTATTGACAGCCATTTATAGCCTGTCTGAATCTGAAAATAGTGTTAACCCAAAGCAACAACCTCAACCTGGCCTTGTATTCTTTAAATTAAAATCAGAATCAGATAGGACACTTTGAATATATGTAGGTCAATGAAATTCAGTAGTCAAAAAAGGTACAGAAGTTTTTCAGATTTCGAAAGTTCTGTGATTTGAACCTAATTACCAATTTTCATAGTTTAGTTTGATTGGTTTCAGATTGATTTTTTATTGTAAAGGAATACTTGAAGCTTGTATCATGCCTTGGCAAGTATAATAAAGAGCCTGAAGAACATGTTACACTAGCTAGTCACTATGGCTTGAACAAAACTGTCGAGTCCGCCCCCTTCTGGTTATGAGTTTTTCTGCCTAAACACAGAGCTGCTACTATGTTCTCAAAGGTTTCAGACTTCAAGCTGGAATAGGACTTTTGTGCAGAAACATTTTGAGAATATTAACTAAGAGTTTATCACTGTTTACATTGTCAGAAAATGAAAACACTTCTAGCTTGAAATATGCTGGTTCTTTGCAAGTAAACACACAAACACATGTATATTCACTGAGATATACACATACACATCCAGTTTGACTAGAAGCATTTTACTCTGGGTCTTAACAGCATTGATTAAGGTGAGACTAATACCCATGGCCCTTCAACCCTTAGGAAATAGAAAAATCAAAAAGGGGGGAATTATAATGACTGTTGTGACCAGCTCACTGCTGAACTCAGGTGAATGTTAGGACAGGTTTGACTGTATTTAAACATTTCCACTTTAGAGGATATTTCTGTTGATTCTTTTCTTAAAGTATGGATGGTTGAATGTTGCATCATTATGAAAAAGCCATATTTATTTATCGCATTTCGTTTTATTATATAATGCAATCATGTTTTCCATTCTATCTCTCTTGTTCTTTACCTATTTTTATTTTACTTATTAATATGTAGAAGGTGATGGTACTTAGTTGTACACACTACATATCATGTTAATTCACTGATAGTATTGAAATTAATTTTTTGAAATTACATTATTTTTGAAAAACACATTAATTATCAGAACCTTTGTTGAGGAATATTTTATTATAAAGAAATACCATAACAAGTTTGTAAGCTTTTGCATTGTTTCTTAGTCATTGTAGAACATGCAAAAAGCATCCTGTTTGCATATCTACTGTATATCTGATCTAGTTCATTTTTTCACTATAAGATGTAAAATACATACATTGAATGAAACAATTGCAAATTGATTGAACTAATGGCACATTGTCAATGGCTTACATGTAAGTAGCCATCTTGCACATTGTCACTGGCTTACATATGAATAGCCATCTTGCACATTGTCAGTGACTTAAAAAATAAATAGCCATCATGTACATTGTCAATGGCTTACATGTAAATAGCCATCTGGCACATTGTCAGTGACTTAAAAATGAATGTACATTGTCAATTGGCTTAAATATAAATAGCCATATTGCACATTGTCACTGGCTTAAATATAAATAGCCATATTGCACATTGTCCTTGACTTAAAAATAAATAGCCATCATGTACATTGTCAATTGGCTTAAATATAAATAGCTTTCTTGCACATTGTCACTGTCTTACATATGAATAGCCATCTTGCACATTGTCAGTGACTTCAAAATAAATAGCCATCATGTACATTGTCAGTGACTTAAAAATAAATAGCCAACATGTACATTGTCAGTGACTTAAAAATAAATAGCCATCATGTACATTGTCAGTGACTTAAAAATAAATAGCCATCATGTACATTGTCAATTGGCTTAAATATAAATAGCCTTCTTGCACATTGTCACTGTCTTACATATGAATAGCCATCTTGCACATTGTCAGTGACTTCAAAATAAATAGCCATCATGTACATTGTCAGTGACTTAAAAATAAATAGCCAACATGTACATTGTCAGTGACTTAAAAATAAATAGCCATCATGTACATTGTCAGTGACTTAAAAATAAATAGCCATCATGTACATTGTCAATTGGCTTAGATATAAATAGCCATCTTGCACATTGTCAATGGCTTAGGTATAAATAGCTGTCTTTTACATGGTCAATAGCATACATATAAATTGCCATCAGCGGTATGCATAACATGCAGCTTAGGGACATGTTGAATATAGAACCAGTTTGTTTAAGCAGCAACATTTTGGCTTTTGCATGCCATATGCACAGGGTCACCAGGCGAAGTGGGTGATTAAGTCATCCAAAAATTGTAAACTTAACCAGCGATTAGAAAAGTGAGAATGGATGTACACTTCGTTTGTATGTGAACGGAGTGACATTTGTTTATGGCTTTGAAATGCTCTCTCAGTTGTTAATATCAATTGCAAAACAAAACCTTTTCATATTCATAGGCCTTTGTTTTAATAGTTGATTGGCCATTAACCATTTCCCCGGAAAATTATCATTTGTTATCACTTCAATTTCTCTAAGTTATCTTTTGATGATGAAAATACACCAGACTGCATTTCAAAACTTGAAACATAAGTAGGTAAGCAACAATTTGTGTTCAAAAATAAATAGTTAAAACATGTTTTGAATATATTTATTGAAAATTTTAACTGCCATGCTCACATTATTTTCTTTGTAAGATTGGTCTAAACCTTAGATGAACATGGCAAGGGATAATAATGTGATAAATGTTTAGTCAAGTACTGAATAGATATTTGTCTAAAAATACATTGCAGCTTGAAGACCTTCAGGAACCAAGAGGACTAGCAGTAGACTGGATTGGGAAGTTTCTTTACTGTGTTGACTCAGGAGCAAAGAAAATTTTTATGGTGCAGTACGATGGTACAAAGAAGATATCAGTCATTAGTCGTGATCTTTCGGAGCCATTTGCCATTGCAGTTGATCCAAGAATAGGGTAAGTTTAGTTGATTAGTAGATAATTATATGATCCAAGAATAGGGTAATTTTAGTTGATTAGTAGATAATTATAATTTTTATCCCCATAGTAGTCTTTGCTACTGAAGGGTTGTAAATCTTAATTCATTGCAAATAACCCCTTGCCATGTGTAATTGACAAGAAGCGTATCTTGAATAAGTGCTTTATTCTGATGGGTTCCACTTTGTAGCAGGCAAAATTATCTTACCAACGAAAGAGGTAAATATGTATTAGGCATCAAGTGTGTAGCCAATTGCCTGGACTCAAAAGAGTTGTTGTGTGAATTCTTTTAATTGGACAACCTGTCTTGGAACATAAGTGCTATCACAATTCATGTTTGTCATATTTAAGTATGTTTTTATTATTTATTTGCTGTCCTTGATTACTAGCCTTGGCTTATTTCCATATGGTATCTGCAAGAGTTGCTGGAAACAGCATCTTAATCTGTGTATATTCTGCAGTCTTTGTAGGAGTAATTGTAATCATGATGATTTCCTAGCATGCTTTTTATTACCAAGCCTACAGCTCACTGGACCCACCATGTCTTAAGTTTTCGTTTGTCTTTGAGTAATGACTTCCAAATATTATTTGGGAATAAAGGCACAAATTATGGAAATAAACTGTTTTGCAGTAAAAATTTCAGATACTGGCTTGTGCATGTCTGACTTGGGTCAGGGTTTTATATTAAGATTTATTGAATTGGTTGTGAATCAGACTTTACACAAGTAGCTTGGACACTTTGAACTGAATGTATTTTTTGAGGTACAAAATATTTGCATGATCGAGCTATTATTTTCTAATATTTTGAAAAATGGCACCCAGCAAAAAATACATTTTAGGATGTAAAGGACAATAAGCCCCATCAAAACATTTAATAATCAGTGCAAAAGAATAAAAATCAATGTTTAGACTCTTGGAGAAAAAAGCAGGAATGGCAGCAATTATTACATTTATTGGACATCGTGTGTTGATTTGAGTATTTCTAATGGCAGGAAAGATGACTGCCATTGACTCCAGAAATTAGTCTTTTTATTTTAAAGGATTATATGAAGTTTACAGATAGCATGAAGCCATTGAACTCCATAGGGTTTGGAGCTGCAGTTTATGAAACAATATGACAATGATTGCATATATACTGCTAATTATAATGATAGTGATTTGTTATAAAAATGCTAATATTAACTATCTAAAAAAAATAAATCTGATGTGGCCTCTGTGATGTGGAGCTGCATTTTCAAGCAAATATTGATAATCTCGACTAAGGAGACAGTTTTGCTTAAGTTGTCAGAATAGTCATCATGCATGATTCGTGATAGAGACTACAAACACTTTCACATGATTGGGGGTAGTCTGTGGGTGTGTCCATTGGTCCTAGAATTTTGATGCCTCCCTAATGGAAAGGCAGGGGTAATCTATGGCAGGCCTAGTGGGGCAGGGATAGTCTGTGTAAGGCCTAGTGGGGAAGGGGTAGTCAGTGGAATGACTAGTGGGGAAGGCGTAGTCCATGGAAGACCTAGTGGGGCAAGGGTAATTTCTTGAAGGTCTAGTAAGGCAGGGTAGTCTATGGAAGGGCTAGTTGGGCATGGTTGGCTAATGGACAGGCTACTAGTTAGGTGAGGATAGTTTTGTGGAAGGACTAGTAGGGTGAGGGTAGATTTATGGAAAGGCTTGTAAGGTTGGGATAGTTTTGTGGAAGGGCTAGTGGGATGTGGGTGGTTCTTTAGAATGGTTATTGGAGTGAGAAGTTCTTTGGCAGGGCTGGTGGGGTGAAGGTAGATTTTCATAATTACGAGACGTAATGTCTGAGGATTTATAAGTGTAGACTGTTGAACATATAGTCAGCAAAATTTAGATGGAGTAATGAGATCTTGAATCATATAGAGGGTTGGGGTGGTGGGGAAATGTCAAGTTGTGGACCCTGGTCCTAACTTTGAAACTGTTGAGATCCCTATCATGTACCAGTGGTCAGTTTACTACTGACCCAGCACTTTTGGTCTGGGGGATTTTGAGTGGGCTTGTTAATATTGACAGCAACATGCAAATTGGGCCAGTTATATTTTCCAAATTTATTTGATTGGGAGGACCGGTTAATTTTCTGTAGGTTAAGTTGAATTCAGTGTGAGCTGGCCCTGCTGGCCACTGGAAAAATCTTTGATAAGTCACCCCCTACTTGCAAAAAATTGTCCCCAGGGTCTAATCTTATTTCTTTAGCCTTGAACCTATGGACACATTTTAAAGGTGGCTTGGATAAAGCGCTGGAATGCAGGTTTGTGTATTTTACAAACTCCAGTTTCTGATGTCACAACAGTTAGATATAGTCCAACCTCGGCAGAGTGATTTTTTATGCCATTTTGTATTTTATTTTTTGCACAGGAGAATGTACTGGACTGATAGAGGACTTCAGCCTAAGATTGAAATGGCCAATCTGGCTGGGCAAAATCGGACAGTCCTTGTGAATCGTAATCTTGTGTGGCCAAGCAGTCTAGCAATTGATTATCCTAATCGCCGGATCTATTGGACAGACTTAAAGATGAACCGAATTGAGACTGTAAAACTTGATGGAAGTGACAGACAAATTTCACATACTTTTCAATGCAAGTTCTCTCTCTCTTTCTCTCTCTCTCTCTCTCTCTCTCGCTCTCGCTCTGCTCTGCTCTGCTCTGCCATGGTAGCTAATCACAGCTCCTGTATATGTGACACCAACTCTTTTTAGCTCTTCTATTTGTTTTCAGAACTCTTCATTTAATCTGATGATAATTCATATGAGCTAATGTCTCTCTTGCAATCCATTTTTAACTCTACTGGTCATAGACCAGAAGAACTTATGTAATGGTCTTTTGTACAACTAGAAGAGTTTATGAGATGACCTGTTGTATATTGTCCCATTGTCCATCGGTCTGCTAGCTTGAGTTATTGCTAATTCTCCTAAACTACTTGGAGGATTGCTTTTAGACTTTACACACATGTTCATCCCATGGTCTAGATGGTCCTATATGAAAATTGTTCTGCTTGCACAGAGTCCATCTTGAAATTTTCTTACCACTATGGATGGTTGTATCGGCATGGTATTTTGAATAAATGACTTCTTATGATGTCTGGCTGTACCTAAATAAAAAATGATGCCAATAAATACCACGGAAATCAATTAAAAACTTTATTATCACAGCTTTGCTGGAACAAAAGGTCATTTTTATATAGGGTTTTTACCAGTAGACTTCTTGTGATGTCCAAATGGTCTTGTATGAAAATGGTGCCAGTCTGATGTCCAGTATGTCCACCACAGTAGTTACCTTGTTCTTGTTACTCCTTAATGTCTTGATATTATTATTTCTGCTCCTTTTCATATAGCTGGCAATATCAACATTTTTTTTTAACATCGTACTTATTAAGATATCTAGTTGTGCAAAATGAAAATGGTGCAAGTTGTATATCTAATATTGCTGACATGATGACTGACTTAAAAGTCTAATTTGCACTAATCCATCAGGGTTTTCACAAGTAGTCTTCTTATGATGTTTGCATTGTTTTACATGAAAATAGTCACGCTTGAATTAGTGGAAATTCGGAAATTCTCAGTAGAGTATCAGTCCCTTCAAGGGACTCTTGTTTCTTTGTCTTTAATTTATGTATAGAGATATGTCACCATACTGCATTAAAAGATTATAAGAGCGTGGTTGTTGTGACTGGGAGCATATTTTTGAGTGACAGTTGTATTTGTCTTTATTTCAGCTTTGGACCCTCCATACATGCTAGATATTTTTGAGGACTACCTGTATGTGACAACCTACAGGCATCATCATCTTCTCCAGATGCACAAGTTTTATAACACCACTAATGTCACAAAAATTTTATTTAATTCATTTCCCATTGGAGATATTGTCATCGCACAGAAATACAAGCAGCCGAATGGTATATTCTCCATTATTCATTTCAGTGTTTTTATGCTATAAATACTGACATTTACACCCCAGTTTGGTGGCAAGGTTAAAGAAAAGGGAATCATGTGCATTGATACATGAAATGCATCATGATAGACAGTTCAATATTGATGATGTTCATATGCATATCATGAAAAAATTATGACAAAGTTCAATTTCGTTTCTATTGGTTTTAATGGCATTTTAAAACTCATTGGAACCCCAAGCTGACTAGTTTAAATCTCTCATCTTTACCAATCACTGCAATATCACTTCTCTCCATGTGGGTTTGAGTCATATGCTTGGCAAATATGGGTATGTGATAAATCTTGCCAGTAGAATCCCATGGGTCAGTGATTCTTGTTTAGGTTTTCCCAGTTTGTTTCTCAACCAGTTATATTGGCAGGCATATTTAGCCTATCTTGTCTTGAGAAATGGTGGTATACCCGAACAAGAAAAACCAACAATGTCAAACACATTATCAATATCATGCCAAGGAAATAGGAGAAAAGTGCCTTTACCCAGGGCACAATGAGGCGGTCCACCAAGGCTGGGGTGGGCTGGGCAGATATTAGACTGTGACACTTATATTGTGAGTACAGTGCTCTATCAACTAAGCTATTGTGGCTTTATGGACCTAGCACAAAAAGAACTTTGCTAGTTAGCAGTGTGCAATGTTTAACCTACAGAAACATAACATTAGCCAGCCGAGCTAGGTTCTAGGCAGAAGTTAAATCTAATTGATTCTAAGGCTGATACACTAACCATTGAGCTTCCATGGCCAAGAAAGAGAAAACCTTTATATATATATATATATATATATATATATATATATATATATATATATATATATATATATATATATATATATATATATATATACACAAACACCTTAACAAGTAAAACTTTTTCACATGACTGTTGACCTTCCAGTAAGACTGTGGTTTAATTATATATATTCATCCATTCCTGTGTCGCAGATTGGTGAAGTTTTGTATTGGGTGTTTGATGTAAATAGCTAAAAGAAAAAAATAGAAGTTTTGTGTTGGGAGTCAGGTGTTAATAGGTAAAAAAAAAGCAAATTAATGTGTCTGGTGTAAATAGGTAAAAAAATAAAAATTAACGATACATTTTCATACTCTGCAGTGCAAGTTAAGTATGTAACAGGTTTGAATGAAACACCAAAAAATAAATTTTAGCTCCAGGGGCATGGGTCAGTGTCTGAAAATATGTACATTTTGTAACTTTAATATTAAATACAGCTTTTTTGGATTTTCAAATTTATTAAGACTTCATTTCCTGCTACAACTTCAAAGTGTCCTTGAGAAAGGCTCTTTACTGCCATTTCCATGGCAGCCAGCCTTTCCTACAATACTACTTTTTGTTTGACTTATAATATACTTTGCAATGTTAATTAATTGATAGATTTTGATTCAGGATTTACGTTTTGTGTAAAATTTGAAAACTTTGCAAAAAAAATGTATATTTATTTATACAAAAGCTCACCAACAAGTTACTATTTACTAAAATTGTATAAAATTTATTTCAGTTCAAAATTACTGTACCAAGAGTAACTGCAGCAAATCTCAGTGCATCAACTTGCCAGCTGATAATCCACCATTTGCATGCATATGTCCAACTGGGGCCCTAGTTGGACCAGACAAATGTGAATTCCAAATGTGTCCTGAAAACTACTGCAGCAATAATGGAACATGCTCAATTAGTAATGAAAACTTCAAGTGCAAGTAAGCATATGTTTGAAATTGTTACAAGTTTGAGATCAGGAAATATTTTTTCATTAGCTAGGAATCTGACAAACTGTAATGTTTTAAATTTGTTAGGCTTGTTTCTATTTTTAGCTCTACTTGTCATAGACCTGAAGTACCTGAGGGAGGTCAGTTTTCCATTGTCTGACATTCATCCATCCATTGGCACAAGTTTTTATTGCTGCTCCTCATAAACCATTTGAAAAATTTCCTTGAATATTTATACATGAATTCAAATTTTACAAACACATTCATCACATAGTGAAGTTGGTCCTTGATAAACTTGGTTTCTATCTGGCATCCAATGTGGCCTCCATGGCCAGCCATTGTGAAAAGCGTGTCGCTACTCCTCCTCACTGGGGGGGGTCATATCAAGACGGGTCTTTACTTTTTAGAATGTCTAGTAAGTCCTAAATGAAAATGGTGCGGATATGCAGTCCAGAATGGCCACTGTAGCTCCACCTTGAAAGTTATTTTTGCTACTCCTACATGGATGGTCGTTTCACTAAAAGACTTCTTCTAATGTCTAGTTGGTCCTAAATAAAAATGGTGCCAATCTGAATCACAGAATGACTATCATGTCAACCGTCTTGAAAATATCGCAATTCCTCCTAAACTGAAAGTTATACTGACATTGGGTTAAAACGAAAGATGTCTTATGTTGTCATTTTAAATATCATGATGTTTACATCCAATATGTCCATCACATGGCTGCCTTCATGAAAATCTTGTTATTACTTCTTCTTCAAAATGGATGTTTGTATCAATATGAGGATTTCACTAAAGGATTTCTTATGATGTGTTCTTAGTTTTAAATGAAAACAAAAATGGTGCCAGTCTCATGTCTGATATGGCCAACATAACAGCCATTTAGAAAATCTTTCTATTGCTACTCATTCTGAATTTAAGGTCATATTGATATGGGGTTTTCACCAAAAGACATCTCATGATGTCAGAATGATCTTATATTTTCTTCCATAAAATAAAGTTGTGTTTTTTTTATTTGACCACCATGAGGTGGAGTGGATTATTTTAAGATTTGTTGTCCATCAATCTGTTTGTTAATTATTAAATGTCTACATCAAAACTTAGTTCTCATCAACTACACTTACAGAACTTTATGGATGTAATGTATTTGCAATAAGGAATAACACGATTGATTTTGAGTTAAGTGTCACTGGCCTGTAAGATGGATTATGGTTTCCAGGAAGTAATATTTTAGAGACCTGTACAAAATTTTGTAGATGGCTGGCACATGGGATAAGAAGGAAATTTTGACAAATGGTTGTCTGTATCTAAAATACAGCTAATAAGAAAGGCTATCCTGTCAAACATGTGCTAGGATTGTTTGAATTTGTACATTGGTTAGGGCCTCATTAGTCCCATGCAGAGTGAGACACGCCTTGAATTTGTTTTTTTAAATCTGCTGATTAACACTTAAGGGATAATGCTTCGAAAATAATTGATTTTGAACTATTTCAGTATTAGTCAATAAATGTAAACTATAATATAAACGGCTGTGAAAAATGTGTTCATTGAAGGATAACTTGTCAACCATATAGGAAGTACAGTTTTGAAGAAAATACAATTTTATGGCCAGTCAAGGAAAATTGAACAGACTACACAGGGTCATTTCATGTATTAGTATGCATCTTTTGTGTTGGCATATATCAGTCAATGTACAGAAACATGATGAGAATTGATAGTCAAACCCAGTTATCTCAATTACATTGGGGGTGTTAAAAAATCAATATAACCAGGTCCCAAGATATCAGGGTTTAGTTGATAAATCTGCTGCAGAATAATGATTATGCATTTGAAGTACCAAAATGGAGTTTTGTTTCTAAAAACAAATGGTGTTTCTAATGCACATTAAAAATAATAAGTCAGTCATGCATGGTTGCAGAAAAAAGATTGGAGGTCTTTTAAATGTGATTAAGTAACAAGTGACACATTTGTACAACACTTGCAAATTTGCAATGCTGTATAGGAGAAACTATATTGTCAATGTGTTGATATCTGATAATGGCTGTTTTGAACGCAGCTTTTGTAAAGGTCATAAATGCATTCATTCAGTTTCCTTACTCTAAAGCATTGTTTACAATATAATTTTCTCCACCTTATGCAAGTGATAAACCATGCATTGATGAGATTGGTTGATTAGCATTTGTACAGGTAACATTTAGTCTTGTACAAACTTTTCCATCAATGCTGGTACAAGAAACCTGTAATGGAGGAAATGCTTTATCATTTCTTGTAAAATTTCTTTGAGGTGCCATTAAATGTTGCAATTTGCCAAATTAAACAGGTCCCATGTTACTTCATACAGAAACTTATGCCCAACATGATGGAGTCATTGACTTAACAGTGGTCGAGTTAAGCAGGGAAAAATTAACAAACACAAAGAAGGATTTTTCAGGACAAGACCAAAACACTTGAAATACACAGGTTCTCAAGATAACCAAGGTCAAGATAAGTGGGTTTGACTGTAATCTTTTTTCCAAGTTTCAGACCATTGGGTGTATTGCCTCTGACACAATGTAGGTACCACTTGATCAAGCTTGGTTATTTTAGAAAGTGGTCTCATCATATGTACAAGGTCAGATATATTTGTTAGGAAGTAGACTTGTCCCTTGCTGACAAGGAGCATTTTTTGAGTGTTGATCTTTAAAAAATTTTTTGAAATTTGAAATTTCTTTTCCTTCACACACCTATTGCACTGACCACTTTAAACCTTAATCCACTAAGTGGATCATGAGAAAATATGGATCCTGAGGAAAAAGTGGATCATGAGAAAAAGTGAAGAACAAAGTTATATTGGGAATCTGTTAAATGATGAATCTATGCAGATTTTCTAGAAAATGATTGAAGCAATTCTGCTACATTTATCCCCACTGACATGTGTAAGAAAAACTCAATGTATCATGTGAAGTGAAAAAGTACAAGTATGTTAGTATGGTGGTGCTCTCTTAGTGGAGGAACCTCAGATTCACACTGACAACAAAAATGGTTGATTGGTTGAGAAGATACCATTGAAATTTAACTGAAACACTGTAGTTGTAAGAGATTTATATGTTAAGGAAAGCCTCTTTGAGTATTTGTGCAGTTTGTTCATTTCTATACACCATTCAAAATTTGTATAAATAACATTACCTGTATTAAGCTCATTGTTTTTTCAACATTATGAGTTTTATACATGACAGTTACTATATTAGGCTGAATGGTTGGCCAACGGTCCTCTGAGCAACCAATAAGGTGTATGAATTTGTATGGTCTATTTAAGTATGTGTAGCAGTTATTTCCCCTATTATAATACACATTAAAAATGACTTAATCAGAGTTCATTTTACCAGTATCTGCCATTCATATGACTGCCACAGCAAAAGAACTAGGAATACAATATGGTTTGTATTTTGCCAGGTGCCAGCCATCCCACAAAGGAGTAAGATGTGAAATTGTGAATCAAGAATATTGCCAAAATTACTGTTACAATGGAGGAAACTGTTCAATTGTAGGGACTAGCAGGCTTTGTACATGTCCAGTGGGTTATATTGGTAAGTATATAAAATTCTATTACAGGATTTTCCCCTACTGATATGCCTTAGTAAATTTGTACTGATACAGATAACGCTTGTATAGTACCTCACTATAAGGCTTTTCATTATATAACATGGTTCCTGTCATATAACCTTTAATTATAACAGTTATATTATAAGACCTTTCATTATAACACAGTCACATTATCCTTACACCAGGCCGACTAGTCCTAACACTGACCTCCTAATGCTGATTGCCAAGTGAACGAGTTGTTAGTACTATTCTTTTAAAGTCTTTGGTATGACTGGGCCAGAGTTCAAACCTGCGACAAACTGCATCCAAGGTGGATGCTCTAACCATTAGGCCATATAAGTATGTGCCATCAATTTGATATGTTTTCAATGCCTTGTTGAGTCTCTTTGATCACACCAAGCAACTGACACCTGTTGCCACATTCCTTTGATGTATTTCTATTTCTTAAACATATATATTCAGAGTTTTTTTTTTTTTTACCATAGGGGAAAAAAGTGCTGGGGTTGGCAGCGAGAAACAGCAACAATTGGTTGACTGGAAAAACATGTAGTTTTTTGGGTGTGTGTGTGTGAACCTTATGAACAGTCAGTGTTCTGACAATTGTAGTGTACTTTGTCATATAGATATCATATTGCATGAATTGCTGAACTTGAGTGATTTGACCAATGTGAGGGAAAGAAAATGCAATGTGTAGGATGGAGTATTAAAGTTATAGATTGTAGTTTGAAGAGAACACATGTAGAATTGGGCATGTCATGTCAGAAACACAGGTTCATAACTGTCACTAGAAAAAGTCATTTCTAGTTGATTGTGCCAGACATCAGGAAAAAAATTTAATAATGGAAAGCCAGTTTTTAAATTGGGAGTTTGGTATGATTGAGTGGTTTCTACAGCAGTATGTTTCAGGCACATTTGTTGCAGTCTGCAAAACAAAAGTTGTCATCAGAAATACCAAGTTGTGATCCCTGCTGGTACTACAACCATTGGATGCTTGCATAATTAAGTTGATCAAGACAAATATGCATGAACAGGGGCACAAGTAGATTGTAGATGGCCCATTGTATTTATAAAGGCAGGAAATGTGAAGCATTCTGGGATTAACTTAGTGATGCATGGGGGGAAATTCCATACAAGATGATGCTCAGATTGTTTAAAAAATTTATGGGCAATGCATTGGATGGTAAAGAGGATGACAAACTCTTACGTGATTTTTTCTTTGAGATAATGATTGAGTTTTATGATGTTTCTGATTAGATGACAGTGGTGAAATTCAGAACTTTATTTCGTAACTCCAGAAATGATGAGGAATTCAAGTCTTTCAACCGAATTATTAGATTTAATAAAACGAGTGTGGACTTCATTTATTATAATACTTTTGGAGTTAATATATTATAAGGTATTCTGATTTGCGTAATTCTGGATTGCCATTTTTATGCCTGTTTATGCATGGATTTATTATATAAATGGATTAAAATGTTAAATATTATGGCTTTCGTTATTTGAAGATGGAAAAAATTATAGTTTTTTGCCAATGTGTTTGTACATATTCAACCCATATACAAAACATATTTATTCTACATTGATTTTGTCTTTATGTGTCTCATCTAAGTGTCTATCCAGTTTGACCTGTGGTTTTTTTCCCCCCAAGTGTGACTCACTGACCAGATGTTACCCCTCGTAGAAAGATCTGACTTGCAAAAATACCTTGAACTTATAGGAGGGTCATAAGAGATATTTCCTTTTTTGCAGCCCTAAAATGGGGGTGGGTGGGTCTACTTCTAGTCAAATTTTAAGTGTGTATATACAATGCCCAGTAATTCTGAAATTTTCCTAGCAATTCTGACAGTTGCCTATATTGTTCATTATTTCTGACATTTTCCTGTATTGCCCAGCAATTCTGACATTTTCATATACTGCTCAGCAATTCTGATATTTTCATATACTGCCCTGCAATTCTGACATTTTCATATACTGCCCAGCAATTCTAACATTTTCATATACTGCCCAGCAATTCTGACATTTTCATATACTGCCCTGGAATTCTGACATTTTCCTGTATTGCCCTGCAATTCTGACATTCTCATATACTGCCCAGCAATTCTGACATTTTCATATACTGCCCTGGAATTCTGACATTTTCCTGTATTGCCCTGCAATTCTGACATCTTCATATACTGCCCAGCAATTCTGATATTTTCCAGTATTGCCCAGCAATTCTGACATTTTCATATACTGCCCAGCCATTCTTGTGCTCTGATAACCAAAACCTGATATTTTTATTGTGAAAGGAGATTTCCACATCAGTTTACTCCATGAATAGACATTTTACCTCATCATTTACCCCCATAGGCAGACATTGTACATCCTAGATTTCTACCAATGGCAGATATTGTACCTCTAGTTTCCTCCATAGGCAAATATTATACCTCAGCATTTAACCCCATGGGCAGACATTGTATCTCTTATTTCCACCATGGACATACATTTTGCCACCCGTTTCCACCATGGACAGATATTGTGCCACATCAATATCCATCCAGGGTATACATTGTATTTCATCAATTCCAGGCCCAATAGAAATTGTTCCTCCTGTTTACACCATGGACAGACATTTTGCTAAGTTTCCACCACAGACAGACATTGTGCCACATCATTATCCACCCAGGGTAGACCTTATATTTCACCAAGTCCAGGCCCCATAGTCACAAAACTGACTGAACACAAATTTATATGGCTCAGTTTTCAAAATATTTGATCTATAACTTTCAGCTTCCAAAATTTAACATCATAATTTTCTTATCTTGAATTCCTGGAAGTTCTTTTATGCCCAGTAGAATGTCAGTCTCATCAAGGAACTTAAATGTGATTCCTCTGCTTAATTGCAGAATTTCAGTGATTTAGGTGCACCCAAAGAAAAATTTCTGATTTTAAAGTTTTGAGTCTGTGGTGGAGTGGCCTACTGAGAACGTTCAGAGAAATTATAGTAGTAGTCAAATATGGACAGGGATGGGGCATGCGATGAGAAGGGATGGGAACATGTCATTAAAAAATGTTTGTTTCTTTGCTGACTTTTTTTGTGTTTAATCTTAATTTTCAATCCATGTTCATAGTGAACTTTTCAGTCCCATCTCTAGCTCAATATATGAGCATAGTATTGCACAAAAATGTGATGGTATTATGCAATTTTTGAATGTGTGTACACCATGCCATCAATTATCAGCACTTGGATAACTTGTAAACCTGCTAACAGTACAATGAAATATAATTATCCTTGGTGGCTGAATGGTCTAAAATACTCACCTTTACCAGTCACTGCCATCTTATCTTTGTCCACATTGGTTCAAGTCTTAGGCTTGACCATTGCGGTTATGCAAAAAAGTTTGCCAGTAGCTTCCATGGATCTATTGTTCTGACCAAGAATGTTTGTGGTCTTCTTCTAAGAGTTATACTGGCTGCCATTTATAGCCTATCAAATGCTGCAAAATGGTGTTGAACTCAAGAACAATGCTATAAGTTCTCTTTCCCTTTTCTTTTCTAATAAGGTTTATAGCAAAAATAAAGAAACTGACAATGATAAAATAGCATATTTTTTAATTTTAAAAAAAAATGCCAGTTGTATTGAATATCCAAAATTAACATATTTTAAAGGTTAAAAATGTCTGTCATTTGATATGCATCAGAAAAAAAGAGAAATAGATCAATGTAATAGGATGTTTCAATATACACTGACAAAAAGAGTGTTGAGCCACATGCTTAATGACTAAGACATCAAAATCATTGCAAAACCAGGAGGAAAAACAATGCAGTTATAATAGCTCAATACAGAGTGCTAATCGGTCATTCTGCTAGTTGTTTGTAATATGTCTTGGTGTCATATGCAAAACATAACATTGTAAGCAATTCTTGTGTTCACTTTTGACACAGGATTCAAAGTACATTGAATTTGATTATTCTGTGTCTGAGTATGCATGCACAGATTTCATTAAAAAACACTTTGGTATTTTCAACATGGGTATGCAGTGCAGAAATATGGATTGACCATATCAAAGGCAACATCAGTGATGTGAAAAGAAATAGGTATGTGATACAAAGTAAATGATTGATGTACTAGTAGTTCTTGAACATTCCAGAGATCTTGAAAAGTTGCTGACATCTGTGTGAATGCTTAAATATTTTGTGTTATTTGCACTTTTTCACCCTGGCAGCATCCTTAGTACCAGCACAAAATCATGTTATGGTGCCCTAAGTTGTAGAAATTCAGTGATTTAGTATATAATCTGCGAAAGTGTTTTTACTTGGAGCTTATGCTGGATTTTCTATTACACAGACAATTTGAGGCCAGGTCCCCTATAAAACAGTTATATAGAAGCACATAGTGCCAGTTGTAACAAATAGTCATTATTGTATTTAAATATGCATTTCCGATAATTTTATTTGTACTTGTTTTTGGCTATGAAGAACAGACTATGAAATATCGATGTCCTCATGCATGTTGTAATAAGAGGGTAGAGAAATTGATAGCTCTCTGTTGCAGATCCCACTGATCTACTGCTTGCTTGATGCTGAATAATATACAGTGTAATCCAACTATAGTACATTTCATTATAGATTGAATTCAGATGAATACAATTGGGTCATGACTCCCAAAAATTAGCATATTTGTTCATTCATAATAAAAATAAATTTTCTTTTTTTCAAAGTAAGAAAACTATAATGTATAAAGTTAGCTATCATTTTGAGAAAAGATCATATATTAATTTGGATATAACATGATTGTTACATGGATCACAAGTTTTAACAATAATTTCACCAATTTCTTGAAGAAGTGAATGTTTTATGATAAAATAAACAGGAGTTTTGATTTTACAATTTGGGAAGATGTGATGCATTCTTGAAAAAATATCTTATAATTTGCATATTTCTGGCTAGGAAAAATGTATAGTTTCTAATCATTTCAACTGTGTCTAGTTGATCACTGCCCTTTCATCTCATCTTAGTTTTGGAAGCATTCAGCTCATTAAAAAGCTGATTGGTTTAATATTATTATTGAACTGTGAACAAGAAAATCCTTTTCTGTTTTTCTTTGATACATTCTGTGTACAAGTTTTGCTCAAAGGAAAGAAAAGATTCTCTTCTGAATTGAAAATACATTAATTTCAGTAATTACTAATCATCAATGTTAATCTCACTACTAAAGGTTGTTTAACTTAAAGGGGCCATGATATGTAAAATCAAACACCCCCATGGCTTTGTGATGTTAACAATCATGCAGCAAGTTGACCAGTAATACTATTCTGCATTTCTATAAAAGAAACCCCATTCTTCCTTGACAATTATTTTTGCTGTAGTTGTTGAAACAAATAGGGCTTAGTAGGCAGTAATTAGTGAGTATTTAAAACAGATAATGGAATACAGAAACAGGAAGCTTGAAGAACCTAGAGAAATTCCAGAGTTAAACAAATGCAATTAACTTTGAGATTTAGTGTTCATAAGTGGAGCAAATATTGTGGTGTAAAACAAGCTTCATAACTGAATTTATAAATCATTTAATTTATCTATCATTTTATGGAAAAATAATCAAATTTATATTGCTCAATTATTTGTCATAAATACCTACTGAAATCAGCTTATGGAGCAAAATGTCAACAGTTTTGGTCATTGGCACACTCATTTAAAACACCCCCCCCCAATCAACTTAACCGTTTTTATTTCCTGGCTTCAAATCATTCACATATATGAAGGAAACTCCTTCAGTATCACTACTGGTTGGAACAAAACCATTTATGCATTAGGGGTGCAGAGATTGGCTGATATAATCAAACATTATACTCCATGCTTCTCTAAATTGAAGCAAAATCATTGTTTTAAATTTGTTAATGAATACTGGGTATATATTTTTCCTCTGTCCTTTAGAGAATGACTCAACATTTTTTTTTTAAGCAGCTCACTCTGCACCCACACAGTTGAATGGTTTACTCTCAAGCTAGGTTCAGGGCAGTTTATATGTACGCGAATCTTTTGAATACTTGATGCAAGAATATTCCTCGGTCAATACCTTCAACCATTTTCGCTGGAAGTACATTCACTATATTGATGCCTAATGCTTGTTTCTTTTAAAACTCTTTGCATCAGAAGTAAGCATTGTATTGTCAGTCAGAAACCGGACCCTTTGGAAATATCCTGCAAATATGAATGTTGCAAGTAAAAAAAAGAAAGAAACAACCATTTTGTAAATTGTGTAAATGTCTAAGCCAGAAGTTAAATTGATTTGAATGGACCCATCAGATGTTTTTTTGATGATGTTTTTTATTATTTAATTTATGCTGCTTTATGCATATTTTTGATGAAATTATTATTATGGATAAAAACAGACTCAACTGGTAAGAACATGTACATGTATGTTTATGCTTATATTTCAATTTCATATATATACAGAAATATTAAACATGAAACAAATGTTTAAGTAGTTCTTTAGTATGGGACAATTTGATAATTAACATGTATTGTTTTAAGTTGGTAATTGTGCCAGTGAAGCACATATTTTTGTGCCTGCTTTTATTCCCCCCCATTTTTGGAATGCATGCATCTTTTCTTTAGTTCACAGACTTGGTTGGTTATAGCACAGTTAGAAACATAACATGGTCATGTTTTATGGACCCAAAACATTATGCTATAGTGGAATCTCAGTATTTGAAAATGCCAATGTAATTAACATTTTTGTGTTTGACCTTTGACTTCCACTTCACAACCCAGTTAGTGACCGAAAGAGTGGAATTCAAAGATATGATGATCTTTTTTTTGTAGCTGGTTACCAAAAGGCTACATAACGATAAAGTTTTGGAAATTTCCACTCATTTTTTTTAGTAGGAGGTATGATAATAGAGGAATGAACAAACAGATGGACAAACAGGGTGTTACATAGTGTATTCAAATATAATTCAGATTTTTATTACCTTTTTTGTTTTTAGATTTCTCGATTATTACTTTTATTGATATTGCTCTTCTGTATCACAGGGATTCGGTGTGAAGGCTGTGCCCAGAGTAACAATAATCCATGCCATAATAATGGAATATGCACCCTTGATAGCAAGAATACTCCCAAGTGTAATTGCCTCCCAGGATACAGTCCCACTGACAACTGTGAGAGCCTCAGTTGTGATAATTACTGCTACAATGGGGGTACTTGCAGAAAGGGTTCAGAAAATTTGACTTGTGTCTGTCCGGTTGGTTACAAAGGAACTCGTTGTGAAGAAGCTGAAAAGGACTGCACAAGGCTAGAAAACCAATGTCAGAATGGAGGTAAAAGAGTCTATTTATCTCTTTCTGTCCTTCATGTTCTCTTTTTCTCAGTGTTCCAGGATCGGTATTTCCTTTTCCTGTCCATCTGTCACAGATTTCATCTCTCTCTCTCTCTCTCTCTCTCTCTCTCTGTCTGGTGGAAATATTTTTTATATATGTTATATCTGAGATCAAATTTGTGTAATCTGTACTGCAATTCACTGCATGTAGCAGTGTCATTCTTAAGATTATATGTTGGGGTATCAATGTTAACATGTTGGTATCAGTATTAACACATGTTGATAGCAGTGTATGTTCAGTGTAACCCACTTATTTAAAAATTCATCATCAGTGTAACTTGTACCTTTTCTATTATGTCTAATGCATATGTAACTATTTTTGTAAATAGATCACCATTGTAACCTATACCTTTTGTATTATGTCTAATGCATGTGTAACTATGTAAATTCATCTTCATAAAATAACTTTTGTGTTACATGTAATGCATGTGTAACTATGTAAATTCATCACCATTGTTGCATATATTGTTTGTGTTACATGTAATGCATGTGTAACTATGTAAATTTATCACCATTGTAACATAACTTGTGTTACATGTAATGCATGTGTAACTATGTAAACTCATCACCATTGTTGCATATACTGTTTGTGTTACATGTAATGCATGTGTAACTATGTAAATTTATCACCATTGTAACATAACTTTTGTGTTACATGTAATGCATGTGTAACTATGTAAATTTATCACCATTGTAACATAACTTGTGTTACATGTAATGCATGTGTAACTATGTAAATTCATCACCATTGTTGCATATACTGTTTGTGTTACATGTAATGCATGTGTAACTATGTAAATTTATCACCATTGTAACATAACTTTTGTGTTACATGTAATGCATGTGTAACTATGTAAATTCATCACCATTGTTGCATATACTGTTTGTGTTACATGTAATGCATGTATAACTGCATAAATTTAACACCATTTGTTACATATAGCTTTTGTGATGAATGTAATGCAAAATTCATCATTATTGCAACACATACCTTTTTGTGTTTTGCATACATATATGTAAATAAAAAATGTGTGTATTTGTCTCCTGGAATCAACTTCTTTAATTCAGTTTTTCAACTATTTCAGGAACATGTAATACTCAAAATACAATAACACCAGGAATCTGTACATGTCCAAAAGGATTTGAGGGGAGTCTGTGTGAGCACCTATCATGTGACAGTTACTGTGAGAATGGAGCAGCATGTGCAGTAGGTAAGGATTTCAAGGGATTTTGTGAAAGTCTATCATGTGACAACTACTGGAAGAATAAATAAACATGAGCAATAGGTAAACCAGATCAGGTCATAAGATCAGCCATCAGGCCATTAGTACAAGTTATAATCAAAATATCCATTACCTAATTATCATCTCATTCACTTTAACCAGAGAACTTGATTAAAGACAATGATCTTACCCTATCTACAGACAAGATAATTTTCAATGAATATTTATAGACCTACTGGTCATAGATCGGGGGTGGGAGGGGCAATAGAGTAATACAGTATAGATATCCACTTATTGGTCTAGTCCAACTGCAAACATAGACTTAGATCTGTGATCACATTATGAATCGGCAGATCAGGGCCTGTGTTATTTGTTCTGCTTTTTAACAGCACAAACCCAGATCTACCATCACAATATGTAACAGCAGACCTGGGTCTATGCAGTTTATACAGCTGGATCTGACTTAGGAGTGTAGATGGCATATATATATGGTAAATTGCCATAGATTGCATCTATTATCCATTGTATTGGATTTTCCTATTCGTAGGACTGACTATGTTAATACTATGTCACATGAGACTATGTTAATACTATGTCACATGATTGTTACAACTGATGAAATATATGATCCTTATCTTGGATTTTCCTATTCCAAATTGAAAGACTGTTGACACTGTGTTACATGATTGATACCACTGTGATAGAATCTGTTGTACTGTGTCACTTGATATTAGATATGACAGCAGAGTATGTTATACTGTGTCACATGATTGATACCAGAAATGATAGAATATGTTAATATTTTGTCACATGATTGATATCAGATTCATAGAATATGTCATACTGTCTTACATGATTGATACCAAATTCATAGAATGTCATACTGTCTCACATGATTGATACCAGATTCATAGAATATGTCACTGTCTCACATGATTGATACCAGATTCATAGAATATGTCATACTGTCTCACATGATTGATACCAAAATATGATAGATTATGTTAATACTTTTGTCACATGATTGATACCACTAATTAAATGTTTGATGCCTTATATCAGATTTTCCTACTTCCTGTGTCACATGATTCATATCAAATAAAATGCTGAAAGATGTTTTTATTGTTGTCCCCATGAGAGCAAAAATTCTTTACAAATTTGAAATGGAGATTGTTTAGACTTCTTTTGAATTGAGATCACATCTTAGGTACCAAGAAAATAAAGAAAATTGGTTGGTATAAAATTTATAATGATGTGTCCTTTAAGTTCATCACTCATGGTCTAGTAAGTGGGGCTTTGATTTTGTAGCTTGAAGAAAGCCATGAGTTTAAGGATTACTTGAAGTAATGATCAATTTACAAATTGATATATTAAATTGGTAATATACAGCCTTGCTTGTGTTTCGAGGATCTTGATCTCTCTAACATAAATTTCTTCAATGAGAGAAGTCCATTACTCTCTCCAGTTTTATTGTTCTAAACAAAGATCTCATGATGTTTCTGGAACAAAACTTTGTTTTTGTTCCAGATTTCATGGCAGATTCTTTTCACAAATACTGAAGCTATTTATAGATTCTGCAGTTTTGATATATGATATGATGTGCCATACTTGTTGATGTACATATTTGAGGAGAGTGAATAACTGTTCTCCACACTGCAACATGCAAGTGTTAATATTCTAAGGTTAATATACAAATGTTAATATTCCAGTGTCCAATGTTGATATACAAATATTGATATTCCAATGTTAATATACAAGTTTAAACATTTTGGTATTAATATACAAGTGTTAGTAATCCAGTGTTAATATTCAAGTTTAAACATTTAAGTGTTGATATACAAGTGTTCCATGAATTTATTTTAATAGTATTTTAGTATTTAGTATTTTTCTTTTAAGCTGCACAGTTACATATTCACTTGTAAGTAATTTCAGGTCTTTTTTTACACACTAATTAACTTCCAATATATTTTGCAGAGAATCAAACACTGGTATGCAAGTGCTCACCTTACTTTAGTGGGAGCAGATGTGAAAAATGTGCGTGCGTCCATGGAAAGTGTTCCACAGAGAAGAATACAACATGCATGTATGTTGCTACATTTGTAAGGAAAAATACTCTAGGTTTTACTGCCAAAGCTTGCCATAACTGATGCCAACAGTTTTCATTAATAACCTGCCCTACCCTAGTTTCAAAACTGTGACCCAGGGGTCATACCCCAAAATCTGTGACAGATATTCTGCACCGTCCAGTTGTGACTGCAGGTATAAATTCTATATGAAAAAAAATTCAAAATGCTTCTGTAATTACAATGGCCATTTCATTTACCCCTGACCATTTTCCTAAAAAATAGTTTTGTATCCATCTTGCAGATTTTTACCACATGTCTAGTACTAAATCTGGTGGATTACAGTCTGATAGCTTAAAAAGCAAAAGAGCTACAGACAGACAGATGGAATTGCAAGCATCATCCCCACTACATCATGTGGATCAATATACAAAATATCTGTCAAATATTTTCATTAGCAGAATGGCTCGAATTGAGTATGAAATGTTTTCTCTGTCAGAGCAGAAATTTATTTCAATGTTTTGTTAAGATTTTAATGTCATTATGTTGTTTCAAAACTAGTAGAATTGCTTCAGTGGTTGGAGTGAAAGCAGGAAAATATGCATTGAGAGTTTGTGGTAGTAAACAAAAAGAAGAAATTAGCTGTAGCCATGGATATATAAAAACATTGTACAACACTCCTCTGCAGAATCTCAGTGTAGTGACATTGTTACTTGTATTTATTTCTTTTTATTTTAATACATTTTTTATTTAACTCTCTTCAGATATGGGATATAGTTGCAGTTTACACTTGTCTTTAGCTAAATAAATGTCCTTGTTATGGTTAGGGTCTTCTAATTGACAGTTCAAGTCTGGGTTGTTAATTTTGATCATAAATCAGTATGGTGGTTGGATGGTGGGCTTGGTATTATTATCACAGGAGTAAGACATTTTATTGATAAAGTACAATGAAATCTCACACAACACGAAATCACCTTACCTGTATTATATATTTATGGTTCAGATAAGGTGATTTTGTATTGTCTGAAAATCCATTTTACTGTGCTAAGATGGTGCACGACATTTGTATAGATAAAACTTAACATAAAATGACATGGAAACAAGGAACCAAAAGTTATCTGCAGAATTTACCTATTTGTAAAACATTCCAGATCAGTATCATGTGAACTTTTACATCCAATGAGATTGAGAAATCTTGGTATTTCAGAAAAATTGGAATTATATATATATATATATATATATATATATATATATATATATATATATATATATATATAAACATAAACATACCAACCCACACATGGATACATTATAGTACCATTCAATATTTCTACTAATAGAACCCATTATACGCTTGAAGTGGAAATCCCAAAAACCTATCTGAGGGTCAGCATTTTGTGAGACTGCATTACACATCAGAATCATGCTTCCATGGACAGCCAATCCAGACATTGGAAAAAGCACAGTAATATTGGTTATCATTTTGTTTAAAACTCGACAAGGAATATAAGTCCAAATAAACCAATACGCATGTACTTTGATGCTTGATAATAGAATCACAACCTACGGATCATAATTCATGGACAGGATTACTGGAAATAATAAAGTTTATTATCCTCCAAAATTTGTATTTATTCAGATGCTTTATTCATTTTATCTGCCAATTTCAAATTTAGATAGACTTTGCCATTGTATTCTTGAATTAAACAGGCACCTTGTTATGTCAAATATAAGAAGAAATCTAGATACCAAATTTAAATTTTTCTGTTTCAGCTGTAATCGTCTATTTGAGAGTCAGTTCTGTAATGTCTCTGTATGCCGTAATTACTGCCTTAATGGAGGAGAGTGTGTCAATTGCACAGTGAATAAAGAGACCTTTATCCCAGAATGCCAGGAGTGCATGTAAGTCTATTTTTAGTAACAATTTTTTTTTATGATGATAGCGAGATTCTTGCAATCTGGAAGGCAAAGAAACAACTCAAATTATTTTACTTTCAAATGAATAATGTTAAATCAGATTTCACATGCAAATTAATTTTTTCGAGTCTGATATCACATGCAAATGAATATTGTCCAGTCTTATGTCTAATAACCTTAGTTTGTGAGTCGCTTAAGAAAATTCATGAAAGTTGTTGAAACAAATGGCATATGAGGATTATGCCTGGTTGAAGGATGACAATCCACATAAGTGTTAAATCTAGTCATTAAGATATCTTGCCTTTTCATACTTTTTTCGACATTGGGGTTTAATGCTTTAAATTGTTGGATAAATATGTAAAGTATTTTTAGTATTATGTTAAGTATCTAACATTCCTTTTTCACATGGGAAAGGGCATGCACCTCAGTCTATGTAAGTAGAAGGCTGTGTGATAGTAATTCCATCCATAGATGGAAACCGTTCCCTACAGATTATGTGTTATTATTATCATCCATTTTCAAGGCAAAATCTTTGTTTCTCAGTGAGACTGGGTAAATCAACAGTGACTTGTCACTAATGGTCTTTATACCCTTCCTAGAAGATGAGCTTTTCAAGGGATTATGTAATCAATGTCATGTTACTGTAAAATGTAAATGTCAGTTTGGCAGAGACAGCCTTTCATTGGTTTGTAGGAAATAATTTTGTAAACCTTTCCAGGCAGATACAGTTTGATATGTCTGTGTTGACATGACTGATCTGATTTCTCAGTTTCACATGATAAACTGTTATGACCCTGGATGTTTATTATTACCCCATATCAGGATGTCCATCATTATGTGTGAGTGGTTTAGTCATTACCTTTACTGTAAGCCCTTACCTTCATCCAGTTACACTTGCAACCACCAAATATCTGCAGCTCTTGGAAATAATTTGATGCCATTTGATTTGATGATTACACACTGTTATGGCTTTTAAATTGGTAATTAATTTTTTCATGTCCAGTGTTGATACCATTTTCTGTTATATTTTAAATCTCTGCTACAGCTGATCCTCAAAACCAACATAGCCCAGGTACCACTCTACATTTTCAAATGCAATTTGATGGTTACATCATCTCATAGCCCTAAATCAATTTGGGATGGAGTTGTGGCCCCTGAAAATTCACTTCATATTTTCACATGGCATGTCTTTATGGTCAATGCTTAAGAACTGTTGAAGACTTTCTAATACAATTTGGTATAAACATTGTTGCCGAGAACTAGATTTGCCTTTTATGGATTTTGTTATGCCATATCTGTGCTTGATAGAGTTATGGCCATTAACAGTAAACTTCATTTTTTCACATGTATGTTGCATGTAATCAGCAAAGCCTAAGAATCATTCATCCTATTCTGATGCAGTCAATTTGGACATTGTCTCTTATGCCTTTATATGCCTTGTCAATTCTGTATTGCCAAATCCATTTTGGACAGAGTTAATACCTATTGCCAAACAAGTTCTTGTCTTTACATACAGACTTGGATTGTTGCTTGCAATTAATATAACTCAAAAATGTTATACATATCCTGATGGAATTTAATAGAATATTGTCTCATAGACTTGGATGTGTCTTTTTTAGGTTTTGTCTTGTGTGCATGATTTTGTAGAGAGTTATGGTCCATACCAATCAGCTTCCTGTCTTCACATGTGATGGTGTATAGCTTGGTAACTAACAACATATTCGGATGGGATTTTGATGTGAGGATTAATAGACCAAGAGTTGACCTTAATTGGTTTTGTCTTGCCCACATCATTTTAAAAACATGTCAATCAGCTTTTTGACTTTAAATGGGATGTTGCTTGTCATCGTTGATGGAGCAACATTTCAAGCTTTTCCCATTATTATAAAAGAAGTCATAGCCTGAGAATGGCCATCTTATTCCTAACATTGGTTTCACCACACAAGCTCTTTTTAATGGCCCTGCACAGCAAATCATATTGTGACTCTGCAGTGCACACTTCACTAATAGCTATTTTTTCTTTATTCCTCACCAGTGACAGTGTGTACAAATAAAACATGGAATATCATTAGTATTAAAACATTGCAGATTTTCATAACATTATAAGGATAATGGTGTCAGTTATAGCGTCTGGATGTAGTCATGTGACGTTGGTGATGGTGGATGCAGTCATGTGGAATAGATGTATCCCACAAGGGAAAACTCATTTTTTTTTAGTGGCAGCAGCATCCGCATTATTTTGGAAATCATTGCTTGCACCGTAGCATTATTATGACATCATCAGTATGACAACTTTTCATCAAGGTATATGGAAGAAATATGAACTCAGAAGAGACTTTCCATACAGTGATGTGGTTGTGACTTCAGTCCCTCAAATAGCATTGTAATGCTGAGTGCAAAGGGAGGCAGTTGTTTGCACTATTTTTATAAGTCTTTGGTATGACTCAGCAGGGGTGTGAACCCACGACCTCCATATTCGAGGCAGATACTCTGACCACTAGTCCACCGGAGCAGTTCCATAACTTACATAAATACATTTGTTTTAAAAACTGTAATACTCCCCACATTTTACAAATGCCACATCCGGTTTTGTGCTACAGATTTATGCAAGTGTGATATGCTTGTTAGGCACCAGGTTTGCATTGCTGACAATACACAACATTCGGCTGAGTCCATTTGCTTCATTATCCATCAGTATTTATCTTTGAATGTCTTGTAAAGTGCCTTCCAATACATTTCTCACACATACCTGTCTCATACACACATCCTGAAGGGCATACTGCCATCAGAATACATATCCAACCCATATCCATTGTCATTCTTATCAAGTGTATCAACATCCATCCTGTAAGACAAGTTTTTTTTTCTGTTAATTCCATAATGATGATGTACCACCCAAGAAAATCTTGGACTCTTTGATGAAATTACAGTTATTTTAACCATATATTGTTAAGATTCTGTTTTTTTAATCCTTTTTTGTATTTTAAATTTTTTTACATCTTTGCTGTTTATATTTTTGTATTGTAGTACATCAGATTTATATTATCTTGAAGATTTTATTTTTCTATGGCATTTGTACAACTTTTCATTTTTTAAAATACATTTTTAGTACTTCACTTTTTAATTGGCATAATTAATTGGCATAAATGCTAATACACATGTTATATGCACATGAAACTGTTTGATTCTGGATTTAATTTTTATTAATAGATGTAAACCAGGCACAACTGAATCCAGATGTACCAAAATTCTTCCACAGTTGATTGAAATTCAGCAGGCAGGCAGTGGTGAGCTCATTGGTTCAACAAATTTCTCTTATTTTATATTATGTGCTTTTGGCAGTTACTTTTGCTAGTGTGGAGTGTATACCCAATGCTAAACTACATAGACCCAGGCGCATAGACATGAAACTATTCAAGTAAAAAAAGGTCAAACTTTATAATAAAAAATCATGTCCTTTAAGATCACTGAAATTTGTGCATACATAGAGATTTGAGAAATGAAATGAAATAATGCTTAAATAATTGTGAGTTTAATTTACATCTGAGTACTTGTTCAGTTTTCGGGGTTGGAAATTTCCTGAATAGTCAAACTAATCTCAGGCTAAATACCCACGTATATATCCAGATTATATGTCCTGATCTCAAGTTAAACCTTTTCAGAAATTTGCAGACTACATATCCCAATCTCAATCAAAATCCCCTTGCATATTTTAAGACTACACAGCTTGATTTATATCAAAACATTATAAGAAATTTCTGGACAGCATGCCCATTTCTCAGTCAAAACATCCTCAGAAGTATCCAGACTGCATGGTCTTAGCGCAGTCAAAACATCCTCAGAAGTATCTAGACTTCATGGTCTTAGCTCAGTAAAAACGTCCTCAGAAGTATCCACACTGCATGGTCTTAGCTCTGTCAAAACATTCTCAGAAGTGTCCAGACTGCATGGTCTTAGATCAGTCAAAATGTCCTCAGAAGTATCCAGACTGCATGGCCTGAGTTCAGTCAAAACATCCTCAAGTATCCAGACTGCATGACCTAAACTCAGTCAAAACATCTAAGAAATTTTCTATGTGGCTTCATGTCGGTTTAAAAATCCTGAGAAATATCCAGACTACGGAATGTGAGCTTAGTCAGGTCTAAAATCTTTCCAAACTACTTAAGCTGACCTTAGTCAAAGCATCATAAGAAATGTCAAGACTACATCACTTGTAATCAGTGAAGACATCCTTGACCTTTTACTATCGCAGTCAAGATAAAGATCTTGGATGTCAATATTAACCGTTTCAAACTGCTAAACTAAATGCTAAACTGTACAACATGCATTGAAAAAATTGTGATATAATCCATAATTTTCTAGATGATAAATGTTTATTTTTTATGTGTCTGATCCTTCCCAATATGGTATGTAATCAAATGCGCACCAGTAGGGTATACCTTAGATGTGTATATTTAACTTATGCAAAAAGGAACAAGTCTTATGTGCCAATAGGGTAAATCTTATTTACATGTTTAACCCATGCCAATTGGTTAAATCTTAGGTGTATATTTAACCCTTCATCCTAGATGAATGGCTAATCCTTTCCAGTAAGGTAAGCTTTAGGCTTATGTCTAACACTTACTAGTGAGGCAGTTCTTAGGTATATGTCTAACACATGCTAGTGTTGCAAGTCTTGGGTATATGTCTAATATGTGCTGGTGGGGCAAGTCTTAGTTATATGTCCAACATATGCTAGTGGGGCAAGTCTTGGGTATATGTCTAAAACATGTTAGTGGGGCAAGTTTTAGGTATATGTCTAATACATGCTAGTGGGGCAAGTTTTAGGTATATGTCTAATACATGCTAGTGGGGCAAGGTTTAGGTACATGTCTAACACATGCTAGTGGGGCAGGTTTTAGGTATATGTCTAATACATGCTAGTGGGGCAAGTTTTAGGTATATGTCTAATACATGCTAGTGGGGCAAGTCTTGGGTATATGTCTAACACATACTGTTGGGACAAGTCTTAGGTATATGTCCAACATATGCAAGTAGGGCAAGTCTTGGGTATATGTCAAACACATGCTGGTGGGCCAGATAGTAGGTATGTGTCTAACACATGCTAGTGTGGCAAGTCTTGGGTATATGTCTAACATGTGCTGGTGGGGCAAGTCTTAGGTATATATCCAACATATGCTAGTGAGGCAAAACTTGGGTATATATCTAACACATGCTAGTGAGGCAAGTTTTAGGTATATGTCTAATACATGCTAGTGGGGCAAGTTTTAGGTACATGTCTAAAACTTGCTAGTGGGGCAAGTCTTAGGTATATATCCAACATATGCTAGTGAGGCAAAACTTGGGTTTATATCTAACACATGCTAGTGAGGCAAGTTTTAGGTATATGTCTAATACATGCTAGTGGGGCAAGTTTTAGGTACATGTCTAACACTTGCTAGTGGGGCAAGTTTTAGGTATATGTCTATTACATGCTAGTGGGGCAAGTCTTGGGTATATATCTAACACATGCTGGTGGGACAAGTCTTAGGTATATGTCCAACATATGCTTGTGGGGCAAGTCTTAGGTATATGTCAAACACATGCTGGTGGGCCAGATAGTAGATATGTGTCTAACACATGCTAGTGGGGCAAGTCTTAGGTATATATCTAATACACGCTAGTAAGGCAAGTCTGAGGTACATGTCTAACACATGCTGGTGGGGTAGATATTAGGTGTATTTCTAACACATGCTAGTGGGGCATGTTTTAGGTATATGTCTAACATGCTGGTGGGGTAAGTCTTAGGTATATATCTAACATATGCTAGTATAGCAAGTCTGAGGTATGTGTCTGACACATGCTTGTGGGACAAGTCTTAGGTATGTGTCTAACATGCTTGTGGGGTAAGTCTTATGTTTATGTCTAACAGATGTTTGTCTGGTACTTAGGTATATGTCTAACACATGATATTGTTTTAAGTCTTTGATATATGCCCAACACATACTGCTAGGGTAAGTGTTAGATGTAGATCTAACTCTTGCCAGTAGTGTGCAGCCTTGGTGTCTTGTTAACCATGCCAGTCATTAGTTTGTCTAAACCTTGCTGGATTTCCGTAAGGTATTTAGTAAGTGTAAGTCTAATAGTGTTTCCCCAACCTTTCTTTGCTGTGACCAATTGTTGGCCATCAACAAGACCCTCAGGCACCTTATAGCATTAATAAAAAGAAATCTTTTTGATGAAAATTTGCAGCCCTACTGAGGACCTCCAGTGACCATGATTTCAGTGGTGATTAGAGGTTAGGAACTGATGATCTAATCCATGCAATGATTTCAGCCTTGATTAGAGGTTATGAACTGATAATCTAATCCATGCAATGATTTCAGCCTTGATTAGAGGTTATGAACTGATAATCTAATCCATGCAATGATTTCAGCCTTGATTAGAGGTTACGAACTGATGATCTAATCCATGCAATGATTTCAGCCTTGATTAGAGGTTATGAACTGATAATCTAATCCATGCAACTAGTACAAGTCTTGGGTGCATAAATAACTTGCCAGTTGGGGAAGTCTTAGATGAATGACTAGCCTATGCCACTAGAGGATGACTTAGTTGTTTGTCGAAGCCTTTTCAATAGATTATGTCTTAGTTGTCTGTGAGGCTTAGGTGATTTGCCAGCTGGCATTTGCCCTTAGGTATATCACAAGCAAGTTTACTAGCCCTATGGGGCTAACTCTAGAAGAATGGCTCACACATAAACAAAAAAAAATAATAACTGAATATTTCATGTTTGACAATTATTCTATAATTACATAATAAATTCTTATTGTTGAAACAGTCACTTTTCTGTATATCCATCCATCCATCTAAACCCAAAATGAACCTCAGTGTCCAAGGCACACTCAATAAAATGAGATTTTGTGTTATTAGATTACTCCTCTGTGAGTTCACAACACAAGGTTTCTGTGTGTAAATTTTCAATTTGGGACCTACAAATGGTCAGATTCTAATATACAGTCATGTGTTTATTCTTAATTTTACGTTGTATTTGTTATCCAGAAGATTTTAAAATCGTATATCCTTGTTTTCCAACCTAGCACTTTTCTTAATATTTCAGAACTGGCTCCAATAGTTATTCCTGTCTTGGTTGCCATATTGGTTCTGCTTGCCATTGTGGGGTTTGTTATCTTTCGAAGAAGAAGGTAATTGAATAAATTTGACTTTGTCACCGATCTGTATACAGTCTTAGCTTGCTAGAAAACAGATATGCTGAAAAATCTAAATATACATAGAGAATTTTATTAATGTTTCTCTTTTGGCTTCTGTTAAAAAAAAATTGGATCCTCGCCTGCCTCCACATTTCAAATGGGTGAAGTTATATGGGCACACTAAAATCAGAAATGAGTGTTACCTATAATTATTATGCCTTGCAAAGTTAAAAGTCTAAATTTTTTAATGATTGCAGAAATCATGGAATATGGAGAGCAGACAGTCTAATTATCAAAAGTGTACAGATTTTTGAAAACAAAAGTTTTCAATAATTGCTTCAGTCTATTATCCTTACTTGTACACCTGAAGAAAAAAAGTTAATAAAAAGTGTACCACAACAATTGTTATAGTATCATTGGTGAAAGCTTGCTGTATAGAGATGAAATTCAGTATTTTAGTAAGCTGCCCAGGACCACTTTACAGTTTGTGTAAATCTGATTTAGGGCAAGGTATCTTGAGTCCTGAAACAAAATACATTTTAAACATCTTACCGAAATTTCCATGCAAACAAAGCAGTTATTTAACTAATATCCCCAGCAATTTTCAAATCTGGCTGCATAGCTGATATGATTTTTCTTCAGTCAGTAACCATCAGACACAGTAATGAATAGTGCAAGTCACTGTATGACATGATCTTTCTTCTGTACACTATGCCAGAAATAAGTTTTGTGCTTCTTATAAATATTTAATAATCACGTCACAATCTACAACTTCTTGTTGGTAGGCATGTGGTTTGATTGGCTGAGTTGACACAAAACGTTTATTACAAAGGTTAAAAAAAATTAAAAGTGAGTGTGTCTGGAGTTAAAAAATAGTGATCAAAGAAAAACTTCAAAATTAACAAAGTTAAGCAAGTGAAATACTGCTCAAACTTAGGAGCTTCCAAAGTGGGTGTACATCCCAGATACTGTTGCCAGAAATTACAAGGGGCATCAGGTAGTGCATCTGATCTAAGAATTTCTGTATTACCAGTTCCATAAAACTTCCATCCATGTGTTTTGTACCATATATACATGCTAATAAGTTTAGTCTGAAAGCAAAACGGAACAGAACCAGATCTGCCATTATATAATGCATAAGCAGATCTGGGACTTTGCAGAGATCATTAAAACAAATTACATAAACCATGATCTGCAGCAAAACAAAGCAGCAATAAATTCATGGCATTCAAAGTATTGCATCTAATTTAAATGCACACAGAAAATTCACATCAAAAGGTATACAAAACCAATTTATGTTGATTTTTTTTTTAAAGAAAAGGCTTTGAGAATATCTGAAAGCATTAAAATTCTAAAAATTGTTTGATGCAAATATTATAAATTAATATACCTTTTATATTTATATTTATATATACCTTTTTAATATACATTATATATATATATATATATATATATATATATATATATATATATATATATATATATATATATATATATATATATTACAGAAATAACCAGTTCCGCCATCACCTGATGAAAGGTAATGCAGACCTGGAGGTCAGTAATCCAATGTATACACCCCAGGGGATGGAGGAAGAGGACGATGAATCTCGTCAGCCTTTTGACCATCCATATGATTTTGATCCTGAAAAGGTGGTTTCTTTTTCTGACCTTTTATTATTGCAACAAAAAAAATCACAGAAAAGAAGTTTTGTATGATGCATTTTTATTTTCCTACCAATTACATAATAATTCATGATACAAAAAAATTCTAAATTAAGCAGTATCCAACCTTGCACAAAATTTTAGCTCATCTAGCCAGAAGCTTGTGTGTTTGTGTGTGTGTGTGTGTGTGTGTGTGTGTGTGATTTGAATTTGTAACATAGCTTTAACAATTTTGCAGTCATGTTCCTGTTTTCTGCAGTATGGCAGTTTATAGTGATGTCTAGCGCTGGGGCATCATGTCACAGACATGTAGCATTATGTTCCACCCAGTCACATTACCCTGACACCAGGCCAATCAGTCCTAACACTAACCTCTTAATGCTGAGTGTCTGGCGAGGCAACTGTTAGTACCATTTTTATGAGTCATTGGTTTGACTCGGCCTGGGTTTGAACCCACAACCTCCTGCATCCAAGGCAGATGCTCTAACCACTATGTCATTGGATAAGTGACAAATGCTTATGGGAAAGCGCGTAATCACATGTGCATCATCTGCCATCTATCAGCACCTGCTATTTTAACCTTCTAAACAATTTCAAACAAAATTTGCAGGGACCATACTGGCATAAGGTGCTATGAAAAATTTATATGCTAAACCTTTAAATTGCATCTTTGCAAAAACTGTTTTACAGAATTTGTCAGAAAGAATCTTACCTTAAAAGGCTTTAAAGTTTTCAGAGATAATGCAGATATGGCTGCTATACAAAATGAATATCAATATTTTTTTCAATACTTAGAAAAATCTTGCATCCATGGTGTGGGAGAGGGGCTTGCCAAAGAGAAACATTGCCTCTCTTTGAAAGCTCTTTTGAGTTTGATATTTTTTGTTCAATGGCTATTAGGATATTAATTGTCTTTTATTGTGATAATTATTTTATTCAGTGTCTTTTTATTGCATTAACTAAAGCAATTAATAACCTGAATTAATCTGAGCACATATGGTTTGCAGTACCTATGGTAAAATAGTTTTCTGTTCCTGTTGTAAAATTTTTCTTGTCTTTCTTCTTGCACTTTTACTTTTTTCGTCTCTTTGCCTTTTCTGTGTATATTTTTGTATATGTCAAAATTGTATCCAGTGACAAATCTACCATACTCTGAATCATAAAGCAGACTTTCTATGCTTATTGTTTAAGAATTATGACAATAGCTGTAGTTTATTCTAAGAATCTCATGTACTTTGCAGGAGAGGCTCTTTCCACAACAGTTAGAACATACACGTCTTTGAGGTGTTCAAATGGGTTCTTACTTTTGATTATCCATTTTGAAAATCCTATACTGAATGCAAAACTCACATATACTGTAAATTATTGCACTTGCGCTCACTTTGATGTACATGACTTGTTTCCTTGTGCTTGTGTATGTACATTTTGTAAATATTGAAAAGATTTTAATTATCGATATGGATTTGCCATGCATGCAGTCTTAGAGCAATCCTTTCTAATGTGCGAATGCCTTTTGTAACTACATAGTAATATTGCACTCCCATTTTCCAAGTTCCTGTAACACAAGACACATATTGTAATCTTAAATCTCCTAGATTTTGTGTCAGGCACTGGTCATTTAATATGCAGACAGTTTCAGAAATCAGAAACTTTATAATTGAACAGAGGAATAAAAGAGAATAAGAATAGAAAAACTCTTAATTTAATTATATTTTAATCTTATCAATGAATGGTCCGATTTGGATATCATTTTCCCATGGCTCTAGCAATGTCAGCAATATTGATGTCCTTTTTGTGAACATTTTTGTAAAAATGCTGTTGGACCTCATCTGTATATTCAGTTTCATTTTTGGTGCAGTTTTGAGGCGATCACCTCTAAAAACAGCTCTGCTTTATACTGCCAGAATCCCACAACACAGAGGAGTTTGTGTATAAAAGTATTTCTCACTGATGGCTACCCTTCTAATGTGCCCAGCAGTTGGCATCTTTATACAAAAACTCAAATTAATCCCTTGAAACAAGCCACATAATAGTTTTTTTTACAGCTAGAATTGTCACTAATACTAGTTGATTCCTTAATTCAGCACATTGTCGTTCGTTTCAACATGCCGATAAAGTATCTTTGATCGTTATGGAGAGGCAAGTAATCTGATTATCCTTAGTGCTGTTTGTTGCAAATTATGGTTACTGGCAATTACTAACATTTATTATCACAGTGACAAAAGCTAATTTGTGAGAAGCTTATTAACGTTCATCTCAGGTAAGCATAATATCTGGGTGATAGATTTAAAATGTTTTGTTGATCTTTGTGGCTTTTCTCATAGATTACAAAATGTACTATATAGGTTACCAAACTAAAATCAGGCAATCATGTGACAAGCCCACTTCTTTGTAAGTACTGATTATTTCTTGTAACATCTACAAATTGCCAGTGAAGGAATAAGTTGTTGCAAAAAGGGCAAGAGGTCATCAAAACATTCTCAGTTAAGAAATGAAAAATGAAAGCAATTAGACAGGAATCATTTGATCATTACCGAAAAAATTTTGTTTGAAAGATTCAGATAAACATTTTCAATATACAATCAACTGCAGTGTGTGGGGAAAATGGAATCATTGGACATAGCAGGTAATGGTGTTCATTGGTCACACATGGACAACAGCACACAAAAAATATATCACTATGTGCTTCATTTATTTCTTTGTGATATTTCAATATTTCATCTGCAGATCTGTCACACACAATGAGCTTCCATAAATGTCTGCCATTCCCTTATTCTTGCCACTCAATTCCTTCTCATTCAAACCCCTTGTATATGTATGCAGAAAAGCATGTCTTGAGTCTTATTTAGATCAATACTTTTTTAATTTAATTTAATATTTACTAGCATTTATGAAAACCTTTCAGTTCATTTCCTCCAGAAAATTGTTAATTAAAATAAAATTTCAAAGTGAAATGGTTAGTACCATAATGGTTTAATATTCTTTCATTTTCTATATTTCCTTCTTTTATGAGGGAAAACTATAGGTACAGAGTTTTTGATTAAGACCCCATGGTCATGGACTGCAAGCAGAGGAGACAAAACAAAAGTCGAAATGAAGTAGCTTTAGTTCAACATTAGTTAAACATGTCTTTTTGTATTTCTAATCCAATGTCATTTGATTCTTCTTTAAATACATTACCCAATCATATTAACTTAGGGTGACTACTACCACAATGCAAATCCAGCTCTACCAGATGCTAATTTTAGCTAAAGGTAGCTAATCATTGTCACTGACCAGAATGCTGTCCCCTTGGGTATAGGGCTTTGCAGCAAAGTCTAGAAACCCTTCAGTTACTATTTCTGCTTATGCCAAGAAGCCTACTCTCATCATAAGAGACTTTGTACAAGCCAAAATCTATGTGGAAGATATACCATTACAAGCTGGAGGATTTTTTTTTTTTCAATTCTAAGGAAAATATACTCCAATCTTATTTCCAAATTTTTTGTCTCCTGTCCCAGGCAATGTTCTGCCTTTACAACTGGCTAACAGTTTGTTGCCATCATACATTTATATACTTGCATGGGAGCCTAAGCAATTTCACATTCAGTTCAGACTTTTATTTATTTTTATGTGCAAGTCTTTAGTATTTATGAAAACATCTAAGATATGTGTAATTCCATTAGGAATTGGTATCTTTCACTGAGGTTCTATTCTAAGGCATTCATAGCGTCAGGGTGCCAGCTTGTACAGGCAGTCTGTGTGTCTTTTCCTTATGTAATTGCAATAACATTACACCAATTCCCATCTATGTGAAGGTGTTTTTATGTGTAATGTAGACATTTATGTACATTTCTGTATTGCTTCAGCTTAAGTTAGATAAGTACAGGTTTCTCTGCATGGTTTACTTAGTCACATGTTGCTGATGTATATTTCTGTTGGCCATTCTTAAGCTGTGTTTATCTGCATATAAGCATTCCATCATATTTAAAGAGAACTTGGTCACTCACATGGTTAGCCTAGGTTAGGTTTGGGCTACAATATTTATATGTGTGCATATCTTTATGCCCTTAAGAAACTTCTTTTTGTATGTACAATTCCATCATTTCTGGTACATACAGGTGAGTTTCCTTTACCTAGGCATCCTTATCCTTGGAATGACATGCTTTAATGTTTCTACCTGTATATGCCATCCTTGATCATCTCCACAGGTAGCCTTGCAATTGAGATTGTCTGCTATCACTTTTAACAGGTAACCAACATTTGGTATAGCTCTTTTTTACCCACACTGTATTCAAACATCATACATGAAGGCCCACAGGTTTATACTTCTTACAGATAGTATTGTCATACGCTTCATTGCTGTGTTAGATTGTCTGTTATAAATTTCTCAATCATTTTTTAAGATTTAGCACTGTACCTACATTATGATCTTAATAAAGGTTCAGGACTACAGTTTTATATGTTTTGCAGTATTTGTCTTAAAGATTAAAACTGTGGGCAAAGCTCAAAAACACAGCTCAGCACAAAAACATCACAATTCTGCATGCTGACATTTCTAAAGTTTGAGAATTTCATGTGGACAGGGAAGATAATTCAACCTACCTTTCAGCCACAAAGTGACAGACATTGACATTTTCTGAACAGGCACCCAAGTCACCACTGAAGGAATGAGCAATTTTGGCAACTTCCTCTACCTTGCCCCCTTGAGGTTTAAGTTGATTTTTATTGCAGAGCAGGGAGGGACAGAGCTAATAAATAAACAACCAAGTTTCCTCTCACTTAGCTGACATATGGTCAGGTTACAAGGATAAACCATCCCACACTGATAATGTCCTCCCCACACGGATGGCCTTTTTCTGTTGCCACTGGCCTAGACCATATACTAAGGATAATGAAGTGCCAAAACATCAATATTATTGACTCTATCACAAACAGCCTGACTTTTGCAGATGTGCAGGGAACAGCCTAACCCATATACCACTTTGAGATATTCATATAGTATGAATAGTTTCTCATGCTTCAACAGATGTCACTTCACAATTTCTTTACACTTAGCCGTGAGAAGAGGCTCTTTATTCAACGACTGTCTCAACATCACGGTTTGTTATTCAGGGCATTTAATGAGTTTAGTGAGCAACAGACCTCATCACTTTTTGAAAGCTAAGTCTCAGTTATTACAGGGGACCTTATCTCACCAAATGCAACCAAGATGATGTTTGTTGTTCTCCAATGCAGTCTTCTATTGTAGATTATCTTATGGCAATGGAAGATTCAGCCTCCTGAGCCTTCAGTGACGATGTTTTCCACCTTTGACCGCCAGAGTTTTGTCCTTCCCCGTCCCCGCCATCAGTAACTTAGATCAGAGCTCCAGCATCTGTTGATCTTACGGTGGCATGGAAGAGTCAGACTTCAGTTACTGCTACAGGTTTGGAAAGTTACAAACATTCTGACCTGTCTTCATTGTCAGTTCCTTGGCAGATCTACCTTTGCCATACACTTGTCTTTTATTTGGAAACCCCTGCAGTTGACAGTGATACTGCCACTTGGGGATGACAAAACCACACTCTATTTACAGTGATACATTAAAAATCATAATCACATCACATCTCCTATATCCAGAGCTAAACAGGTTGGTCTTTCATGTCGATCAACAGCTACTTAAGATGCAGCTTCACAGCTTCCACTTGGGGATGACAAAAACACACTCTATTTACAGTGATACTGCCATTTGGGGATGACAAAAACACACTCTATTTACAGTGATACTGCCATTTGGGGATGACAAAAACACACTCCATCCATATGGACTGGATGGCCTTTTGATGACACTTGGAAGTTAGAGTGCGAAATCATTGGCAATGGTTTCAATCTTGGTCTATTGTCTCATGGCTTTCTTCTAACAAGCAGAACATATCTTCCCCCACTCAGGACATGCATGGGAGTCGATCTTGTGAATGGGCCAATTAGTGAATAAAACCACTCAACACACTTTGGCTAATTCCATGACCATTGTTAGAAATTTACATTTGGCAGATCGAAAGAAAGTGCTCTCTGCCTTCACTTTCCTTAAGGACCACATAAGATTAAGATTAGAGCACAACCTTTATCCTCTATCCTTCTGTTTAATGGACATATTGAATAGTCTATAAACCAGTCACCTGGGAGACCAGTTTCCCTCCTTCCCACAACTACAGTGTCATTACAGCTTATGTGAAATCAACACAAGGACCCAAGGGTCACTCATAGGACACAAACATCTAAAACTGTCCTATTGAAACCTCACCTAGCAAAAGTCACAGTTCTCGCATACCAAAGCAGATATAGCACTAACAGTGTACTATCATTCATTCCTGATTTTTCTTGGTCCCAAAGGAAAAAACACATCCTCAACCTAAGCACTCTTAATCAGTTCATCACATCCTTTGGTTCTCAGTGAAACCACCACAGTTCAACAACCTGAGATTACAGTCTGTACCAATTCAAGTATGGAAGGCAACTACTAACACCCTTTCAGATAAATAGCAATGCTTGCTGCCCCCAGGAATGACATCTTCATATCAATACATTACAGAGATGAAGACCATTGTTAAAGCCTTGCAATGTTAGCTGGAATATTTAAATGGAAAAAAAGTTATCATTCTGTCCGACAAGTTTACAATGCTGATTTATCTCAAATGACAAATATCAACCAAGACCTGCAGGGTTGACTTATATAACAAGTAGGAACTGAGTCCCAAAACTTGTGTCCTGGTGCACATTTCATTCAAGACCTGCTTCCTCATGGTATTATTGACTCCAGGCTGAATTACGAAAATACATGCCCTATCAGCAGACCCAAACTACATGCAGTTCAGTTCCAACAAAACAGGTCAGTTTTACTCTTGATGGCATTCTCTTTCATCACCAAAAACCAGCTTCCTTCCATGGGGAACCAGACTTTTGGCAGGAAGCCTTTGTCTGGACACATCAACTGAAGACCACTAACAAGACATTCTGGCTTTCAAGTGGTACCTTAACAGAACAGGGACTTTGTGTCTGGAGAGATCATGCCTCTTTAAGCTTTTCGAGAATTGACTGGATAATATGTCAAACCAGACTTTCTTGTCCTTGACTAAGTGGGTTATTCACTTGGCAAAAAGAGAAATAACCTCAGCTCGAAGAAATTTATTACACACTTGAGATCACAAGGTTAGAACAGTTTCCATCATCCTGGATTAAGTAGGTTATTTGCACAGCATGAAGGGAAATAACCTGAGCTCAAATGAATGTATTATGCATGAGGTTAGACCAGTTGCCGACAGTCTAGCATTCATCCTAAATTATTTGCTAATATTATTCAGGTTGCGGATGGAGATCAGGGTCCACATTCTCTAGCTTTATATCCGTGATCTGTTATCCCAGATGGCAATTCAGTCTGGTAGGACCTATATCCACAAGATGCGGGAGGTCATGGTTTCAATCCCTGGTTGAGTCATACCAAAGACTTAATAAAATGGTACTAACAGCTACCTCGCTTGACGCTTAGCATTAAGAGGTTAGAGTTAGGACTGGTCAGCCTGATGTAAGGATAATGTGACTGGGTGGGACATCATGCTACATGTCTGCAACATGATGCCCCCAGTGCTAGACATCACTATAAACTACCACACTGCAGACATCTTAGTGATATGACTGAAAAATTGTTAAAGCTACATTAAAAATCATAATCTCATCACATCTCCTATATCCAGAGCTCAACAGGTTGGTCTTTCATGTCAATCAACAGCTACTTAAGATGCAGCTTCACAGCTTCCACTGGATTTGCAGGGGGGGAGTGGGGGTCGGGGAGGATTATTTCCCTCTTTGAAGTCATGCCCCATCGGATGGAGTCCCTCCAATCGGGTTACCTAGTTGTCTTAAATACCGGACCTAGGAGATAGGAAATGGTACCTTTGGGGTAAGGGGATTTACCTCCCTTCTCTTGCTCATTGTTCTAATTTATTATGATTGGGTACCTTTGGGGTAAGGGGATTTACCTCCCTTCTCTTGCTCATTGTTCTAATTTATTATGATTGGGTAACATATTTAAAGAAGAAAGCAATTTTCCTAGTGAAATGTTTCTTTCAGAATGCATATCCAATCATAATACACAAACGCCCTCCCAGTCCATAGAGAGCTTGCCTTCCACTCCAGTAGTAACTGATTGGTTCTTAGAGTTTACTGCCAAGTCTTATAGCAAATGGGAGATCACTCTGTCTGACCAACACATAGGTCAGCAGATAACTATTTGCCCCTTTAGCTATTCTGGGAGGGCTGCATTTGCGAGGTAGTAGTAATTCTCCTAAGGTATTATGATTGTGTAAGTATTCTTGAAGAAACAGTTTACTAAGTAAAATTGGTTTCTTTCAACAGTTTTATTTATATAATGTAGTGTTGTAATATGGTAATGTAATATAATTTTTTCAACCTTTTCAGACAACAAACTTTGCCAATCCAATGTACGAAACATTCTTCAGTGATAGTACTCAGGTGCTTTTAGCAAAAGACGATGACGATAATGAAGAACAACCAAAGAGAAATGGTATTGACAAGAAATAGGTCATTCATCATCAGACATTTCTAAATTTTACCATGAATCGTATGACTTCCAAAGGAAATGTCATTTTGTAGGGACTTCGTCTGTGTCACAAACCAGTTTCATTTTCCAGAAATGCGCCTTCACAAGGATGTGCCAGTATCTGGAAGATGTATCGTATCTAGCAACTGTGTTGATTACAGTGAAATTGTTCATTTTCCAATGTCATTTTCCTTCATTCCGTTTCCAGCGAGTTTTCCTTTATCAGGAAATAAATGCATATCCATGATTTAGTGAATGCTTATTATAAGAACATTTGTTCACTGTGTAGTTCTTTGTGGCTGCATCAGTGAATTTATCAATTTCTGTGATGAAGGAATTGTCTGTTTCCAGAAAATGGCTTAATTTATTTCCTGCTTTTTTGGGAACAATTATATCCTTCTGATAAAACCAATGTGAATGTGTCACAATTCCGAATGCATTCTACTTCCAGGAAGTAAATCGTTTCTGGGACTTCAATATGAATATCATCCTACTCCTTTGGGATTCATTAGTAAAGTGATCTTTACTGAATCTCAAATGAAATGTATCTGAGAATTAAGTTGGGTTTATAAACCACATAATCAGAGCTTTGCATAAGCACTAAATATTACATGGCTGTTTTATATCAAATTATACTTTGTTTCAGTTTGTGGACTACCTTAAATTAAAATCTGTAATCAATAATTGGTACTTTTTTTGATTTTATATTTAAAAATTGATTTATCATTACATTCCTATAAGGAATTTAATCATGCACTTTCATGGCAGTGACTTTTTTTATGCTACAATTTAGAAAAGCGAATTTAAAAAGTATTGGTGACACCTGTAATTCAGATTTTTGAGGCTCATTGCAACTAGTTTGGTATATGGATGGCAGATGTCAAAAGTACAAAGTGTACTAGATTAAAGGAAAATGTAACTCTTTTAATCGGTGGATTAAGGATGCCAGAGAAGGTATCACCCTCTGTCATTACTAACACTTACATGTCTTCCATGCATTACAGATAGTGATAATTGTTGCAGTGTGGAACATTTTGTCTTAAATGTATCAGTGATATGATATACTATCTCAGTAGATTTCAGATGATTGCACTAATTTGTATTGTTGCACCACTGCATTTACCATGGATAAAAGTTGCACAGTTGTAAGTAAATAACTTAATGTACATAATATATAACTCTCTAGCATATTTTTGCTAGTTGACCAATTTTTGTGCTCTCCATCATTTCTGTCTTAAACTTAACTGATTCTTTTTTAAGAGTTCCCACACTAATGGAAAATAAGGAGAAATGATAATTTCTTTTCCTGACTGAAAAGTCCTTGAATTTTGATGAAAGTCGGGGAAAAAACCCAGGAATTTTCCACTACCACTTAAAGTCAGAAACAATTACATAATTGAGTTTTAACTAACTCATTCTGACTTAAATTTATCGAGTTCTAACCAGAATGCTATAAATAAATTTGATGAGCCAATCCAAATGCTCAGTACATTAGATTTGTCTAGTAGATTTTTTTCTACAGATAGTTCTAATATCCGTTTTTTTTTTTCTTGCATTCCTTAGACTTACAGGTTTGTAAGAATGCAAAACTAATTTATGTTATGTTGTTTCAACATAGCAACAAGCATGGCATTAAAGTAAAGTTAGAAATTTTAATTTGGACTTCCCTGTCAAAATTATAGAAATATAGTCAAACCTATTTTTTTTATAAATTTTTTGGTTTTGTACATGATCATCATTTCTTACTTAGATCTTTTGGAGAGTCTTGAATGAGAAACATCTTCAGATTTAAACATGAATCTTTTATAATCTATAACATATTTTAATTCCATTCAGTACTGTGAACCTTGAAGAAGTTAATATCATCCTGGAAACATCCTGGAAATGACCTGGAAAGAGTGTGGGAACCCTGTTTTATAGCGTTTAAATTGACTTTGCGTTAATTCCCATTTTGTTTCCTTTTTTCTCCTGTCAGAGATGATTTATTATTTTATTTCATCAAAAGATGCAAATCATTTTTATCCATTCCAGAAAGAAAGTCAAGATAATTGTTTTTGCTTTATATATTGGCTAGCAAAATCCTTTAAGTTTTGTATTGTTTAAAATACTGAAAAGTCTCTTATTTTGCAGAGGTATAACACCATATCATATGGTATGCCACATGCTATTTTTTATCAATATTCCAATACTTAGGAAAAGGGCTAAAAGAACTTGTTTAGAAAACTAATTGTGTGACTTTCAACCTCACAGCTTTTATAATTTTGGATTACTGCCTTGTACAAATTTGTCTCAAAATGTTTTCTTCATGAAACAATCCTCTCTCTTGTACAGTCAAATTTTCCTGTGATGTCTTCTTTATTAAACAATCCTCTGTATGTAGCAGTCTTACTGACTGAAAAACATAAAAGCATGAAATATTCTTTGGCAGTCACCTGTCAAAAGATGCAACTTTGTTTCTTATCTATTGTCCATAATTTGTATACAATGTTTTTGATGGATTCAATCCCTCAGTGCATGGTGTCCTTTGTCTTTTATCAAATATAGTTTGTCTTGCTAAAAATAGTAATAATATCAGTAATAACAGTAATATATGTTCTTACTACCATTAGTAACAAAGTATATATGAATCCACAGGCCTCTAATATAAATTTTATGCACCAAGGGAGGCAAAATCCAATTTTGGATATCATTTCATATTGTATTTATCTCCCTTGGATAATGTTCTTATAAGACGACTTGAAACAATAATAGAATAGTTTTTAAAAGGAAATCACCACAATCAATGCTCGAATATTATTTCAAAATATTACTTTAAAATCTCTTGCAGCACATAAAGAATAGAAAATTATTCAGAGTAGTTTAAGGTAGCTAAATGCAAATGAATAGAAATTTGGAAATACCTCTAAGTCCTGTTATTTTTTTCTGATCTTATATAAATTGTATCACTTCAACTCTAAGCAATCAGCATTTTCAGTACTTTGATAACAATTGTTTCTGCAAAGGTTTTGGTTAAATATTTTAATTTACATTTATTTCCTAAATTCCTTGATAGAGTCTCATCTTCTTTAACATGAATAATTATGAAGCTAAAACAAATTATTATACATGTTTGATTGTCCTTTTGCCTTGATGTTGAGGTCTCAGATTTTGATTAATGCTGTTTCATTCAATTATATTTCCCAAACAATGTGATGGATTTGCTTCGTACTTGGAATGAACCATTGTAAAACTAGTGCAGATTATTTGGTGACATGCATGCTTGGCCTTTTGACCTTGTGGTTGAGGTCATAAAATAAATTCTGTGTTAAGATCCTGGTTAATGTTTATATTTCTTAAAGCCTTTAATGAATTTTCTTCACACTTGGAATGAATCATTAAGATGCTAAGATGATTCAGTGCATGCTTGCCCCTTTTTGAAGGGGTCAAGGTCAGAGTCAGAAAATTTGTGTTAAGGTTTTTGGATCAAGCTTTTTCAATTGCTTGTATTTCTTAAAACCCATGATGGATTGTTTATGCATGAATCATTATGAAGCCTAGACAATACGTTCTGTGAAATACTCTTTGTAACCGTTTGACCTTATGTGTCAGTGTCATACATTCTACAGCATTGCTTTCATTGTGGTCTCATTGTGGCATTCGTATGTTTTGTGGAGTGAATGATCATAGATAAAATTGTAATTACATTTATCAGCTCCTTTTTGTGCTTATTTCCAGATACAAAAATGTGATACTTTGATTTGAAATAAAAATTGTGTATGAGAAAAAGAACGAAATAAAGCATGATTTCATTTGTTCATATAGGTGGGACAAATTGGAAGGTACAACAGTTATGGACAATAATTGAGAATGAAAATTTCATGACATGTAACATATTTTCCTGTACATGCACAAAACATTAGAATGTTTATTACTGAGTCAATAGAAAGAATAAGTATGTATAGGAATACATCATGGTTGTGACATTTTCATATGCCATATTTGGCATATTCTTTTTATTGACTCAACACAAGACATGAATGTGTTGTTTTTCTCACATAACCCCACTTTACACTTTTGAAATTTTTTGCGTTGTACAATACGAATGAAACTCGAGAAGAATTGTAAGTTGTAAGTTTCATTTTAGTGTGTCTACTCTAAGAATACCAATGTATGGACATCAGAAAAAAACACCTAAATCGGGGTATATGATTTACAAATATGGATTGAACATCTGTATGAAATGATGGATCAGCCAGGTACGGTTAACTAGTAATGTTATAAATGCATTAATGTTGATAACTAATATTTTCAGAGTATACCATCTTGTTATTCTGAAATTAATCATGATAATCTGAATAATTCTCTCTGGTCAGGTCATTTGGATTAAGTATGGGATAACACAAATGCGTTTTTTTTGTAGCTTCAGATTAGTAAGATGTGAAAAGGTATAAACCTATTCATGTCTGTATATAAGTGACATTTCATTGTGTTGGTGATTAAATCAACACATTAATGTTTATATTTTATTGCTAATGATGCAGACTGTTCTATCAATGTATCTTATGTAAAGTTATTATATAGCTTTGTCCATAAACTTTTTTCTGTATTATAACAAAGGTTGGTTTTATCATGCAGTGAAGTCCCTAGTATTTTTATTTGAATGCCTGCTTTTTGGACTTATAATTTTAAAAAATCACTTCTACAGAAAATGTAGCATTGGCTGTTTCACTATAGTTTTAAAGCATAATTAATTAAACTGTCAGGTTTTATATAATATCTGTATGTATATATTAGCATATAACTGTACCTCAGCACAGTAATGGATATATAGTAACAATTAAAATAAAATTCTAAATGAACAGCTACACAAAACAGCAAGGAAGATAAACCATGTCAAATAAATTTATACATGAAGTATAACAAAAATTAAATGTATAAGATAAAAATCTTAAAATTTTGTGAAAGATACATAAACATAAAACATAAAAAAAATTCTTTCTCTTTATTTGAAAGAAAGATATAACAAGCTGTATATAGGTCCTACTTAAGCATTGTCTGACAATTGTAGTATATTTTTGTAGAAAAAAAATGGATATATGAATATTAAAACTGTTGTGCTTTGTGGTAACATTTTTGTAGCAAATAAATTAAATATGTATGAATTCTGTATTGTTTTGTGTATAGCAACATTGCATTGATGTTGAAAAAATGTCATTTTTTTCTGAGAATTCGTTCATACATCTGAATCTAGTTTGTGGTAAAAAAAAATATTTTTGTTGATGTATCTTTCTATCACACGATGTATGCATTAAATCCTGTATCATCACAGTGTTAGGACAGGTATTTCAGTATTGTATTAGTCAATTCATGATGGAATATTATTTAAGTTTGTGTTATCAATGCAGTACATATTGTATCAAGGGTAATTTTGTGTAAAAGAAATGCTTTTTTTTAATGTCATTTTTGTTCTATGGTGCTTTTGCTGTAGTGATGAATCCTGGTGTACAGCATCTTGGAGGAAATGTTCCTACAGGGAGCTTGATGATGAAATTTAGACAACCCTAAAACTGCAGACTAGGACTGCAATAATTTATGCAGGCAGTCATTAATTAATAGCTATATGCATTGGTCCCATATTATTTTGATATAATGTTGTACATGATAGCCAAAAACTGTTCTGTTTTGTAATTGAAATTGCCTTAAAGTTCTACACATTATAAGCAATCAGAGTACATTACAGAGTCAGTGGTATGAACTTTAAAGTAAATTGTATGGTACACATTACAAAAATGCAAGTGGTGTACCTTTAAAAAAGCAATTGGTGTACACTACAGATCAAGTGTTATGCACTACAGAGCAAGCGGTGCTCATTGCAAAGCAAGTGGTATGCACTTCAAAGCAAATGGCATACATTACAAGAAAGCAAGCGGTGTACACTACAGATTAAGTGGTATGCACTACAGAGCAAGCGGTGCTCATTGCAAAGCAAGTGGTATACACTTCAAAGTCCCTGTTAAAACACTGATATATATAACCATACAGAACAAATGGCATAGATTACAGAGCTTGTAGTATGCACTTTAAAGCAAATGGTATGGTAAACATTACCGAAAAGCAAATGGTGTGCATTAAATAAAGCATATGGTGTGCACTGCAGAGCAAGTAGTGCTCATTACAGTGCAAGTGGTATACATTTCAAAGTCCGTGTTATAACACGGGTATATAACAATACCCGTGTTATAACAGGGACTGTTATACAAAGAGATCATATAATGAAGGGCCAGATCATCTTTCAGTCATCATTAATTGATGTGCATGAATATTTGATGTGACAAAATCAACTTTTGACATTTCCATTTATGTTTTTAATAGCCATATCAAATGCAGAAAATATGTAACAGAGTTGGAGTATTGCTGATGAGCATACAGAAGGAGAAACCATTTTCTCAGAGTGTGAGCAGTGTTACTAGTAAAAGAGGTTTAATTCTTACATACATGCTTTTGTTTCTCTTTCATTGCCCCACTTAAGAAATGATTCACTCCCACTCCCACCCACTCTGATGTGAAATTCAAAATTGTATTTACCTGTGGTAAAATCACAAGCAACTACAAACTGTGTGGATCAATATTAGCATTTGCATCATGCAAAGCAGATCAGGTTCTATACTGTTCAATTGTGTAAACACTGATCTTCTGGTGTGCTCACACATGTACACCCATAACTGCTAGTGTTATGTGCAGAGCTGTGATCTGCTGTTTATTGTGTATCTACAATCATTTACTGATTTGTTCATGTGTGAAGATCTCGACTGCATGTGTGATCATAAATATGTAGACCATGATCTGCTAGTGTGTTCTTGTGTAGACCTGATCAGCTAGTGTGTTCTTGTGTGCAGTCCTTGATCTGCTGGTGTTTCCATGTGTAGACCATGATCTGCTGGTGTGTTCATATTTGCAGACCTTGATCGGATGGGTTTTCCCTGTGTAAACTCTGATCTGCTAGTTTGTTCATATGTGTAGTCCTTGATCTGCTGTTTTTTCCATTTGTAGACCATGATCTGCTGGTGTGTTCATATTTGCAGTCCTTGATTTGCTTGGTTTTCCCTTTGTAAACTCTGATCTGCTGGTGTGTTCATATCTATAACCCTTGATCTGCTGGTGTTTTCCTGTGTAGACCATGATCATGGAGACCTTGGAATCATGTGTAAGCCATGATTTGCTGGCTTGTCCATATGGATAAACCATGATCTGCTTGTGTGTTCATATATGTAGACCCTGATTGGCTGGTGTGTTTATATATGCAGACCATCATCTGCTGGTGTGTTAATATGTGTAGATCTCATCCTTTATGTAGACCCTGATCTGCTGGTGTGCTCGTATGTGTGGACTGATCTACAAATGTTTTTCCATATCAAGATCCTGACCTGCTGACAAATGTGCTCACTTGTATAGCTGAATTTTATGTTGGTAATATGGCAATTGTTTTTCATCTGTATACACATAAACCATTATTAATGACTGTTTTGATAATTTTAAAGTATTATTATGGGTTAGCATTGGCAAATCTCTTGATGAACACTCAGTAATTCATTGTACTCTTTATAGTCAATAAACTTTCATGAGTATAAAGAAAGCCCCATTTAAAGTTTGTCCTATATTCAAATAGGTGTCTCGATTTTCTCTGACCTGGGTAATCCTAGTGCAAAGGATGGGACTGTGGATGTAATGCAGACTCAAATATAAGCTGTGTTTGATTTATCAACAATTATAAAATCAAAAACAGTATTTTACCAGTAAAATTAAAGTTTTGAATATTATTTGTATCATGTATAAATGAAAAAACAAACATATATATATATATATATATATATATATATATATATATATAATTTGCAATGGATTGTTATCCATAGTCAATCCATTCAATGATTAGCAGAAGTTGGTAGTCACTAATCCTCAATTACTTAGATGTTTTCCATGCACCTTACATATACATAGGATGGTCTAGTTGATCCTAACTGAAAATGGTGCTACTTGAACTCCAGAATGACCAGTGGACAGCTATAATATTTTGTTATTGCTATATATCCTGAATGGATGGTGATATCAGCATGGAGTTTTGAATGAAGATTTCGTCTGATGCCTGGTTGGTCCTTGGTGAAAATTGGGATAAACTACGCATTAATTAGTAAATGAGACGGAAAAGAGCTGTTCGCGAATTTATACTCGCTGATAAGTTTAGTCAAACTGCAAGCAACACAGATTATGTTCAGCTGTGGCATAATGAGCCTACAGATCAGGGTCTATCTTGGTTGTTCTACTAATTACTCCTACTAAACTGCACAGATTCAGATGTGCTGACGCATTATGCGATGGCAGAGCTAGGTTTGGGTAGTTTGCTGTTGGACTCGACTTACAAATGAGTACATACGGGACTTGCAAATGAGTACATACGGGACTTACAAATGAGTACATACGGGACTTACAAATGAGTACATACGGTACGTAAATTGAATACAGGTGTGCTTTAGACTATAGAATACCAGTGATTAGTTTTACTTTAGTAGATACTTTTGGTTACCCCTAAGCAAAATCATGAAATCTTAAAGATTATTTCTGATCAATGTATATGCAAACATAGATGGAATGATGCCAATGGCAATAGATAAAAATTAATTGGTAAGAATTGTCTGTACATGATGACATCATCGTCCCTAGCTTAGACTATAAGAGCTAAATGGTCTTAAAACTTGTCTAAAGAAATGAAACGGCTTCATACGTATGAAACGTTTATTAAAATGGCATGGACATATTTTCATATATATCCATTATAACAGTTTTTTTTTTATATATCATATGCTATGGTTGATTCTTCCCATGGTAAGGATATGCTTCTATAAATCCAACCATGTTTATCTAGAAGTTCATTTCTTCAGAAATACTCAGTTTCTTAATCAGCAGTTGGAACCTTCTGTCTGTCGAAAATCCATCAGATTTAAATGGGGATAAGGTCATGAATAGCCACTTCTCTTGGTCCTCTGCATTTTCCCTTTGTAGTCACGAGATAACTGACTTTACTCTTGACGTATGAAGTAACCGAATTCGTGCTCCGTTTTTTTTTTTTTTGTTTTTTTTTGTTTTAACTTTTCCTGGTCTGTGGACTGTCCCTGCTTCTAGTCCAATCTTGCTCCTTGAAGGACATATTTTTGTTCAAGTATGCCTCCAGATTGTTTTGTCCCTTGCCATAGTTACTGAAAAAATCTCTTACGCTCGTGAAGTTTCCGTGTAAGTTATTCAGATTCCACTTTTGATTTTTTTTCTTTGAATTCGCATCAGTCTTTCTGGCTTTAGCTGAATTCTGGTGTTTCTTCGTGTTGCTATTTTATTTATACCAATTTGGCCATTTTCTTTAATTTTTTCGCTGTTCTATTCTAGCTCGGTTACATTACGTCGAATGTAAATTATTTTTTTTTTACTTTAGAGCCAAAGAAAAGGGTGAGTTGTACAATAATGCTATCTTCTTACGAACTTATTTTCAAAGTTCAGTTGTATGAACATTGTATCTGATTAACAAAACAAATCTTAGTTGCTTGATTGGTTCTATAAAAGCACATCAGCAACTATTTCGTGCGGAGGCAACAATGACAAAGTTCCTTGATGTGAGACACATTACAGCAGCCTGGTCAGGGCAATAATCGAAACAACATACTGATCATGAGCCCCGAGTGGTCTAAAGCGCTCTCCATTACAGATCACTGCCATCTCACCTCTGCATAAGTTCGAGTCTCGGATTCGGCCAGTGTGGATATGTGAGAATTTTGCCAGGAGCTTCTACAAGCTGAATAGCTTCTTGTGAGTCGGTGGTTCTTTCTGGGGTTTTCCCGGGTTATTGCTCCACCATTAATACTGGCCGCCATGTATAGTATATCGTGTGCTGAAAATAGCGTTAAGCTCTACAACGACAACAACAACATACCTTTAGTACACAAACCATTAAGCTAATACAGTTGTCTCAATATGCAATAGATATTGCTTTGCGTGTCCGATAGAGTTGACGATTCGTTGAACACGGGGAATTCTTCCATAACCGAGATAAATACAGGTTCATTATTCAAACATATTTGAGCATCCCATTTTGGTTAGCTTTGTGCCGAACAGTTTCCAGGAATACAATATTCAAGGAATTTTAAGCCACGTTTCATTAAATTAACCTAGAGGTATGCCAGCATTCAGCGTGTATTGCAAATCAAAGCAACTCGCCATAAACCTGTCACTGTCCCAGAAATAAATGATATCTGAAAACTTAAACCATATTTCTACCTGCAAAGAGTTTCCTGTATTATTTATATACTAATTTTACTACATAACGATCCGTTTTATTTCCTTTTGTTTATATATTTAATTAATTTGATGTATCTTTAAAATATCGTCGAAGGGCAATTTCCGGTTGGGAAAAGTTCTGCCCAGCTCCTTTTGTTTTATGTATGCTATTTTGCAATTATATATATATATATATATATATATATATATATATATATATATATATATATATATATATATATATATATATATATATATATATATATAGATGCAATAATCTGACGACGAACAGTACGAAACTAGTAACTAACTAGCCTAAGCGCTTTCGACTCTTAATGAGTCTTTTTCAAAGGCAAATACAAAACATATATACGATAAACAAATAAACACAAAAACGTTGTGTTTGTAAACCTCTACATTGCTGTCTTCACATGTGCTAAAACTATAAATACAACCAGCTTGCATAGACAAGAATATGGCGCCGTGTTAGTATGGAAAGTCCGTTAAGCATGAAAGGTGCAAGGGGCTGCCAGTACTAGTGCTATTCTGGTGACTGTCAGGTTAGAAATTATAAATCAATGATTCAATTGATTTAGATATATGCACTTTTTATCACATTAAACCTTTTAGTTATTGAAATCGGTAGGGTTTAATTTGATAAAAAGTGCAAGGAACATAGTCAATTCATTCATTGATTTATATTTTCTAACCTGAATGTGAGAAGAATTGTCATAACACCGTCTTGCCTGCGCGTTTCATGCTTAACGGAAGTTTTCAATGTAATAGACTGACATGCTTGAGAACCTTCTCCAGTTTCTGGACCAGTCCATTTTTAGCAAAGAAGCGCATGCGCGACTAAATATGTACATACATATGTCGTCTGCTTCCGATATTTACAGTGTCGAATCAAGCAAAGGAAAAAGAATGACAAAAAATCTGCCTTTCACGTGGATTTAAAAACGGTTTCATTAATATTATCACGTGTGCAATGGTATATAATTCCAAAGTCAACGTTATTGCAATTTATGGAATTATTCGGCAGTTACCGAATAGGATCATTTACGTCATTATGTTGTCGGATGGAAATAAACTACTCCGTAGTGTACGGAATATGGTGACGTGTTAGTATGGAAAGTCTATTACTTTGTGCACATTTATGTAACGCAGATTATATCTAGGATATTTGATTCTATACCGGATATTTTATTCTTATAGTAGAAATTAAAGAATGCTAAGAAAATTTAGAAAAATTTGAAAACTTTTCTAAATCTAAATGTACACAAAGCAATAGATGTCGCTTTTGCTCATAGACCTTTAGGGAATTATAAACATTTTTCAGGATTCGCAACAAGTCTATACAGACTGCTTGAGACAATATATCTATATGTTTAACTCATGTAGAGACAGCCATGTTGAGTTTTACAAACACAACATTTTTGTGTTTATTTGTTTGTTTTGTATATGTTTTGTATTTGTTTTTGAAAAAGAAATAATCAGAGTCGAAAGCGCTCAGGCTAGTTAGTTACTAGTTTCGCACTGTTCGTCGTCAGCTTATTGCATCTATCTTAATCAATCCCTGACACACGTGATCCCTTGTTGGATCCACTGCGCTTGAAAGGGTTGTTTTTCACCATATGATTTGTATTCTTTATATATAGGGCCAGTATCTCCTCCCAACCAGCTGTCATCCAAAACACTGCATTAGTAACACTTCTCCTCACCTGGCCACACTTTCAGTGATATAACACTTAGGGCAATTGCTAACAACCACAGCTGGAGTTCCGAAACCAGGAAGAAAAAGGAATCATACTGTATACGCCGCCTTAGAACATTACAACCAAGCGGTCTAAACCAAGAAACTAGAAAAAGAAAAATATGTACCAGTAGAATTAAACTTCTAAATCTTCTTAGTATCCTTCAAATTTTACTATAAGAATATCTGGTTCAGAATCAAATATCCGGGATATAATTTGCATTACATAAATGTACAAAAAGTAATAGATGTCGCTTTGGCTTGTAGACTTTTAGGGAATTATACACAGTTTTCAGTATCCACAACAAGTCTATACAAGCTGGTTGTATTTATAGTTTTAACTCGAGTGGACTCGTCGAGGCAGCCATGTAGAGGTTAACAAACACAATATATATATATATATATATATATATATATATATATATATATATATATATATATATATATATATATATATATAAGAAAACAAATCATATGGCGAATAACAACCCTTTCAAGCGTACTGGATCCACCAAGGGATCACGATGATGTAGAAATGAAGTGGCAGTATGGAAGAGAAAGTCTGGATGACTTCATATCAAAGGCAAACAACTTCCATCCTTCAATAAAATTCACGGCAGTAATTTCCAACTCAAACCATGTTTTCCTGGACACAACAACCAGACTGGTGTAAAACAAATTACACACAGACATCTGCTCGAAACCAACCGACAAACACCAGTATCTCCTCCCAACCAGCTGTCATACAAAACACTGCATTAGGAACATTCCATATAGCCAGGCATTGAGGATACGCAGAATTTGCTCCGACGATGAAAGATTACTAGAAAGGTCTGAAGAGCTGGCTAAACATTTAATTTACCGAGGCTACGACAAAGACCTGATTGCGGAGGCAATCCAAAGGGCCAAACAAACAAACCGTGATGACCTACTCAGATATGGACAGAAAGAAAAGGTTGATAGGATACCATTTATTCTGACCTATCACCCAGACAATCCCAAAGTAGGTAAATCATCGTAAACCACTGGCCCACCGTGCAATCGTTAGACATACTAAACCTAATACTTCCGAACAAACCTGTAGTAGCTTACCGGAGACCACAAAACCTAAAGGACATCCTAGTCAGGGCAAAGCTAACGCCAATCGCTAGTCAAAACCAACCTAGTCAATCTGGACCCTGTGGCGGTAAAAGATGCAAAACCTGTCAACATATGATAGAGACAAAGACATTCACTAGCACAGTGACTAAAGAAAAACTAAACATACATGGTCCAAACAAACCGTGCAAAACAGAGAATGTGATTTATCTCATCACATGTAAGATCTGTGGCCTTAAGTACGTCAGAGAAACTGAAAAGCTACACAAAAAGATAAACCTTCATAGATCTGATTGGATGACAAAAAAGCTGTACAGAAGCCCGGGCGCAGAACACTTCTCTTCCCCTGGCCACACTTTCAGTGATATAATACTTATCGCTGTTGCTAACAACCACAGCTGGAGTTCCGAAACCAGAAAGGAAAAGGAATCATACTGGATACGCCGCCTTAGAACATTGAAACCAAGCGGTCTAAACCAAGAAGACTAGAAAATGAAAACTATGCACCAGTAGAATTTAACATTTTCTAAATCTTCTTAGTATCCTTCAATTTTTGCTATAAGAATAACCGGTATAGAATCAATATCTGGGATACAATCTGCGTTACATAAATGTACAAAAAGTAAAAATAGATGTCGCTTTGGCTTGTAGACCTTTAGGGAATTATACACCGTTTTCAGTTTCCTCAACTAGTCTATACAAGCTGGTTATATTTATAGTTTTAACCCATGTGGAGACAGCCATGTAGAGGTTTACAAACACAACGCTTTTGTGTTTATTTGTTTGTCGTATATATGTTTTGTATTTGCCTTTGGAAAAGACTCATTAAGAGTCGAAAGCACTCACGCTAGTTAGTTACAAGTTTCGTACTGTTCATCGTCAGTTTATTGCATATATATATATATATATATATATATATATATATATATATATATATATATATAAATCAAATTGAGATCGATATCAATAAATCATACTTTAGTGAAGTAAACATGATATTTCGTGACTTGAATAGGTTCTGTCTAGCCTGCTTATACGCAGAATTCGTCGGTGTATGCGATAATTGGGAGTGTTAAGCTAATGCGAGTGCTAATTCGTTTCGCTAATTATTATTATTATACGACCGCTTTTGAAGTTAAGTTGCGTGATAAAATATATCGTTTTGGGCTTTTTAAGTGTTCTTGCTATTTTTAATAGCCTTCTTTGTTTTGTTTTGCTTTATCGCCAAGTGTATCGATTACACGAAAATAGTTCACTTTAAAATGTATATTCTCAATGGACACGATTATTTTACCCACTATGTAACACGATATAAAATTATTATGAAACGTTACGTATGTCCATGATTTCTAGGATTTTATTTGAGGTAGTATTTTTTTGTGTTGTATGCGCAATTATTCATTTACAAAAACAATAGTCAACTCCACGACATTTTCTGTCGAGATTACATTTGTTAAGACAAAAAAAAAGGATAAGGATGGTTACGAAAAGGGCCGAGTCTACCAAAATGTTCCTGTGGTCCAGATGTTGCACGCAGGTGTAATGACACACTTAAGTTAACGATCAAAGAAAGCCTTTTCAGAGATCAACAATGATTAGGGAAGATAAATTGAGTCAAAACAGTAACAACTTTAAATTAGAAGACTCTTGTCCGCATATAAAATGTAATTTTTGAAAGAATTTTTTTTAATGCAAGGTTTATAATGCACAATGATATTAAGGACGAATTTGCTGTAGAATGTACACGTAAATAGACCAGATTCTTTGAAATTCCGTAAATGTTGTTGTTGGGCTTAACGCCATTTTTCAGCACATGATAGGCTATTATTCATGGCGGCCAGTATTTAATGGTGGAGGAAGAAACCGGGAAATCATCGGAGAGAACCACCGACCCGCGAGAAGCTACTGGCAAGCTTTCTCACAAATCCACATACGCGGATTCCTAGACTCGAACCCACGCAGACAGAGGTGAGATGGCAGTGATCCGTAACGGACAGCGCTTTAGACCACTCCGCCACTCGGGGCCCCGTAAAAACTGGTGTGCACGGTCCTACCTTGTATTATTGAGCTACACTGCCTATTGCATTGCCTACAGTTTGCAAGAAAGTGAGACCTGGCCGCGGCGTTTAGTGCTGTCAGAAGCATAACCAATCCAGTTTGAGTTTTTCTTAAGTTACGGGCGGATGAAAATTACCTTCATTATGAGACATGCTTAAAACGCTTATTTTTGGAATAATTTCGGAGGTGGATCCTAAAAAGGCGTATTTCCAATTCAGTGATCGAGTACTGCAATCAAAGAGTGTTTTCACCTTGGCATGGTCAGCTACACTCAATACAGACCATCGGAATGAAGGATTCGAAATGAATTATTAAACATATATATTCATAAACACATTTAAATAATGAAAAATAAATAACCATAATCCTAGTGTTAATCGCTTGAAAATAATTTTGTGTGTGTGTGTGCGTGTGTGTGTGTGAGAGAGAGAGAGAGAGAGAGAGAGAGAGAGAGAGAGAGAGAGAGAGAGAGAGAGAGAGAGAGAGAGAGAGAGAGAGAGAGAGAGATGCAAAATTTTATGAAAATCCAATGCCTCAGAGTTCCGTCATTCCCTTATGAGTACAGTGAGTATGCATGTATGTTTAATCTTTCATGCCGTTTTATATATGTGTATTCCATCCTTCAACTCTTTCACCTTAAATTATATGCTTATTTTCTTATTCTACCTAAAGCTTAATTATAACAAAAGAACACAAGAAATAACTCAATTGAATTTATGCTGTATTTCAAAATAAATACACAACCGTTGATTTATTAATACATAATACCATTATTAATGTGCTTATAGCACCGCCCGCTGACTTTTGAACTTAGTCACGCGCTCGACAGTAGATTAAAAAAGAAATTGCATTTTGGTCTACTTAAAAAAATTTAAATATAGAGTCATATTGTAAATGAATGCGCATTGCAATAGCTTTCCAGTTGATCTGGAATGAGTAGATTTTTTTGTTGTCGATTATGCTCAAGTCCGCTGATTATGGATTGGATTTATTAGTTGTGTCAATTCCATACAAATTACATGTGTCTGAGTTGAGCAGGGAAGGACGTGTCTTGTCTCAACTGCATGTGTGTTTCTGTTCTGTCACTGAATCTTTGGAATCAATGTGGGAACAATATGAATTATTTCAGTTTCAGGTGTAATTATCAAACATACGCTATGGAGTATCACGTTAATTTCATTCTGAATGTTGTAAGAAGATTCTTATTGGTGTTGGAAATATAAAGAAATGTGCAATCAAGATTTAGAACCCATGACATATCTCATGTAATTCGGATTAGCAGAACTAAAGAAAAGTATATTTAGAGAACATTCAAGATGCAAAAATGTAAGCACACTTTTGCCATTCGTATTACCAGCTACAAACAAATCTAATAAACTAAAACCTAAATTATCTACTACATGGGTGTACGTGGTTTGTTTATTCCAAATCTAGTCTTTAAGAAGACAAACGCCATTTTTTTGCCAAACTTACGTCAAGCGCGCGACCAACATAAAATTTGTCTTGGCGGAGCTACGTGAGCGTTAATAATGTGGTTGTGTAGTGTTGCAGCTACGTTTGTGTATTTAGTTTTGAAAACAACATACATTTAGTTACTTTCTTTGTTGCAGTGTATTTTTCTTTTTATATTTAAGCTATGTTTAGACTAAGAAAATGAGCATATAATCAAAAGGTTACAGCATTTAAATGGGAAAATATGAACTCGTTTTGTCGGATGGATATAATGCATTCCCAAGGTCCTGCAGTATAAACATCCGAAAAACTCGTTCATAATTTCCTATATAAATGCAGTAACCTATAATTGTGTATCAATAAAGAATATTGCACATAACGTATTAGTAAAGTACTGTTCATATTGAACATTACATATATATATGAAGCACTGTTAATACTACACAATACTTACACAGTTGATATCGCACATTACGTATCTATAAAGCAATGTTGATATTACACATTATGTAGCAATAAGGAACAGTCGATATTGCAGATTACGTATCTATGAAGCATTGTTAATATTGCGCATTAAATATATGTATGTATGTATGTATGTATGTATGTATGTATGTATGTATGTATGTATGTATGTATGTATGTATGTATGTATGTATGTATGTATGTGTAAGTGTGTGTGTGTGTGTAAAGCACTGATGATATTGCACATTACGCATTAAATATATATGTATGTATGTGTGTGTATGTGTGTGTGTAAAGCACTGATGATATTGCACATTACGTATCTATGAATCACCGTTATTATTGCACATTACGTTTCTATGAAGCACTGATCTATAAAGTACAGTTGATACTGCAGATTATGTATCTATGAAGCACTGTTTATATTGCACATTATATATATATATATATATATATATATATATATATATATATATATATATATATATATATATATATATATATATATATATATATATATGTCAAGCAATGTTAATATTGCACATTACTTTTCTATAAAGTACAATTCATATTGCAGATTGCGTATCTATGAAGCTCTGTTAACATTGCACATAAAATGTCTTTAAAACACTCTTAATATTGAACATTATGTATCTATGAATCACTGCTAATTACGTATCTATGAAGTACAGTTGATATTGCAGATTACGATTCTATTAAAAACGGTTGATAATTGCATATTATGTGTCTGAAGTACTGCTAATATAACACATTAAATATCTTTAAGGCACTCTTAATATTGCACTTTAAGTATTTAAGAAGTACTGATAGAATTGCAGATTACGTATCTATGAAGTACTTTTGATATGCAGATTACGTATCTGTAAGGTACAGTTGATATTGCACACTGCACATAACGTATCCATAAGACACTGCACATAACGTATCCATAAGGCACTGTAATTGTTGCACATTACGTATCTATAAAGCTTTGTTGATATGGCACATTACGTATATATATATATATATATATATATATATATATATATATATATATATATATATATATATATATATATATATATATATATATATATATAATATAAAGCACTTATTGCTCATTACGTATATATAAAATAAAGTTGATACTACACAATATATATATATATATATATATATATATATATATATATATATATATATATATATATATATATATATATATAAAGTACCGTTAATACTGCAAATTACGTAACTATGAAGCACTGTTAATATTACACATAGAATATGTATAAAGCAGTAAATATTGCACACTACGTATGTATGAAACACTGTTGACATTGCACATTACGTATCTGTGAAGCACAGCTAATATTGCACATTAAATATGTATAAAGCACTGTTAATACTACAAAAAACGTATGTATAACGTGCAGTTGATATTGCCCATTACGTATATATAAAGTAGATTTGATATTGCACATTACGTATATATAAAGTACATTTGATATTGCCCATTACGTATATATAAAGTACATTTGATATTGCCCATTACGTATATATAAAGTAGATTTGATATTGCCCATTACGTATATATAAAGTAGATTTGATATTGCACATTACGTATATATAAAGTACATTTGATATTGCACATTACGTATATATAAAGTACATTTGATATTGCACATTACGTATATATAAAGTACATTTGATATTGCACATTACGTATATATAAAGTAGATTTGATATTGCCCATTACGTATATATAAAGTAGATTTGATATTGCACATTACGTATATATAAAGTACATTTGATATTGCACATTACGTATATATAAAGTAGATTTGATATTGCACATTACGTATATATAAAGTACATTTGATATTGCCCATTACGTATATATAAAGTACATTTGATATTGCCCATTACGTATATATAAAGTAGATTTGATATTGCACATTACGTATATATAAAGTAGATTTGATATTGCACATTACGTATATATAAAGTAGATTTGATATTGCACATTACGTATATATAAAGTAGATTTGATATTGCACATTACGTATATATAAAGTACATTTGATATTGCCCATTACGTATATATAAAGTACATTTGATATTGCACATTACGTATATATAAAGTAGATTTGATATTGCACATTACGTATATATAAAGTACATTTGATATTGCACATTACGTATATATAAAGTAGATTTGATATTGCACATTACGTATATATAAAGTAGATTTGATATTGCACATTACGTATATATAAAGTACATTTGATATTGCACATTGCGTATTTATGAAGCATTGTTAATGCACATCAAGTATACATAAAGTTGATACTACACATTACTTATCTATCAAGCACTGTTGGTATTGCACATTGCGTATCTATTAAGCACTGTTAATATTGCACATTATAAATAGTTGATATTGCACATTACGTATATATAAAGCACTCTTGACATTGCACATTACATATCTATAAAGCATTGTTAATATTGTACATAACGTGTCCATATAGTACAGTTGATATTGCAGATTACGTTTATATGAAGTGCTGTTAATATTGCACATTACATATCTTTGAAGCACTTTTAATATTGTAAATTAAATATCTATAAGCTAAAGTTGATACTACATATTACGTATCTATAAAGTACTATCAATATTGCACATTACGTACCTAGGGAGCACTGTTAATATTGCACATTACGTATTTATGAAGTACTGTTAACATTGCACATTAAATATCTATAAAGCTTTGTTAATACTACACATTACGTATCCATAAAATACTGTTGATATTGCACATTAGATATGTATAAATCATTGTTGATATTGCACGTTAAATATCTATAAAAGCACTGTCGAAATTGCACATTAAATAGTTATAAAGCACTGTCGATATTGCACATTAATATTTATAAAGCACTGTTGATATTGCACATTAAATATCTATAAAACACTGTGTATAAATATGAACTCGTATTTTTGTCGGATGGATATACTGCACTCCAAAAGTAGTGCCGCATATCCATCCGAAAAACTCATTTACATTTTCCCATACAAATGCAGTAACCTATAAATACCTACCTATAAAGTATAGTCAATATTGCACAATACATATCTATAATGTACAGTTGATGTTTCAGGGTACGCACTGTTAATATTGATACAAAGAACAAAATCAATAATAATCAGAAAAGGTATTATATTTATAATCGGACTGAAAGAAGAAAAATTCTATTACTAACCTTGTTAATGGGCTTTAATTTGTTTGTTGATTAATTGAATACATAAACAGACTTGTTCAAGGACATTTGTTCATTTGCATATTAATAATACATCCATAAATAGACTTGTTCAAGGACTTATTTTCATTGGTTAATTAAATTAACAATTTTATCCAGGATATAGGAGTACCTTTTTAATGATGATGCCAATTAAAAGGCAACTTTCTTTAGCAAACAAATAACCCCAGCAATATAATGACATTGAGGAGTAGTCGCATGTCGTTGTGACTCCTTAAAATTTGTCGGGTGTGGGTGGTTATCATCTTATCCTCATTTCAGACTCTAACAGATCATATTTTCTGGCCGTGCTTTCAAAATATCTAATTAATCAATTACTTAATTTATTAATTTGTTCATTACTGAATACTCAGCAGATAATTCATCTATTACGTTGTATAGTTGTACCTTTATTGTTGACAATTGCTTTCTTCATTCATTTGTTTTTTTATGTTTATTTAATTAGTAAAATCAAAGATAATTAAATGTATTAATTTTAATTCAATCGAGTTACATAAAATGATCCTGTTTCATGTATTTGACAGTTTTAGTTAAATTAAGTAAGTAATATATAAAGAGTACATAACTTTTATGTATCTACCATGCGCGCTCTCTCTCTCTCTCTCTCTCTCTCTCTCTCTCTCTCTCTCTCTCTCTCTCTCTCTCTCTCTCTCTCTCTCTCTCTCTCCATTTCTTATTCGGACATTTGACTTCGTGACAGAAATCACGTAGTCAGTAACACATTTTTAAATTTTTAGAGTACACAAGCATCTAGTGACCGATACATCTCGGTTAATATATACAGATGTAACAGGAATGTGTGATCGATTGCATGTATGTGACTGCAAAGTTAAATTAAGGTAAAAGTCTTATTTAATATACGTCTGTGGCTGAAAGCATATTTTCCGTTGTCTGAGCTACAAATATTTCGCTTTAATGTAACTCTCATTTATCATATCTACAAAAACCCGGTAATATAGTCCGGAATGTAATGTCTTCTACCAATTACACACACACACACACACACACACACACACACACACACACACACACACACACACACACACAATGATATAGAGTTCCCGTTAAGAAATGTGTGAAAAAGGGAGAAAAATATTCAAAAACTGTCGCCTTCTTAGGCTAAAATCCGTTTTAGGAGTTATGGCCCCAAATTTGCCAACATAGTTTAAGACTAGGCTTGTAGAATCCTGTAATATTGTAACCTCATGGGTCGGAAAATTTTCTCAGGATTTTTAGCTTCCTTTTTCAGACCCCAAAGCTACAAGGGTTGGTCTGACTCGATCAATAAAGACAAAACAACAACAACAATATAATAAAAATTCAGGACAGATTTATTCAAAAGTTTCCCATCTTTGTTTTAAAAACTATACTCTTCCATCATTTTAAAGAGACAAATTTTACGTTCAAAAATGGTTCAGTAAATAGAAATATGGTGGATATATCTCATTTATCGAAACAAGTTCATAATTTGTTAAAAACTAGTCCTGATTGTTAAAAACTCTAATGTGGGCAAATAAGATGCTTGAAATAAGAAGTTATGAATTTCGGAATAAAAATTTGGATTCCGAAATTCGTGTGCAGAAAATTCGCCTGCTTCTGTAAAAAAAATCTTTCCTCAGATATTTGTTCTGGGTCTCAATCTTAATTTATTCCCTGCCTCTACTCTTTTCCCGTCTGCTCCCTTCTCTCTCCCCCCCCATCTATCTCTTCTTTGACCCTGTTCATATACAAGCTTGGCAAGTGTTAACATTCTGGTAAACAAAGCATGGATTAGTGAGTATTGAATCGATCAGCCAATCAATATCGGCCATGCTTACGGAACTTTACCTCACGGCAGTAATACACCTGCAACATCGTGCTTCGATTGTTCTAGTTTAACGTAATATTATAGAAAATGATCAGTCATGACAAACCTACCCAAATTTATAATTCTCATCTTCGAAGGTTTATGCAGGTAGTAATTTTAAAATCTTGTACAAAATACGTGAACAGGTAATGAGCATTTCGATGTACGAGGGGTTATCTCAAAATGGCTACGCTCGACTACAATCTCTCTCTCTCTCTCTCTCTCTCTCTCTCTCTCTCTCTCTCTCTCTCTCTCTCTCTCTCTCTCTCTCTCTCATTATCTACTGACTTTATTTTTCAATATTTCCATGTTAAACGTTAAACATCATTCTTTACATTCCAATGTATTTGAGTGGTTTGAAAATAGGGCATGCATATATTAGTTGAGGTGTGAGATCGGGACCATTATGGTCATTCAGTTTTTAAAATCCTTCGGGTTTTTTTCCCCCCATCACTTAACTCTGCTCCAAGTTTGCCTACTGGCAAATTCCCATTTAACGAATTATTTTCAAAGCATTCTCCTTAATGACTTTTTGAGTTATCGTACGTGCTCATTTCAAGCCGTTGGAAATGCTAAATACTCAATACAGATTTTCTCGAAGCACATAATAAAGAAGATAGGAAACGTATATAGATGTATACGTTCAAACAGATGTAGGAATCTGTGAAATGTGGTGTATTCGATTAGAAAACTCTACAATGAGTTGATGAAGAAAAACTATGCACAGAACTTAAGAACAAAACAATGTCCTTTTGTGCGTGCGTGGGAAAATTAACAATATCATAAAAATATATCAGGCTCCCTACTTTCATCAGACATTATATTGAGGCAAACGACTAATAATGGAATTATTTTGCAAACGACACATATGATATTTTATATACACTTTCTCGGTTTTTAGGATTGAATGCCAATAATTAATTATAAATATATATTATACAAACCCCTAGGCATCAATTGATCATATGTCAACCATAGGTACCAATAGATCTTATATTAACCCTTGGCACCAATAGATCTTATATCAACCATAAATACCAATAGATCTTATATCAACCATAAATACCATTAGATCTTATATCAACCATATGTAACAATAGATCTTATATCAACCCCTGGCACCAATAGATCTTATATCAACCCTTGGCACCAATACGTCTTATATCAACCATAGATCTATACCAATAGATCTTATATATCAACCATAGATACCAAGAGATCTTATATCAACGCTTGGCACCAATTGATCTTATATCAACCATAGATACCAATATATCTTATATCAACCCTTAGCACCAATAGATCTTATATCAACCATGGATACCAACAGATCTTATATCAACGCTTGGCACCAATTGATCTTATATCAACCATATGTACCAATAGATCTTATGTCAGCTATAGAAATCAATACATCTTATACCAACCCTAGGAAATAATAACTTTTATATCATCCATAGAAACCAATATATCTTTTGTCAACTACAGGTATCAATAAATCATGTCAACAATAGGTACCATTATATATTTTATCTATCATAGGTACCAATAGATCTTATATTAATCATAGGTACCAGTTGATCCTATATCAACCACGGGTACCAATAGATCTTATATCAATCCTAGGCACCAACAGCTGTTATGTCAACCCTAGGTACCAATAGATCTTATATCAACCATTCATACCAATAGATCTTATATCAACCACATGTACCAATAGATTTTATGTAAACCTTATGTTAGATTGATCTTTTATCAACCTTAGGCACCAAGATATGTTATATCAACCATAGGTACCAATAGATCTTATATCAACCACAAAAACCAACGGGTATTAGATTCACCATAGAAACCAGTATATCTTATATCAACCGTAGGTAACAATATATTTTATATGAACCTTACGAATATATAAATCTATTATCTATTATGATTGGGTAAATTCAGTTCAAAGAGACATACTTTAATAGAACAAAAATGATGCCTAAATGAATTCACAATAATCCCAATATTAGTGTTTTTGGACAAAATGCCAATGAGCACTTTGTAATTTCAATGAATAGTTGAAATAAACAACCATCTCAAATTATATTTTAACACGACAGTAACTAATTCAAAGACTGAACTTAAAACAGGAATAAATAATTTCTACCTCAGCTTATATATACAAAAGTCACTTGTTCTAAGACAAAATGCAATGCCCAGAATGTGGTTAATTTTAATTGGTAAGTTATATCCAACTGTAAACGAGTTTACATTTCAGAACATTCTAAGTTTGTAAACAAGGTTAAGCCTTAAACTCAAATCGAAGTAGACACCTTCCAAAAAATAGCAAACGTCAGATAGGCCAGAACTCTATCCTCTATTACGCAAAAAGTTAAAACACAAAAAATAAATTAAACATGCAGAACAATAACTTAGTGACACAGCGAATTACATACCTGTAAAATAGACCTAAGGTAGTAAACCTATAATCTAATAAAGCTATAAATAGACCTATAGGTAGTAAACCTATAATGTAATAAAGCTAGGCCATTATCCAAAAATCGTTTGGTTTTCAACGCATTGTTTGTAATGAACAGACAACGTATCTTTAAGTATTAAACAATCATGAATCGTGTACATGATATGCAACTTTTTTTTTCTAACCCAAGCTGCCTGTGCAAAAGCTCGGCCGTTGAATTTGAGAATAGAGCGACAGATTAACCTTATGTCAAAATCTTTGCCTAATTTTGAAAAAAGGGCGTTTTTTATATAGGAAAACATGAATGACAATAGATCAGAAGATGCAAAATGTTCATTAAAATATTATGATGTTTTGGGTGCATATATATATATATATATATATATATATATATATATATATATATATATATATATATATATATATATATATATATATATAGTGTGTGTGTGTGCAACCATTTCGTCCTTAGAGATAAAATGATCTTACCTGATGTATTGTAGCTTGTTCGATTGGTTGCTTTTACTATGAAAGGTTCATAAATAAATAGATAATCCGACACAGAAAGAAACTATTTAAACATGAAATTACAAACCATGCTCTCTCTCTCTCATACACACACACACACACACACACACACACACACACACACACACACACATTCGGTTTTGCAGTAGCTATCTTGCAATGACTGAATCAAGTATTGTAGTGCAATCAGACTACAGTGACCGATTTATCTCGCTTAGAAAATGTAAATAGATCGCAAACACAAGTACGTGACTAACAATGATAATTAAGGCGACAATCATATTTAAACACTCTTCTATTGTTAATTGCAAACTATCGCGTTGTCGGCTTGATCAATTTTATTAATTTTTCCCTCACTCACAATTTTCATATCAGTTCATACGGAAACTTAGTCCGGAAAAGACAAGGTAGTTCATTAATTATGTCCATTTCTATTCAATTTATGCCAATTTAGTTAACATAACAGGATATTTCCTCCTAAATGTCGCGCATAAATGTCTGTATAAATGTGTGTTGATGTATTCATTAAATTTTTAAAATCTTAATTTCAAACAACAATTATTCGCTTAATCTTTAATAGATCTAACTTATCTTCCCTGGGTAACACAATAAATATTTGTATTTTCTATAAGCACGAACATTTTGTGAAATATAAGGTAAGAAAATGAAACCGAATTTACACATATATGGAATCAATTGAATTTCTAAAAGCCCGTTGTATCAGAAGAAACCCACCTATTAAATTGGATTTGAGTTGCATAGGGAGGAACGAAGAGTTTGGAATAATTGAACGTTATTGAGGCTTTTCTTATGAAGGACTCTTTGTACACATGACCCGAATCTAAAATTTAATTTATTTTAAACGAATCAATTTCGAGTAAATTAGAAGAAAAGATCATCACTGATTTCATCTATTACTGCAATATCCATTAATCTCAAATGGAAGCATGATGAGAACGTTCCTTCGACTAAGCAAGAAAAATCAAGTGAATAGTATACAAAAGAAGCAATGATGTCTTGGATATTTGTTACATCTGATATGAAGAACACTGGGTCGAAGAAAGAATGCAGATACGTATTTTATCAAGACTACTTTTTGGACCAATTTTGAACTTATCGCTGATTTTTTTTCCTCCCGTGTACCAAATAGTCTTGCTTTTTTCATAGCTGATTTTATGGTTTTTCTTCTGAGAGATTCAGATCACATGACTTGTATGTTGATTGGACATATTTTATTCATAAAATGAGGTATTGTTGCATGGGTATTTTATCATTTATGGACACGATCAAAATAGACCTACCTATTCATGAAAGATATCAAGCGTACTTGATAAATGATGCAATAAACCTGAGAGCTATCTATCTGTCTGTCTCCTTGCTCTGTCTTTATATGTCTGATATATATATATATATATATATATATATATATATATATATATATATATATATATATATATATATATATATATATATATATATATATATATATATATATCTATGTATATATATATATATATATATATATATATATATATATATATATATATATATATATATATATATATATTCCAGCATCATTCGTTTTTTTTTCCTAGAGAAGCATCCTTCATTTAATTTAGTTTTCCTAGTTTGAAACCAATGTTATCATATTATTAGGAAGGAAATAGGATGAGATGCTTGTGCGGTCAATCTAATTTGGCTACCACAAAACACTGGCTATAAAATGGCCGGTATCGTCTAATTTGATTGGACATCTTTAAAGCACTAATTTAATTCATGAACGAAGACTGCGTTGCTAATAAAGTATGCTTCAAATCAATTAGCTTTCATTAAAAATGGAAATGTCTTATCCACAATACGCGAGAAGAAATCTCCCATCATAAACATCCCTGTGTTGAACCAATGCCAACAAGACGTCTTACATTCTATCAAACAAGAAACGTAGATCTGATACAGATATAGCAATTCTTGTCTATTGTGTTTAAAACTGCCATCATCCGTAGAGGGTTTAGGTGCAGGAATATATCTGCAATTCCACCTTTTGAATTCGACTGAATATGTGAAGAACAGATATCCGCATTTCATTCCTGAAATTACCCTAGCCGCAAAGAAGCAATATAGAAGCTCGTTTTTAATTTTTTCGACGATGGGTAGATGACTGCAATGTTAAAATGTTTCTTTTTTGCGACCTCTATGAGAGCGGACATATTAGGACGTAATCCCCGGCCGAGTCATACCAAGACTTATAAAAATGGTATTAACCGCTGCCTTGCTAGGCGCTCAGCATTAAGAGGTTATTGTTAAGACTGGTCGGCCTGGTGTCAGGTTAATGTGACAGGGTGGCAAATGATGCTACATGTAAGGTGGCAAGGTACCCAAGTAAAAACATTCTAAATAAACTGTCACACTGCAAACATCGTCGCTATATGATTGGAACATTGTTAAAGCTATCCTTAAAGATCAAAATACACACATATTGTAAAAATGTTATACTATGATAATAAGAAATTAAATATACAATTTTAGCTTTAAAAATAATTTAAAATATTTAAATATGATCTGCTTTTATGGATAAGACTATTTTTGAACCTCGCATAATCTGATAACTTTCGACTTAAAATCTTAACAAAATACCCCCATCCCCAAACCTACAACGATTATTTGCAAAGACACGCTTTTAGTTCCTCCAAATGATGCGTGATCAATACAAGGGACAAAAATAATTGAAAACTAATTTTCAGTGATGCTGTCGTCTGCGAGGTTATGGGATAAGATTGATTGAAAGGTCCATCTCAAACATAATTCCAATAATTGAAAAAGATGTCGGCGAGTTTTCTTCAATGCGACACACGTACAAAGCTAATTTAGTCCAGGCATTGATATGGATTGATATTCGGAACGAGATGTCTAAGAACGTCTTTGAGATGTGCATGCAAATTAGTGACCTTGATGGGTAGTTTGACACGATATAGATGAATACCAATTGTATTCTTTCTGCATTCTTTCAAAGATTAATGTTTTATCAAACGCAGACAATAAGTCAAGAACGGTACAATTTTGTATACTTGCGTAAATGAGCCAAATGATATAGTAACAAATAGCTAGCAACCAGCTATCGGAGTTGTTGTCGTTTATGTTTATCGTAAACATACTTTTCATAATTTAAAAATGACCGCTCCCGTGGCCTAGTGGTTAAAGCGAGAGCTTCGGAGGTCGCGGGTTTAAGCAAAGTCATCCCAAAGATTTATAAAACTGGTACTAATAGCAGCCTCGCAGGGCGCTCAGCATTAAAAGGTTAGTGTTAGGACCGATCGGCCTGTTGTCTGAATAATGTGACTGGGTGAGACATGATGCTATATATATGTGGCATGATGCCCAAATGCTAGACATCACTATAAACTACCACAATGCAGACATCATAGTGATATGACTGAAAAAATTATTGTGTGTGTGTGTGTGTGTGTGTGTGTATATATATATATATATATATATATATATATATATATATATATATATATATATATATATATATATATATATATATATATAATTGTGTCTCTGTAAAGTATTATCTACATGCATTTTATTAACTCTGCTTTGCCCTTTTGGACCGATGTAGACAGTGGAACAAATATAATCGTCAGAGGAAGATAAAGTATCTATAACTATACAATTTCATTTGCATTCGGAAAACATTTAAAATGTATAGACAAGGGACCAAATAACTAAGAATTGCTTGTCGGCTTTGCCGTCGTCTTCAGGGTTACCAAATTATAATTGATTGAATGGTCTTATTTGAAACTATTCCACCATTTAAAGCTATATCGGTAATTAACCCCGAAGATGGCGCGCTGTCGTCAATTTGATTGAACATGGAGCCAGTTGAATAAGAGATAACCAGCAATCGGCATTATACAATTCTATGGAATAAACCGACTGACATTTGCAAACAATGCTGATAACGCTAACGAATAAATTGAGAATGGGTTGATCAGTCTAGCTTGCTGTCTCTATATTAGCAGCGTCAAAATAATATATCTATAAGTTGACAATTTAAAAAAAGAATACTTCAAGTTCTTCTACACTATATATATATATATATATATATATATATATATATATATATATATATATATATATATATATGCGTCTTCTCTCTGTTCATCTTTATACCTGTATATTAGTCTGTCTTTTTGTCTGTATGCCTTTCTTTCCATCTATATATCTGTCTGCATCAATTTATACCAGCCTGTGACCCACGTGAATATACTTAAAGAATGTAATCATAGGAACACGTCTTTAGATTTCTCAAGATCTCTGTTCAAATAAATAATTATCAATAATTCAAATAAAATATATCGGATATTTTCTTCCTTAAGTTTATCAATTACCAAACAATGTTCGGCAATAAAGGGGAAAAAGCCACTGGGTTTACATAAAGTTTGAAGTGAATAATTTCGTCTCATTCTTGTTAAGAATTATTATCTGGCATTGTCCTGCAAGACATACAAATTACATTTGGCTTGCCTGTCACCTTCATTTGGTACTTGCCGAATGTTTATGACGTATACATTTTATTAATTGTCCATAAATGTCATTTTGGAAATCATTTTTGGCTACCATATACTTCATTTTTGCTCTTCCGAAAGTAATATTAAGTTTGAAAGTTTCTTGATGAATTAAAAATTAATAATTTATGTCTAAGTTTCATTACTGGAATCTAATATATTGCGTTATGTATGTATGTATGTATGTATGTATGTATGTATGTATGTATGTATGTATGTATGTATGTATGTATGTATGTATGTATGTATGTATGTATGTATGTATGTATGTATGTATGTATGTATGTATGTATGTATGTATGTATGTATGTATGTATGTATGTATGTATGTATGCATGCATATATATATATATATATATATATATATTCAGAGGATATGTTCTTGAGAAAAGAGACCAAAGGAGAGAGAGAGAGAGAGAGAGAGAGAGAGAGAGAGAGAGAGAGAGAGAGAGAGAGAGAGAGAGAGAAGAAAAACGTTACTTTGCTGATTAATTACCAGTGTTACTTATCTATCATTAGTTGATTATATTGGCCAAGGTCCATTTTCTCAATTTGGCTCAATGATTAAAATTAAACAAACTCATATATTTAACATTGTCTCTTAATTTATGCACACCATATATACGCTAATTCACAAATTGGTTTCATTATTGTATTCACTTAATTGAAATTCTTAAAATTACAACACTTTAATGAAAGCAATATTGAAAGGCTTCACGAATTACATTTGCTTGATTTGTTGCCGAAAGAGTCTGGTTCACTTTTTGCTGCAACAGTTCTTATTAAAATAGTTATGCCAGCCAGATATCTTGAAACTTGAACCCGCCATATATCTTTAAATTAATGCATGCCAGATGTCTATAATTACGTAATGTGTCTAAGTACCCTATGCCGCTGCCTCTGAAGTTTCCTCCTCAGTAGACTTTCAGCATATCTTGGTTCCACTCAAGACCGCTCTAATTATTGATTCGTCCTTTTTATAATGTTCACATCTGTGGAGTTCCAATTGTCTTTTTTAGGGGAATTTTATTGTATTAGGAAACATTTATAAGACGTTCTTGTTTTGAATAGTTTCATTACCTGCGCTTCTAAAAACCAAGTATTATTGTTGATATTCTGTTCTTGTTGTTTGATCATGGAACTCTGATTTTGTTCCTAACTTGACCAAACGTTTACAGTTTTAGGTTTCAAACCAATTACAGAACCGTTTCATTGTAAGGAGACTAACACTGTTATTACCTTCTCCTGAGGAACTGTTCATTGTTCCTTGAGATTACTTTTGTTCGAGTGCACCATAGCATGGGTACATTAATTCGAGGTAGACAAACTTTACAACACGAAAGGTTATGACTAGAAGCTATCCACATTAAAGGTGCAATGTCCTCAGCTGTGGATGTATGTGAATAAAAACATTGTAGCTTTTCGCTATTCGTATATCGAGTTGGAATTGTTTGATACATTGGATGTTCTAATACTTATTCTAAGTATTACAGATAGTCATACATATGTCATAACGTCATGTATCTAGATAATAATAGTCTCTTTTCAAGCTAGCTATTTTATAAATGAACAGAAACGTTAAACTGAATTAAATATTTGCATATATGAAATGATGAGGAAATGTTAGACTTATTGAAGTTATGTAAGATTCTTCTTGTAAAAACTGATTATTATCATAAACTTGTTCGGTAGTCCCGATGAAATGATTTACAAGAAAATAATTTCACGTGTGCGCACGCGTAGTTATTCCGTTTGCAAATGACTGTGTCGCATGTACCGTCAGCTGTCACATCATATTGCTGTTTCTGGACAGAAAGTGTCTGTTTGGCAGTTGTATAACTGTGTGGATGTCTGGATCTATCCAGTCAGTTTTGCTGTCTGTGTTTGATAGAAAGGATGGCTGTTTGGCACATGTAGATCTGTTTGGCTGCCCATGAATTGCTCTTTGTTTTGAAGCTTCTGGCGTTTTGGCCCTCTGGTTGCGTCTGGGGGTGTCTGGAAGTTGGTGGTGTGAATTAAGTCGTAGAGCCAATAGCTGGGATGCAGATTCGTGGTGTTCGGTTGGTCTTTGTATAACATGTTTGCTGCTGTCCATGATGACATTGGCTATGATGAAGATAGTGGTTATCTGGTGGTGAGGGACCAAAGTCTCAAGACCAACGAGTTTGCAGTGAGAGGTGGGATTTTGAGGAGGTGCGGGAGGTACGTGGTGGATCTTTGATCATCCTACAAAACGGTGGGACAAAATATATAGTGGTCTTTTTAGACGCCGAACGTTATGTGTTTCATTAAAAATATCTATTCAGTATCAATATTTGAATGATAATACAAATGTTTTCAATAGCAATATTTGCGAGAAGTAACGCAACAGGTGTAGATACACTGGGAGATTTAGCTTCATATCTGGATGCAGTAGACCTAGGGAAATACATTGCATGATGGAGATCCAACCTTAGCAGTAAATTGTCAAAAGAAGACAAAAGTAATGATGCCTGTAATGTGCACAAACTAATTGACAATGCATCAGTAACTGAAGCAAAGAGAGAAAATGCTCTGGTTAGTTGACAAGGTGGCAAAGTCAACTAATCAGATATACTCCCGAGTGGACAACTTACTAAAGCCGGATACACCTTCTTTTGGAGTGGTCAAAGTAAAGAATAGCTACGTGAGTCGCATGTTTGGCCTGACATCAAATTAAAGCTAGCTGATAAACTCACAAATTTCTCAAAATGTCTGAATGATACATTGATGCAAATGAGATTCACACTCTCTAGGATAAAGGTACGAAATTGTCACAAATGCCAATGCTTTCACCATGACCAATTCAGATGAGATCAGTAATATATTTACTGAAGACCTGACGTTCCGTATTGCGGACGTGACGATAAAAGAGAAAATGGTCCTTGGTCCTTCTTGTTCACTGTAGTGATAAAGTTGGCACAGATCAACGGACTTCCCCTACTGGGAAAATGCACTGTCCCAAAGTCCCAATCATCAACACAGCCTGCCACTTGTGCCACTTGTCCAAGAACAACAATACGTCTTGATTGCACCCACTCTCCAAGTTAAGGCATCTCAGTAACTTAGTCATCTCCAGAATAAGAGACGAGTACAATGTGTGGTGCTAGGCCAAATTCTCCGGGTATAAAATGGCATTTGGACATAATGTCAGTGAACATAATGGCACGAACAACATGTCATGCGGACAAAATGTGAGTGGTACCAAAATTGGAGGAATAATAAGATGGAATAAGCAATAAAATATTCATTGATGTATTTATTCAAATTTAGTCTAACATTATTATAATAACTATATCTAGCGTAACTGAAAAATTATGAAGTCAATATTAATGTTTAAAACACATGCAATGTCTTCTAAATATGTTATTGGATCTCGGTTGTTGTAGTCGATCACCATAGTACGCAACACCTCGTGGACGCGGGTGTATGCTTTCGTTTTGTTCCTTTTGTTCCTAGCCTTAGTTCCCAGTTCTAATAGATGACGAAGAAGTTGAGTACTATGTTGTTCCTGTTTTAGTTTCCGTCCATGTTTGGTCGTGGTAGTGTTCGTGGTCGTTGTAGGATCCGCGAAACAGACAACATTGTTGTGACAACCATTGATTGCGTTGTTGCTGAGAGACAGGTTATTGATTACTCTAGAAAATTTTCTCAAACGTTGAATTGAAAATATGGGTGGCCCTCTTTTTGTTCTTCTTGTTCTTCTTAATCTACCAATGAAGTTATCTTCCATGTAATCACAGATAACATCTATGTCACGATAAGCTGTACATCGATTAAATGTTCAAACAAATCAATAACATCCTGTGGTGGAACAAATACAAGAGAAAGAAGTCGTTTGACGAGAAGTGCGAAATCTGGTTCGATTCCGGTACGTTCCGAAAATCCTTCCTCTTGCAATTTCCTCCAAACACATTGACCGAAGTAAAACGTGAATCCAGTGAGTGTTGCTGCCGGGAATGTGTTCTGGAATGCTATAATTGCTGATAGTGCGAAATCAACCATCATTAAATCTGGATTAAGACCTGCTTTCAATATCAGAATTTCATGAAGCCGATGTTGATATGCTTTTTCTGCTATTTTGTCTGTACCATTTTGTCCGTGCCATTTTGTCCAAATGACATTTAGTCCGTGCCATTTTTCCGCTGAAATTTTGTCCATATGATATTGTGTCCGTGCCATCTTTTCCGAGGCATTTTGTCCGGCTACCCATTGTCTAATTGACGAAGAAAATGAAAAGTACAGAACGCTGTGCTGACCATTCAAAGTTAGTCTCCGATCTCAATATCCTGATTCAGCCTAGCAATCCACCATAAAGGAAAAGAGAATCCAAGAACATCAATCACCCCAGATTGAAACAGGAGATTGTAAAACGGGCGTGTGCTATAGAAATGTGCAGTCAACTCGTAGGCTTGGAGGTTCTTTTTACTTTACTGCATCCAAAATCCATCATCTCACCATTCATATACAGTAATACGGGATTAATGAGAATGATGTTGATGTACGGAGAAAGCTAAACAGAAAGGAAAAAAAAACTAATGCAGCAAATAAACAAACCCTCAGGGCATCTTACACGTTCATTTACCTCGGAATGATACTTTCACTACAGTCCAGATGTATGAGAAATCCAACTTCAGAATAACTAAGGCCGCCTTGGTATTAAGCAGTATACTCGCAAATGGGCATGCAAATCTGGATTATGTATAGACTCCATACGAAGAAGCTAAACCATTATCGCATGAGCTGCACGAGGAAACTGACGAGGATAAGCATGATAGCATGTCAAATACTGAGTTTTCAGCAGGAGAAGATATTTTAGGTATCTACGATCAGCTGTGATTGCATTCCACGTCATCATCATGTCATAAAGAATATCTTCTACGGCGGGATCAAGCTGGGAGGAGTTATGTTCGAAATCGATGGATGGACAAAAATATTCGTACATGACTTAATATGCAGTGGAACTGAATGAAATTATTCGTACATGGCTTAATATGCAGTGGAACTGAATGAAATTATTCGTACATGACTTAATATGCAGTGGAACTGAATGAAATTATTCGTACATGGCTTAATATGCAGTTGAACTGAATGAAATTATTCGTACATGGCTTAATATGCAGTGGAACTGAATGAAATTATTCGTACATGACTTAATATGCAGTGGAACTGAATGAAATTATTCGTACATGGCTTAATATGCAGTGGAACTGAATGAAATTATTCGTACATGACTTAATATGCAGTGGAACTGAATGAAATTATTCGTACATGGCTTAATATGCAGTGGAACTGAATGAAATTATTCGTACATGACTTAATATGCAGTGGAACTGAATGAAATTATTCGTACATGACTTAATATGCAGTGGAACTGAATGAAATTATTCGTACATGACTTAATATGCAGTGGAACTGAATGAAATTATTCGTACATGACTTAATGTGCAGTGGAACTGAATGAAATTATTCGTACATGACTTAATATGCAGTGGAACTGAATGAAATTATTCGTACATGACTTAATATGCAGTGGAACTGAATGCGAGTATTAGTATTCGACCCTATATGTAGTGAAACGGAAAGAAAGTATTCGTACATGATCTTATATGCAGTGGAACTGAATGAAAGTATTCGTACATGACTCTTTATATAGTGGAACTGAATGAAAGTATTCGTACATGACTCTTCATGTAGTGAGTGAGAGTATTCGTAATCGACTCTGTGTAATGAGAGTTTGAGATGATACTAATTATATATAACCTCATTGTATACGGTAATTAAAGGACAGTGTCATTCCAAGGAAAAGCCAAAACAAACTGAGACTATAACAATCTGGCTTTGGCAGACATTCACCCAGAGATTATAAATAGGATTCATCTATATTAAACAACATCCACCACCTGTCCCAGAGAGAGAGAGAGAGAGAGAGAGAGAGAGAGAGAGAGAGAGAGAGAGAGAGAGAGAGAGAGAGAGAGAGAGAGAGAGAGAGAGAGAGAGAGAGAGAGGGGGGAGGCGTTTTAGCACTACCATACACACGTCCATGATCAAATTTTAAGACTTGAAAGCAAAAGTCCCTAAAAAAATGCTGCGTAAATTACATACTAATTCGAGTCTATGTTGGATAAGTTAAAAGGGCAGTGTCATACTGAACATCAATATTGCTTGAGATTTTCTGGTAGAGCTGGATACCACGAGACATTTTATGCTTCGTGATTTCCAAACGTACAACGATACGTACCACTATATTCCGCAGTTAAGCTGGTAACGAACTATTAAATATTTTGTAGTATGGTACTTTTGTATTTGAATTCCGTCTGTCACCAATATTTTGCTTTGATATATAGCAAAATAATGCCCCATTATAGCCGTTATATCAGTAGGAAAAAAAATTATCATCTTTAGATAAAAGATTATATCTCATTTCAAAAGAACATCACTGTCCCGAACCCCGAAAATTGTATGCGTAGTATCTTATATATGACGAATTGCTGTATAAATTGTTATATACAATCTCTGAAGTGGGATGATTAAGGTTACACTATAGATAGTATCCTGTGAATAACACTGTGCCAATATTAGAGAGCTTGTTGAGAAGTGGGGAATGTTGATACAGAAGTCTCAATTTACTAGTTGCAATATTGATATAATATGCAGGGAAACTTTGATTGGAATATTTTTTATACTACAAAAATTACGCCAGGTTGAAACAGGCCTCAACTGCGCTACTGAAAATCATGCGATGATTCAGTCTTACCAAGGAATGCATGTAGCTAACACATGACATATGTTTTTGTTTTGTTAAGTTTTGTTCTTTTCAATCAGAACTTTTCCAAAACCTGGATTTGGTCCAAATATGTTTCATAACAGTCAATTTGGCCAGCGTGATAGTATATTTGTCACATGCCAAACATGTGATTAAGGGATCATAGATATATTTGTAACATTTGCAATTAATTTGCGACAAAAAGATCAACAATAATTTGTTGAATTATTTTTTTAAAATGATACAAATATGCTGTTTTAATTAAAAGGTTACCTGGAAGTTTCCGTAATACCTTATGGATGAGAAAAACCTAAATACAGGTACTATGAAGAAGTATTGTGGTATGTACCACAGAAAACCGGTAAACAGGTACGTTAGCAAAAACCCTCACTCTACTTTTCATTACTTTTAAAATCTTCCGTTTGAACGTGAATTTAGTACACATGCTGAATTAACAGCTACATAAATCATTGACACCGTTCAGCATGTGCAATTATAAAGCAATAGTTTTATCGGAAGCTTGATGACTTGGTTATTAAACTGATGGAAATTATTAAATTGTTTTTTTTATCCATGAGCATGGCACCTGTCACGGAATTGTATAAATATTTTTTCTTTATTAAGTAAACGTACTCGGGTTTCGCTTTTAGTGTACAATGATACCCGAGGGTGATCAATGTATATTCTACATTTCGAAATAGTAAGTTCGGTTCTTCCTTACTCGGCACGTGCGAAGTGTTTCAGACTGGAAAAACCGAATACATGAATTACACAGACGATGTTGAGCTACTTTGCCTGTGTATATATGCTTCAAACTGGAATGAAAATATTACATTACAGACCGTTTTGTCAATCGGAGGTCTACTGAGACCTAAATCTCCAACTATAGAGGTACGTAATTTATTCGTTAATATGCCTTGAAAGTTGTCTATTGTATTATCATTTTTAATATGTCGCTTCGACGAATTTAGTAAATGCCACTTAGTAAATGATAATGTTCTATTCGTATCTGTGATTTGGCAAGAATTCTATGAAATTCCGTTTAATGCAGCACGAATCCTATAACCCGCCAACTTAACCTGTTTATTGTAGTTTTAAAAGGCAAGACGGAGAATGTATATGACTTACCGTATATACCGTCGTTGTGTACTACCGTATATACTAGTGTCATGAGTAGTACACGATATCGGATATATTTTCAGCTGTCTGTGTTTGTGTTTGTGCCGGGTTCAGCCGTGTTTGTGTTGGTGCAGTGTGCAGCCGTTTGTGCCGGGTGCAGCTGTCTGTACTTTGAGGGCGTATGCTGTGTTGTGCTGCTATGTCGTGCCGTACAGCAGTGTAGAGCTACGTGTGCAGTGCTGAGCTGCTGTGCTTGTGTATTCGAGTACTTCGAATATTTCGACGTTGCTAGTCGGGTTGAGGTTGATCAAGCGTGGCGGACCAACGTGGTGGACGCTGATAGTCTAACCCAGGAATCAATGGTGGTCGGTGACTACAAATCTTTGCTTGGAATCAGAGGGAGTGTCTACATTGCTCCAGATACATAATATTTTAGCCGTGGGCTAATGCAGGTTCTTTTGTAATATCCAGTTATTTTGCTATCGTGAGTAAAAACTGTCACTTTGCTAGTTCGAGCGAAATGTCATTTGTTTGTAGAACTATCAAGACGTTATTATGAACGAACCATTATTCGTTTTACTAGTATGAGTAAAACTTGCAATTCGTTATTTTTGAACGAACAATCATACTTTAGCCATTATATCAATTCGTCATTTTGAACATAACATTATTCGTATTTTACGATCATATTTGTTTGTGATATACTGAGGATCGTTTTTTCATTTGTCTTGGTATCATTTCTGTTGCATTTTTAAGATCGTGCTTATTATGTTAATTAGTCTCATATTGGGACCCAGTGCAAGCACGTGTCTATATTTCATTCCATACCCCCATATAACATTAAACATTGTATTGCATTCCCATCAATGGTGTTTTGTTATCGATCCGAAAGTCCCAAACTCGGTTATCTTGTTACAGCTTCATGGTTTCCTTTTTTATCATTAGTGAGATTATCTGATCGTTTAATTAAAAGTTGCATATAAAATATCTAGATGACTAAGAAGATAATAATGTAAACGTTAGCATCTCAAGCAATAGGTAATAAAAGTTTACAGACAAGTTTTTGCACCTGGAAATAAAAATGATTTTTGAATGCCAATTTGACTTATCTTGGTTTGTTCTTGGTGTATCAATTCCAATAAGGAAATCTCACAACCATATCGTGACAAACACAAGGCCTAAGATAGATGAATTTGCCTAAGTTATATATCAAGCTTTGAAATGACCACAACTTTGTTTAAAGTGGGTTTTCAAAAAAATGTCTAATGGATTTTGTGCAAAAATTCAATTACAATTTTATCAAATATGTAGACTTCGATAATTAGTTTATTTCGTTCCGTCGCTAAAATTAAACTCTAGGTCATGTCGTGACACTATCCCCTTGCCGCACCAAATATAATTTGGTTATGAGCAATTTGCGAGTGGAAAAAGTTGCATGCATGGATACCCAGGGAGCTGTTGCTACAGAAAATCCCAATGCGGCCCATAGACATGTCGCTTTCCACAAAACCAAAAAAAAAAAAAAAAAACAAAACCGTAGAAATTCGGCAGCTCCCTGCGTCACTGAGGGGTCCTATTTAGGATTGCGCTGCTAACCTGTGATGAACCTAGAAATTTTTATAATTTTATATTGTCGGTTGACGGAAACGCAATCTTAGTGGTAGAAAATTCCAAAAGAGAAAGGTTTACTCACTTACGAACAGTACAACAGCAAATATTCCACATAAATGAATAGTTGTTGTTGGCAAAGGAGTGGTCAGATTCAACAGGAAAATAGCGGGCTTGAGTGAAATTCTTCTAACCGCGGAAGGATAACTCACTGAAGTAGGAGCCGGCCACATCTTCCTCTGAAGTGGCAAGACAAAGAAGGTCGACGTGAAGCTGGTGTTGGGTTTGCCGTCAAAACACATCTTGGAAATCTTAAGATTTTCTCAAAATTAATGAATGGCCAAATTACATGAACAAGACTGGTACTCTCTGGAAAAAGATATAGAACGGTTTTCAGCGTGTATACTCCCAGCCTGACCGACTAAGATGAGGTAAGGACAAATTTATCTTGAACTGGAGTCTCTTCTTCCGGAAGTGCAGAAATATTATCATCTTTGGTGACGTCATTAAAAACTGACCAGTGACAACACTAAAGTTAATAAATATCGCAGCTTTACTAAGGAGAACATGACAATACCAAACCACCAACAATATAGTCAACTGGATCGTTATTGCCTCACAGGATCACTTTCTTACGTTATTATACTATTTTATATTCTATTCTATTATTATTTATATTCTATTCTATTTTATATTTTATCTCATTGAAAAATCATCTTAAAGAGTTGTTATTACAAAATAAAACGTGAACAAGAAATAAGTTATATTAAAAGAACCAATTTAAATTAGAAATCAGTTGAATGAAAAGAACCATTAGAAATTAAACTAAGATATGTGCTAGATTCACATTCCATAATGTTTATTTTAATTTCTAAAGTTAAGTTTTGTCGTGGAATTTTGGATTTTTATGGGGTTGGTATTTTAGTTATTGTTTTATAACATCAATATTTTTCAAGCAAGTAGCGGCTGTTTAGTTAGCATGCCTGACGGACGACCAGAAGGACTCTGTCACAAATCCCTGGCAAGGGCAGGCCGTGGGTAACATGTTATGCTCTTTTTGCATGGACACCATGTAACAGTGCATGTGAAGTTGTCACAAAACACTTCACAAAGAAATACACAACATTGCATTTATTTGTTACATGTAGATGGAAATATTAATAAACTTCACGTAATTTTATTTTACGCAATACGTGACGCAAGTCAATACTTGAGAAAAGAAAGATCTCCAGATACAAAAGTGAATAATTATGGATATAATTTCATTCTAAAAAAAATAACTTTTATGGTTCAGTATTTCGTCTTAAGATACCACAATTCTAAAATTATTTCATCTAAGACGGTAAGTGATAGAGATGAACTTTTATGTTTGATGTTTCATCTTCAAGCCATATCTTTCTGAAATTAGAGCATATATTCGTTCAGCTAAATAACATAAACCTTTCTATTCCGTCTTTTAGTTATCAAGCTTGCATACATGCATGCATGCATACGTACATACATACGTACATACATACGTTAGTTTTTCACCGTAACAGCGACATTGTACTTGCTGAATGAAAAGAAAACCCGATAGTATTGTTTTAATAGTTTAATTCAAACAATACGAGCATAGAGGTTAGAGAAATTAAACGAATTTAATTTCTCTAACTTGTATGATAGTGGGCAGAAATAATAGTACAAATAATACTATTATCAAGATTCTACTACAGAATCCAGGGATAGCGCAGTCTGTTCTGTTTGGTATATATTTATAATTCTTTGTAAAACAAAATTCCTATATACCTTGATTTATTTCTTAAGAATCTGGAACGACTGTGTGTATATATGAGAATTTAATTACTAGGTCGTCAGGCGAGTGTGTCTTCTACGAACGAACGTATATAACAACGATTCAGTGCCATCATTTTTTTGGTGATGCCTGCTTAGTCGTGACGGTATATGGGTTGGTGCGTGCAGGCAAGGCGATGGGTGCCATTTACTCGCGGACCTGGGTTCGAAACTCGGTAGAGTACGAATTTAATTTCTCTAACCTGTATGATAGTATTTTTTGTATTAAACTATTATTTCTGCCCACTATTATCAAGATTCTACTACAGAATCCAGGGAGAGCACAGCTGTTCTGTCTGGTATATATTTATAATTCTTTGTAAAACAAAAATCCCATATACCTTGATTTCTTAGGAATCTGGAACGACTGTGTGTATATAAGAGAATTAATTACTAGGTCGTCAGGCGAGTGT